>QOCX01000111.1:327792-446792 GCA_005959815.1 Sarcophaga bullata
AATTCAGGTGCTTAAATACATATTTTCTAAAATATTGTGAACAAATTCTATTAATTTTTAAAAATATACAAACAAACTATGAAAACACCCGCTAAAAATTCATAAAACTTTCAATTAAAAATTTAAATTTATTAGAAAAAGAGTTTTGTATTTAAAAATAATGATAAAAAAATATTTTATTCAGAAAAATATGCAGAATATACGAAAAATCTAAAACCATGGATGGCTTGGCTTTCTTCAAAAGAATTTCGAAATGCAGAAATAAAGAAATTAAAAAAAAGAAAAATAAGGAAAACAAAATATTTTTTTTATTATCAGAGAATAAGTGTGTGACAAAGAAAACAAATATTATTTTCCTTTATTCATTTCATCTCTTTAATTTTTTTTTTTTTTTTTTTTTTTTTCTTAAATTCGAATGTAAATTTTCGAAAAAAAAATATATTTTTGTACAACAAACAAAAAAAAAAAAACACCAGAGTACATTTGAGGACACATACAGGGCATCATCACAACATCAGCATCATTATCATCATTATTATTATTATGCTATTTCTTTTTCTTTTATTTTATACCATTGCCCTGAAGAAAATTATTTGTAGTCAAAGTATTCTTCTTTTTCTCTTTTTATTTAATTTTTGTTAATGAAAATCGTTGTGATTTTTCCCTAATAGCGGTATTTCCACATCAAAGAATATTTTCCTACTTGATATCGTTGAGAGTAATTCTCTCCTTCTTTTTATGATCTACAAAGTAATCCAATGCTAGCTGATTAAAGATTTTTTACTAGGGCATCGAAACAAGTGCAGTAAACCAAAATCTAGTGAAAATGGTTGTGATAAGTTAAGAAAAGGCACTATTAACCACCATACGACCTCAGGAAAGCAAAAACCTTGAAACTTAGTCCTGAAGCCGCCGTAGTCTAATAGGTAGTGCGTTGGTTTATTAAACGAGAGCCAATTGTTCAAACATCCCAGGTCAGACATCTCCACTTTAGGAGAAAAGCAGGAAAAGGTTTAGACTCTACATAGTCAGGTTTCTCTGGTGTTTGCAGAACCGCGTTACAATGTTTCCTTCAATCCCGTATTGATCTCCATATTTTACTGACAGAAAGTACTGGAATTATAGAGGCAATCTGTCTAATGAAGTGCTTTTATGAGAAGGGTTTACAAATATTCACTGATACGTCCATATAATGCGACAAATTTGGAATATTCATCAGACTGAAACGATTGCAGCTGTACAAATCCGGTATCAGAGTATATCGTATAGTATACACGCATATAGTCCTCGTAGACTAGTATGTAATCCGAGATTTAAACTCCAGATTAAATATCTCGAACAAAACGAAATATGAAAAAATATTTCTTCTTTTGATAAAAATCCAGAGAAAAAAATAAATTTGCCATGAAAAGTTTCCCAAAAATCTGTCGTCCCGCCACTCATGAATAAAATTAACACACACAACACGCGTGATGTGAGAAGCTAAGTTGTAATCCTTACAAAAGAGTTGTAATTAGCAATTAAATAAGTTGCTACGTTAGATGCAGATTTTAAAAGCTGAAATACGCTTCAATTAAAGACAAGGTTTTCATTTCCGATGATAAATTAAAAAAAGATATGGCAAGCGCTATATAAAGCAATTGTTAGACTCGAGCGTATAATTGCAAAAGTAGCATCAAATTGTTTCAAAATGTTTAAATAACTTTCGATTCCTGGCTGTTTGGTGGATCAATGATTTTTCAAATAATGCCCGAAAGTAAGTTTAAAAATTCTTGAAAAAAAATAGTAACCAGTAAAGCATGATACTTCATACACTAAGAGATTTTTTCTACAATAATTTTAAATGGAAATGGTGTACAACCATCTGAAATAGTAAAACATGTTAGAAACAAAAGCAAAAGTATTTTTCATTTTTTAGTCTTTCTTCCTACTTTTTTTTTTTTTTTTCAAAGCACAACGTAGTCATAGTCATATGTCGTAGTCATGTTGTAGTAAAATATTTTTTTTTTTTTTTTTTTTTTTCAAATTCTATAAATATATGTACGAGAGTCAAGAAAAAACAATAAAAAAATCTGATTTTTTTTTAACAAATAATTTTAATGTACGCCATTTCAAAATACAAAGAATCAAGAAGAAAGAAATGAAATACAACACAACAACAACAAGAAAAACAAAATTTGTGAAGAAAAAAAAAAACAAGAAAGAAAATGAAATAGAATGAGGAGAATCTAAAAATATATAAAAAAAAAACAAAAAAAAAAGTTTTTACTTCGACATTTATTTTGTGACTGGGAGGCACAAGACGACGCGACACGACGTAACGACACAGCATCATCATAGCAGAGTACAAAAGAAACATTTTCATTAAAGAAAAGGAAAGGCAGAATTAAAAAAAACACACATTTTCAACAGTCCTTTTTACCACTTGCGAGACCCCCATTTAAAATATATTTTTATTTGTATTATTTTTCTCTTGATTTTTTTTTTAAGTTATTTTCTATTATTTCAATTAAAATGAGAGATGCCATGAAGTAGATGTTTTATTATACATTTTATTATACTTTTGATTTTATATCAGAAATATTATAAAAATAATATATACACTCTGTACTAAAACTGTGTATATAAATCAAGTTTAATTAGATTTACAGAATAATGTATGCAAAAACTAAAAAGGGACTGACGTCTACATCTAGGGGATCACCCCTTTTTTGTTGATTAAAAATTTATGCGCATATTTTTGTTAACCACTGTATACATGTGGAAAAATATTTGAAGCAATGAAATATTTTTTTTTATTTAAAAATAGTTTTAAATTATTAACAATGCCTGGTTTTAAAATGATTACGATAAAAGATTGAAGAAAATAAATTAAAATGCCTAAAGGTATGTTAAGAATTTACGAAAACAATATTCATATGAATACATATTTCCAGAGAGAGGAAGAGAAAATGAGAGAGAGATAAAAAAGAACAAAAAGTATTTCCCTATAGAGTAAAGAGAAATTATTATTTGTTTTATTTAATTTGAGTATTTTTGTTTATTTTTGTTTAATATTTAAAATGTTTAAACATTTAAAAGTTTTTATCATTTGAAGTACGAAAAAGGGTTGCTTATATAGATTGATACGTATGTTGCTGCCCTTCAGAAAATACGGTTACTTACTTGCTTACTTTATTGGTCATTACAGCTCTTCAGTTAGGATTACGACCTAGTTTCTTATACCAATCATGTTATGGGTGTTAACGACAGATTTCTGAGAAACTTTTCATGGCAATTTTATTTGTTCTCAGAGTTTTTGCCAGAAGACTGCTGAGAGGAAAACGCCGAAGGAATATTTTTTTTTATTTTGTTTTGTTCGAGATGTCTAAGCTGGCGTTTGAACCACGGCCTCACGTCTAACAAGCCGACAGACTATCTACTAGACTACGGCGACTTTACTAAACGGGTAAGGCATTACTCAAATTAAATGCGGCCATACTAATGAAGCATTCGAGGAAACTTCTCAGTAGCTGCGCATTAGTTTTCTTTAACTTTTTTCTAAAAGGAGTGGACGCACTTCTAGATGTCAATATTTCAGTATGTTTTGTAGAATAATTCATGTTACTTTGTTTTTAATTTTAATTTCAAACTCACGTAAAAAATCAATTTGAGAAACTTATTTAAATGAAAACAATTTTCTATTTCCCTCTTCTCTAACTCTAGCAGAAGATATCGAATAAAGCATTTCCACAGCATGATTTAAGGGATTGTTTTCAAAGCTAATAAGGCTTTACTATTTACCATATGAAATGACAATTATTTAACGTTTAATAATACAAAATATTTTAAATTCCAAGGCTATTAGGTTTAAAATATGCAATACTTTGTAATACAATATTTTTTTTGAAAACTGTCAGTGCATACTTTAGGGCTTAACAAAACAAAATTCGTATTTTGTCTAAAATGGAAGAGAGAAAACGCACAAAATTTATCATTTTTCAATTGCCTGCCAGCTAAAATGCAAATTTTGTATGGCAAATTCGGAAATTATAGAAAAAAAAAAGAAAACAAAAAACAAACTATGATTAGAATATTGAAAAAAAAAGAAACAAAAATTGTTTATAAAGATAAAAATATGTTCCATATCTTCTCATTTCATTATTAAATTAAAATATAAATTTATAGATTGTTTTAAAAGCCTATTAAATATTTATTTTACAATACTTGTATTTTAAAATTCCCTCTAAAAATATGCAAAGCTTTCGGTATATTCAAATTTATTTCTCTGTGTATTGATTTTAGTTTGTTTTTATTTTGCCATAGAAAAACTAAAAATAATTGAATGTCATGTTAAAATAATAACGTTTTACAAATAAATTAAGCATGAATGTTTTCGCTACTTTAATTATTAAAAATTATACTACAACTAATTTGCATACTTTTAGGCCATATATGTAAATAATAATAAACTACAAATAATTTGCCTACATTTAGGTTTAAAATAAAAAAACCGAATATAAAAAATAATAGAAAATCGATGAACATATAAATAAAAAATTAATTGAAAACTGTTGGCAATGTGAAGAGAGTAAGAGAAATAATGATAATTCAAATCCATCAAAAAACCATCATTGAAATATACTGACAGAATAAATAGCACAAATTGACATTAGGTTGTATCAATAGAGATAGAAAGCATTCGGTTTTTAAATTAAAAAAAATAAAAACTTATAAAAATAAATTATTTTTCTTTGACAGTTTTGTGAATACTTATGGCAGAAGCATTTAAGTATTCAGCAAAACAGGACATTACATACATACATAATTGGCCATTACAACCCTTCAGTCAGGATTATAGCCTAGCTTCTCACACCACTTATGTTGTGTGTGCTAATTTTTATACATGAGTGGCGGGACCTACAGTTTAAAGTCGACTCCGAACGACAGAGCTTTTGCCAGAAATATGTTGAGATTTTTTTGAGCAACTTTTCATGGCAATTTTATTTACTCTCAGAGTTTTTGCCAGAAATCTGCTGAGAGGAAGTCGCCGAAGAAATATTTTTTCATTATTTCGTTTTTGATGTCTGACCGGGGATTCGAACCCTGGCCTTTCGTCTAATAAGCCAACACACTACCTACTAGACTACGGCGACTTCTGACAGGACATTAACAAAGAGAAATACTCCACATTTTACAGATTTTCTTGATGGTCAATTGACTTTGCCATAACTTGAAATTACTTCCTCAAGAAACTTCTCTTGAAAAACTTTGCACGCCAATTTATTTTACTCTGAAGATTTTTTGCCAGAAATCTACATAACATACATAATTGGCCATTACAACCCTTCAGTCAGGATTACGACCTAGCTTCTCACATCACTTATGTTGTGTGTGTTCATTTTATACATGAGTGGCGGGACCCACAGTTTAAAGTCGACTCCGAACGACAGAGCTTTTGCCAGAAATATGTTGAGAGAAAGTCACTGAAGAAATATTTTATCATATCTCGTTGACCGACTGGGGATACGAACCCTAGCCTTTCGTCTAATAACCTAACACACTACCCACTAGACTACGGCGACCGCCAGAAATCTGCTGAGAGAAAATGACAGAAGAAATATTTTCTCATATTTCGTTTTGCTTGAGATGCCTGAGCCGATGCGGCCTCACGTCTGCTAATAAGCCAACACACTACAAACAAGACTATGGCGGGCACAGTCAGCATATCAACAGCAATGTTGCCAGACGGATTTAACTGTGAGTGAGTTGAGTTGTATAGGGCTAGAGGTGCAAAAAAAAAGTTGCAAATACGACGTTGAGCTAACAAATTTGGATTGTCAACCAGACTTTCTATAAGAAAACTTATATTTGCGGCAGTACGTACATTCTGATGATACACAAAACTGACCAACGCTTCCAGCCCCTTAACAACAGCAGCATGAATATAACGACCGTAATCGATCCATAATGTTCGAAAACTGACGAGGTTTAAATCATCTCTTTTGTAGGGAATTTTATCTGTTTTGCGGTTTTTATACGATCCATATTCGTAAAAGACAAACCCGTTTACTAAATAAAAGACATTTCAGCTAGACTGGCGGTTATGAAATTCTAGATTGATAGGAGATAAACTAAGCCTCTCGAAGTCTATGGCCTTTATAGACAGTGTAAGAACAGGTTTATTACGACGCACTGCGCGATTAGATTGCTGACAAGGATATGGAACAGATCCCAGCCGGTCTATTGCAGGGTATGTTGCGATAAGGAGGAGTTGGAGACTAGTAGGTTGAGGTTGCAGACCCTTGGTCTGGAGGTTTCAATCCTGTGTCGAGAGCCGACATCAAGGCTCTCCCTTTCCTACTTTCTCTCCTCTTTCCCTCTCTCTCCCTTTAGGACGTTGTACAATGCCTCAACTGGACTTCCGGGTACTGTACTTGTCTCAATTGGCAAGTACACGTCCTCTAACCTAACCTAACCAAGCTTCGTTGAAATAGATTTTGATTTATTAAACTTCTATCAAAATACTGTATAAATAAAAATGTTTTCTTCGTTAAAGCCTTACGTTTAATATAAAAACAATCCTTAAATAATATTTAAAAATACACGTTGCCCAAAAGCCTTTGTCTAAAACCCTTAGTCATGTTTTTTCAACAATAAGAAACGATAAAGGTCTCCTACACATAAAAATTTCTTACGTTTTCTTACAATAGAACCCTGAATTTATGCATGAGTTAAATTAATCGAAATTAATTCATTTCAACTTATTCTTCGTGTTCTATATTTCACTTAAAATATCCCCCCTCCTTCGTTAAGGACTTTTTCAATTTTCTTTAAAAGAAAAAATAAAGAAAAAACCAATTTTTTTTTCGGTTTCTGGTTTTAAATTAAAAACGTGACTGTTTAAAAATTTGGCAGACAAAAATCGAAAGAAAAAAAAGAATTCTCTTCGACGAAAAGATGAAAAACCTAAGAATTTAAGACCTCAATCAATCATATTTTTAAAAGATGAACAGGGGAAAAAACATGCAAACAAAAAACAAATTTGCTGCCTACTTATAGGCTTAATGATAAACAATAACACCTTCATTACATTTTTTTCTTGCAAATGCCTTTAAATATGCTTTATATTTAATTAACTTTAAATGTAGGAAAAGCTGATAGAAGAGAGAGTGCAAGCAAAGAAGAGAAAATTATAATAAAAACAATTAAAATGATGAAGAAAATGTAACATACTTTTAGGCCTTTAAACCGGTAAAGACTAATTAAACAAAATGAGAAGATTAAAACCAAGAAAAGAGAGAGAGAGAGAGAAAAGAAAAAAGGAACTTAATTTTACTCGTTTTCTTTTACTTCACCATGGAAACATCATACAACGCATTTGTAAATTATTATGCTGACATATTTTATAATTGAAGAGGAAGAAAAAGAAGAGAAAAGAAAAAGAAGTTTACAAAGCAACTAAAGACACAGCAAACGGACGAAGAGAAACAGGTAGAAATGATTTTTATTAAAGGTATACACTTATGCCTCTGGCGGAACCAAAAAGGAATTAATAATTTAAATTGCAAAATTATAATTGAAAACTCTGCTGTAGAGAATTGCGAGGGTCGCGTAGCATTTTTAATTAATTACACAGTATATTATCATACATACATCATAATTGGCCATTACAACCCTTCAGTCAGGATTACGGCCTAGCTTCTCACACCACTTATGTTGTGTGTGTTAATTTTAACATGAGTGGTGGCACCTACAGTTTAAAGTCGGCTCCGAACGACAGATTTTTTGAGAAACTTTTCATGGCAATTTTATTTACTCTGAGTTTTGCCAGAAATCTGCTGAGAGGAAGCCGCCGAAGAAACATTTTTTCATATTTCGTTTTTGATGTCTGACCGGAGATTCGAACCCTGGCCTTGCGTCTAATAAGCCAACACACTACCTACTAGACTACGGCGACTTCACAGTATATATAACGTTTTCAAATTGACCTCTTCTGTAAATTTTGAGATGGAATGGTGTAGTGTTTAATAAAGTACTTGGCTACAAACACAAGTAATCTAGAATGTTCAGAATGGTTTTCCTGATAATATAATGAAAATTTCAATTCTTTTAAGATAACACAACTTATAGGCATCGAACTGGATTAATTCCATCAGTTATATTAGCATGTTTAAACTGAAATTTATGCTAGAGGGTCTGTTAGTCTGCCACTGAAATGGTGTGTATGTTATTCTAACATCAACGTATTCCAAATGAGAGAATTTTGCATCCTTTAATATCGAAGGCTACACTACGGCCCACACCACCATAATTGTTCCAAAGTTCACAGTAGTACCACGTTATTATTTCCTTCGATCAAAGAACAGAAACTGCCTTTATAATTAGATTTCAGTCCATACTTATTGGCCGCAGTTTATCTGCTCTTTTTCGAATTTTTTTAAGCCTAAAGCTAGGCAAAAAAAAAGTTATGAAATGTTCATACTGAAATGATTATAATTATCTTAAGTAAATTAAAAACGGACTAAAGATTAACCAACTTCAACAATGACCCTCATTTCTAGTATTACAAAGTGAAATTTAATTAATTTATGATATTTACCCTTCCTCAAGAATAAAAGCTTACAATTACAGAAACTAAGTCTATTTTTAATGTAAAACTTTTACAACAACAAACGTAATTAGGCAAGATTATAGATTGTACATTCGCAAAATATAGCATACTTTTGGGGATTAATAAATAAGCACAATATTCGTTTTCAAAGAAACTAAAGAAAAGAAAAAAGGAAAGCCAAACAAAACAAATACAGACACAATGGCTATAAAATAAAAGGAGGAAAAGAATATAACAAAACAAAAAGCAAGAAAAAAGGATAACGAAGGGAGAAAATATAAACTCAAGTCACATAAACACAATTAGCCCGAAAAGTCCTTGAGTCTCAACTCGTTTCTTTTTTTTGTTTTTTGGTTTTTTGTTCTCTTTTTTTTTTTGGCAACTGACACACTTTGAGACAGAGAGAGACACTAGAGAGAGAAAGGAAGAGTATTTCGTTGTGGTGTTGATGTTGAAAGGGGTTGTGTATACAACACTACCGGAGTCAAAGGTCAAATGTTACTCTGAATATGGAACAATACCAACGAGAAAAAGAACAAAAAATAGTGCCAAAAGAGGAAGAAGGCAAAAAAAATTACGCCATGAAATGGTTTTCCACAGGAAAATCTTCAACAACAAAAAACCCAGAAGAAGAAAAAGAAAAATGAATGAAAAATATGGAATAACAGAAGAAAAAAAAACCGAGAAATTAAATGAAAAAATAAAACAAAAGGACCCTTATAAGAGTGTATGAAAATTGGAACACAAACACAACACTTCTAGAACAGAGAGGAGAAACAAGAAAGTGAGAGAAGAGAGAGAGACAAAGAGAAAACAAAAAATTAATAAAAACCACCATCAACGTTGTGTTTGCCGTTGTCGTTGTCGTACTGAATGGAGGTGGTTCAAAATACTAAAGAAAACGAACAAGAATAAGAAAAACAAAGAAAGGCAACTTACACACACACACATGTAAGTACATAAACCCATGCATACGCCCTACACAAGCCATTAAAAAAAAGCAAGATTTTCTTCTGTCTTAGGACACTAAATTTTTTAGAGCGCAAGCAAGAATAACAAACAAAAGCAAACTATTATTCTCTAACACTCTACCCCACTACTTTCTCTCTCTCTCTGTTCCTGGCAAAAACTAAACGAGCAACAGAGGCAAGGCAACAGTAGCACTAACACACAGCTGCTGCCTATTTCTAGTTTTTTTTTGTCTTTGTATGACACAAGCACTTGAAAATTCACACTCATTCACTTATATGTACGTACACAAACACAAACACAAACACACATGCATAGTGTAGTGTAGTGTTTAACAGCAAGAAGAAGCAACGTTAAAAAACGGCTGAATGAGCAAACATCGAAATGAGAAAATAACAAAATATGCTTCCTTCTCTCTTTCTCTCTTTCTTTTTCTCTAACGGGGCACATAAAATTAAACACACTTATACTGCGAATACACATAAACATCTTCTTCCTTCTATACTATGTATGTATGTATATACCATCACTTCTTTTAAATGAAAGAACAAAGTGGAGGCGGAGGAAATAAGGAAATTTTTACTTTACAACAATAAAAACTACTCATAGAAACCAGTACCAGTCAAATTCTTTAATAAAAGAAGAGATTTTTTTACCTATTCTTTTAATTTAATATTCACTTGTGATGTATATTTCTTGTTTTTTTTTTCTCACTCTTTTAATAATTTTTCTAAAGAATGGGAACAAAAGTTAAGAGAGAAAAAAAAAACCAGAAAAGAAACACAAAACAGTACCTCCTCCAAGTTGTTGCATACTTTGTGGCTGATTGAATTATATTGTGTATACTTTACAGTATACTCTTACACAAACTTATGGAATCTCGCCTCTTTTTTTTTTTTTTTTTTTTTTGTTGGTTACAAAAGCAAGTGCTGTTCTCATTTTAATGTTTAATATAATTATAAAATTATAGCATACCTTTAGGTGTACTTCTATGATAATAAAGTAAAAGCATAGCCAAAGGTGTTATTTTTTTTTTCCTTTTTTTTTTTTTGTACGTTAAAAAATTTAAACAAACAAAAGAAAAGAAAACGTTGCACAATAATGAAAATGAAAACGTATATTAAAAATGCAATTTTAATAGAAGCGAAATTTAAATAGAAATTATAAAAGAAAAATTCAAAATATTAGCAGATGAAAGAAAAGAAAACAAATAGTGCAAAAAATAATATTAAATTCTTCAAAAGAATTTCTAAAATAGCTAAATGTGTACCAAACTACCACAAAAGCTATGGAAAAAACGCATCTAAAGCTTAATAGAGGCAGAAAGTAATGAATTTTGAACGGAGGAATCTAATACTCCCGAATATATTCTATCTACTCATGAAGCTTTGTATCAAATTATATTGTGTATACTTTACAGTATACTCTTACACAAACTTATGGAATCTCGCCTCTTTTTTTTTTTTTTTTTTTTTTGTTGGTTACAAAAGCAAGTGCTGTTCTCATTTTAATGTTTAATATAATTATAAAATTATAGCATACCTTTAGGTGTACTTCTATGATAATAAAGTAAAAGCATAGCCAAAGGTGTTATTTTTTTTTTCCTTTTTTTTTTTTTGTACGTTAAAAAATTTAAACAAACAAAAGAAAAGAAAACGTTGCACAATAATGAAAATGAAAACGTATATTAAAAATGCAATTTTAATAGAAGCGAAATTTAAATAGAAATTATAAAAGAAAAATTCAAAATATTAGCAGATGAAAGAAAAGAAAACAAATAGTGCAAAAAATAATATTAAATTCTTCAAAAGAATTTCTAAAATAGCTAATGTGTACCAAACTACCACAAAAGCTATGGAAAAAACGCATCTAAAGCTTAATAGAGGCAGAAAGTAATGAATTTTGAACGGAGGAATCTAATACTCCCGAATATATTCTATCTACTCATGAAGCTTTGTATCAATTTGAAACCACAGAGCTCGACTAATGGCAACATGTTCAAGTTTATAATGTGATCTTATTTACAAATCATTCAACAGAACCATACTGTTTACATTATCAGCTAAAAAATAGAGATGAAAAAAGCCATACTCTTGAGTTGAATCACTGCAAACAGCAAAAGAAATCCTCAAAACTATTGTAAAGTAATTTAATACAATGAAAATGGATTCAGGTTCAGATTTTCTTTTGCACAATGGCCTTACTTACTTACATAATTGGTCATTACAGCCCCATTAGTCAGGCTTAGAACCCATATTCTCACACCACTCATGTTGTTTGCGTTAAATCTAATCCATGCACATGCGCGGGACCTATAGTTCTAAAGCCACTCGATTCCAAGCGAAAGATTTGAAGCCCCATTAGACAGGCTTAGAACCCATCTTCTCACACCACTCATGTTGTGTGTGTTAATTGTTAATGGTCTTTCCAGCGAAGATTTTGAATCATTTTAATGGCAATTTTTTTTTTTTTTTTTTTTTTTTTTTTTTTTTTTTTTTTTTTTAAGAAGACTTATGAAAGAAATTCGCCAGAGAAATACTGTCTATATTTCGTTTTGTTTAAGTTGGCTGAGTTGCTTGTTGAACCATGGCCTTAGCTAACGCACTACCTACTAGACTATGGCGACTTGAGCTGTGGATATATTGTGCACTTTCTTATCAATCACAGAGTTAGAAGTTAGGAACTGAAACAGCTCCCTCAAAGCAAATACCAACGAGTCCCATTTAAACAGCATACCTTTATCTCTTGTGTTCCAGTTACTACAAAGTTGGTGACCTAGCAACCCATCTAGTCTTCTTCCTCTTAGCAAAATCTGTGAGTATTAATATGAAAAAATGTCGTATTGCAGGCATAGCGACCTGTAAGTATTACCGAAAGTATACAGAAACTAAGAAACTAGCTTCCATACTGAGGTGCAGATCGGGTCTTTCCAATATCCCCTTTTCAGAAGACAGAAGATGGAATATCTCTATTGAACCACCCCTCAGTCCCTTTTCGACATAGATGCTGGCCATGTTCTGAGTGGCCAGATGTTGTTTAAAACGTTATGATACTCCAGTAATATTCGGAATTTCAATGTGTAACTGCAACAAGCTTTAAGAACAAACTTTCTGAATAGGATTTCCCTATTCCAACTCAGCTCAGGATTACTAGCAAAAGTTGCCACATGTGGACATAAAAGGAAGGAGGCATGCCTTCCAGATAGTCGTACATAAAATTGAATAACATCGACCCTCGCATAACTAATGTATGTCATAAATTATTGTTTATCGAGTACAATAGATGAGAATTACTAGGAAAAAAAAGAAGAAAAACATAAAATCGGGAGGACACAACAGAATGCAACACAGCAAACAAAAACTTTAAATGGCTGTGTGCGATTTTTTTTTTTTTGTGTTATTATTTCACACACATTTCATAACAATGCGGGGCCATCATATAGCATACATAGCAAACCCACAAACAGACACCAAATGCCAACACAGGCACTGCCAAAGCCAGCTAAACTGAAATGCATTGTCAATACGCTTCAAGCATTCGTTCATTCATTCATTCATTCATTCATTCAGTCATTCAGGCAGTCAGTTAGTAAGTCTTTGGTATTGGCCACCACCACTGGCGATGTTCGCTTCTTGTCATACGCCATCATTATTATTATAGTCATCAGGGTTCGTATTACGAATGAATGAATAGTGATGCATATGCAAAGGAAAATGAGAGGAGAAAAAACAAAACGATACGAACGAGGAGCATTTAATAAAAGGATACGCTTCAAATAATGGCATAATGACACAAGCCTACTACAATACATACATACAACAGTCAGAGGATGCAACATGCAATGAAAGCGGCAACAGTAGTAGCAGCAGTATCTGCAACAACAACAACAACAACAACGATAGCAACAATGACAATAAAGAATAAAAGTGTTTCAGTGGGTGGTAAAAAAAGAAGGCAAAATAGTAGCGGTAACAGCAGGCATCAATGTATTGTGGCAGTTGAAAATGCCATCTCATATCGATTTTGAAATGAACAAGTGGCTCAAAACAATGGCAGACAAAACATACAAAACAAAAAAAAAAAAAAAGGAACAGAAATAAAAACAGAAAAAATATGAAAAGACGACCATAAAATGGCGTCCCACACGATAGACCAACAGATCATAAAATTGTTTAAATATTGTGATAAAAGACAGAATCAATGAATGTGTATACGTACATCCATACATACATACATACATATGAATGTTTGGTTGAATGTATTGGGTTTAACCCATATTTAATATGAGTATGTACATACATGTGGGGGATACAGTTATTATGGATCGATTATGATGGTATATGTATGCCAAAGAAATTTCAGTTGTGTGTTGCCACAGTTGCCCAAAATGTGTATGCCTACTGGCACATAAAATTTGAAAATGTCAGCCAGGTAAACACAAATATTAACAATACGGTAGTTATTCGCCACTGGAACAGTTAGAATGGCAACTACACAGCGTGCAAACATTAATGGTAACCTTGGTTATAACACCAATTACTAAAGGGTTCTTGCATTTTTGCAAGCCACATTTTTTAACGTTTTTTTTTTCGTTCAATTGTGGTGAAAATAAGAAAATTTAACGACAAATTTTAACCAACCAAAGAATATTGAAATTAGTCTAGCGGCCAACATTTTTTTTGGCAATTAGGAATGCGAGGATTGTATTCAAATTAGCTCCCATTACTGAAATACTTAATTGGTCATTACAATACTTTTAGTCAGGACTACAACCATGCTTCAAACAGCAGCCTTGTTGTGTGTGTTAATTATATCCATCAGAGGCGGTACCTACTGTTTAAAGTCGTCTTTGAACAACAGATTTTAGTAGAATCTTTTCCTGGCAATTTTCTTTCACTCTCAAGAGTGTTTTGCCACAAGATTGCTAATCGTTGAAAAAATATTCCGTTTTGTCGAGGTCTAAGCTGGAGAACCACGACCTTAAGTCTAATAAGTCAACACACTACCCTACTAGACTGCGGTGACCTCAACAGCTACTCTTCTCTTCATACCAAAGAAACAAGTAAATTGAAAAAAGAATCAGGCCTCATACAAAATACCGGCCATTAGTGTAGTTTCCCCTCTTCGTGCTTAGCAATGCCTCATTTCAGATCTTGGGGGTGCTAATGCAAAATATGGGAAATGTTTATAGACTTTGTACAAATTTGTATAGCAACTGAGAGTTTCCTCAGGGATAACTAAGATCTACAAAGACCACACATATATACATACAGACATAATTACTCTATACAATCCTTTAGTCCAGATTACGATCTACATTTTCACAGCACTTACGTTTTGTGTGTTAATTTTATACATGAGTGACGGAACCTACAGTTTAAACTCGACTCCGAACGGCAGATTTTTTGAGAAACTTTCCATGGCAATTTTATTTGCTCTCAGAGTGTTTGCCAGAAATCTGCTGAGAAGAAAGGCGCTGAAGAAAAATATTTTTTTACACAGCTAGTGTGGTTGATTGAGTTTGCTATCTCCGCTTTTTAGACCAGACCTTGGTGCTTCCAACTAGCATTTGTTTCAATCGATGCAAAAGGCTGAACTGAACTGATCCTTTAAAATGTAATCCTTGTATTGCCAGAATATTAAAACAAATGTCTTCAGATGGTTAAAAATGTTTATGAAAAAATATTTCAACAATTGAGAGCTTTTCATAAAAACTTTCGATAGCCAGTAATTGTTTGTCTTACGGAAACTGACGATAAGAAAACGTCATAACTAAACAATGGCCAAAAAGATTCAATAAATTCAATAAAGTTCAGCTTTTTCAACTTATACACCTGCTGTCCATGTCCAATGGCTTATCAGATTGCAACGCGTCGCTGTCATTGTGGTTACACTCACTCGCAAGCCCGTACATATACTTGTGAAATATAAAATCCCGTGTGTGTTTATTATCAACAGCCAATTCGACGACGACGATAAAAACAAAAGTAAATCTCATGCTCACTTACATATACGCAAAGCACTTTAAAATTCAAGTACTTACTGGCAAAGAAAAAAGAGTTAAGTTAACAAACACAAACGGCTTTTAACAGAGCCAGAGCCAGAGTCAGAATCAGAGATAGAGAGAGAGCGAGACAAAGGAAGAAAGGATTGAAAAATTATTGGAGAGATAAAAAACATAAGAGCACAGAGAAAGTAAACATTTTTGCTGTAACACAGTGTTTTATGACAAACATTTTTGTATGCAAATAATACTTATACGCATACGGGTACTTGATATTACACGAGGGTTGGTTAAGAAAGTTTCAAGGCAAATAAATAAAAAAAAAAATCAAATTTAATGGCAAAAAAAAAAAGAGAAAAAAATAGGCCTTAAAAATAATAACAACAACAGCAACAATAACCGAATATATTAATATTTTTGTGTTATTTTTATCACCGCCATAAACGACAGAGAAAATACAGCATTTGTATCCTTGCTCTTATAAAACGGGGAGTGTGGCGGCGGCATTAAAGAAAAACCACAGGCGATGGTTTTATGCTTATAACACTAACACACATACTCATTTCTGTTGTTCGTTCACTGTTTTGCTTATCGCTATAAAGTGTTATAAAAAATAAACAAATACTAACTCACACACACACACACTTGCTCACACAATATTATTAAAATGCTGCCAAAAGGGCCCTCATATTATTAAAGGCATCCATCCATCCATCCATCCATCCATCCATCTCCAAAACCCAGAGAGAAAAGAAGGTGCGAACTAACCCCCCTCTCTCTTAAGTCAGTTTTGTTTAGGGATTTTTGGAGGCAGCAGTAGAGAGAGAGTGAGTAAGATTGATGTGTGTGAGTGAGAGAGTGTGGCTAAAGATTTATTATTTTTGTTTTTGTTCTTTTTTTCTGTTTAATACAGTACTTGCAGCCATTTTTTTTAGGCTGAAAAAGGCTGTTTGTTTGATATTTTCTGTTGTTGTTTTATGTTTTAAGCCAAAAAAAAACACAACAACAGCATATTTGCCGTTATATAAAGCAATTGTTAAAAAAAATGTATTAAAAAAGGAAGCAGAAAGAGAGAGTGAGAGAGAGAGAGATTGAATGTCGGATTTGTTTTGTTATGCTACACGCCAATAACTATGAAAAATTCATGTAATGGATGCTTTTACCAGCGATGTAAAGTGCCTTTTTTTATCAATTAATGGATTTACAGGGTAAGCATTTTAATGCAGACTATTCTTTTCTTATTGCTTTTATTATGTCTGCACAAAGCCTCTCTTTGATTGATTATAATTTCATTGATCAAATATTTTTTTAAGTTAAGCTAAGTGGTTTACTGTAACAATTTCTAATTTTTAGAATAAAAGGGTTGCCAACTGATGTTGCTTAGAGGCATCTATTGGGTGTAGTAGTAAGAAACTTTGCTAATTAAGTACCACACTGTTTTAAGAGATGGCACTGTCTAATCATGTTACGATATTCGTTGTTGATATTATCTTCCATGGAGGCCCAACAGAGACCGGCCTTACTTACTCATTTAAGAGAGGTCATAACAAACCTAGGACCTAGCTTCTCACACCACCCATGTTGAGTATACGTATCAACTTTAGCCATAAGTAGTGGAACCCAAAGTATAATGGTGACTCCGAACGACAGATTTTTTGAGAAACTTTTCATTACAATTTTATTTACTCTCATGACAAGCGGGACGGGGCTGCAGTTTAAAATGGACTCTAAACGATAAATTTTTAAGAAACTTCATGGCAATTTCATTTTACTTTCAGGATCTTGGCCAGAAAATTCATATTCTCATGAAATAAGCCAAAATACTAGCTACTAAACTACGACCATATTGGTTTGCGTCTTGGGTTTTCAAATTCCAATTTTTTCCTCCACACATACAAACGTAATGATATTGGGGGAGTGATGCTTTCGTGACAGACATTTGATCCTCCAGAAGACAAGTTGGCTAAAGAAATATTTTCTTTTGTTTCGTTCCAGATGTCCTGAGCTGGGATTTAAATCACAACCTAACACCAACAAGCTAGCTACTAGATTACGGTGGCTTCATGACAGCCTTATAGAGCGGAAATATTTAATACTCATAATGAAAACACTTTTTTATTATTCGGTTCTTTGTAAAATAATTTATTCCTGCCAAAAGATCAACGGCGTTATTAATTTTGAATTTCAGGTACCACCATGAGTTGACATTTTCGATTTATCTGAAGTTGGAATTCACTGTCATTATTTTTATACCCTTTGGTCCACATAAAAAGAAAAAGGTTTTGTTGTTAAAATAATTAAAAACCTTACAACAGACTTATTTAAAACAAAACTAACGCTAACCAACACTAAGTACAGAAGCAAACCTATTAACTTTGAAGGACTAAACAGGAATTATAAATGGAAAGAAAAAAACATTCACTAGAAAGAGAAAACAAAATACTATTATGAACATTAAACCAGAAAATTTAATTGTAAATAATAAAAAAAAACCAAAGAAAACGTATTAAAAAGCACAATAAAATTTGAAGTGATTGCCTAAAAGTATGTGCCACACACACAAAATCAATAATATTAAGAGAAGAAGAATTTTCATGAAAATTATATTAAAACACACACATGCATGTGTATATATATGGGTGTGTGTATATATATTGTTGTATAAAATTTAATATTTAATAACAAAAATATGTTGCAAAAATTAATTACAAGTAAGAGCAAAAGCCAAAGAGAACCATCAAGAGAAAGCAATAGAAGGAGCAAAATAACCAAACCGAATGAAACCAAATCAATAAACCAAATAAGAGGTTTCTTTTGTATACTTAAAGGCAAATATGTGAAATCGACTAAAACCCCAAAAACCTATTTGAATAGCCTCTTTAGATTTGCATACATACCTACGTATGTATTCATACAAATACACATACATATGTATGTATGTATGTATGCATGTACACACATACGTTCTTCCAAATAAAAGCAATGAAATATTTATTGTAGTTTATAGTTATAAACCATAAAACTTATCGGCATAATTTTAGGCGCCTAAAGCAACATCTAGCACACCAGAACATATATGTACAGTGGGAAGCAAAAGTGGTTTTATACATATTTGAAGGAAATAATGGGCTTCGTCGCATATATCTCTGGTCCTAAGTAAGGCTCGATAGTAAGGAAACCTTTTGCAGAATCATTGATACCAAAATCATCCTGCCCAGACATTGGTGAAAAAAATATTTCTTTGGTGACTTCTTCTCAATAGCGTTCTGGCAAAAACTATGCAAGTAATATAAAGTTGTCATAAAAAGTTTTTGCAAAAAAAATATCAGTTGTTCAGATTCAACTTTAAACTGTAGATCCCCGACACCCATTTCTGCTCCCCACGTTATATGTGTATACACTCTAGTATACTCTACTAAACAAATAAAACGTGTTTCCCCTACCATTACTAATGAGAGGAGAGAAGAACAAAAGACCAAATCCAAGGTAAAAACTATTGCATACCCGAACAAGTTAAACATTCAAAAATAATGAAGCATAATTTCAGGCGCTAACTCATATATGATATCTTATATTAAAATTTAGACTTTTTTAAATACAAATACAATCGAGTACAAGCAATGGTAATAATAAATTAATAAAGGGGGATGATAAAATGGGGCATGATGGATGGATTGCGGAATTAAAGAAAATGTTGAACGAAATGACTTATTCGTGCCCTAGTATTGAATTTAATTGCTTGAATTTTATGTTTAATTGTAAATTTAAATAGAAAAACGACAAAAAAAAAACAACAAAATACAATACATAAAAAGAAATAAATTACTGTTGACTTTATGTAATGGCCTAGTCGTAAAAAGAAACAACATTTTACGATCAGTCTTCCAATGCGTACAATAAAATCTTAAAAAAGTAAAACGGATTTATGCCACACTAAAAGCCATAAACAGAAAAATAATTAAATTTAGAAAAAAGGGACATTTTTGAAATGCGTTCTTTTGACAATTGAATCGAAATAGTATTTGCGGTGTTTGCTCATATACTACGCAGCATTAGAGGGTGACATATTCCAGGTTAGGTTTTAAATGAAGAAAGCTTTGAAAGCTTTAAATAATTTGAATATGAATGAAATATCTTCAGGAACACAGTATTTGATGCTTGCTACTGTAGCATTTCAGATTACGGAAATTTATCTTGGCTCCGTTGTTACCAGCAAGCATTATCTCATTCTGGAGACTAAGCGGCGGATCATCAACAGGTGCTATTATGGGTCTCAATAGGCAATTGAGTGGCAGAGAGCTCTCTCTCTCTCTCGTACAACGAAACTTATACTCTATAAAACACTCATCCTCCCACGATTAAAAACCAATGCAGCAACCTTAAGAGTTTTCGAGAGAAAAGTCTTACGTACGATCCTTGAACCAGTACGAGTTGGCACTGATTTCAGCTCCTAAACGACTTGATCATTGCACAGAGTATTAACAACCAGCTGTTGCGCTGATTCGGCCATTTCGTTTAGATGGAAGAATATGTGCCGGTGGGAAAGATATTTCAAACAGGGTTAAACGGAAGCAAAATCTTATAAGAGACGATCTTGTCTGCGTTGGAAGAAGCAAATTGAGAAAGCCATGTTTAAGCATCAATACATCAGCCTTGAGAGTAATCGAGAGAAAAGTCTTATGTACAATCTTCGATCCAGTACGAGTTGGGGATGATTTCCGCTCCTCAACGACTTGGTCATTAAGCAGCACATTAACATCCAGCTGTTGCGCTGGCTCAACCACTTCGTTCAGAGGGAAATATATGTTCCAGTGAGAAGGGTATTTGAATCGGGGCAAGACCTTGTAGGAGGCGATCTTTTCTGCATTGGAAGAACCAAATTGAGGAAGCCCAATCATCGATTAATGTGATGAACTGCCGAAAGCATGTAAGAAGCAGTTGCGCTTGGAAAGATGTGTTGAAGCAGGCCGAACAGATTGCTAACGATTAACTGTTGCCCTGTCATCGATTCATGTGACCAATTGGCAAAGTCGCTTATGAAGCAGAGTCGAATAGAAGGATGTGTTAAAGTAGAGATAAACGGATTGTTAATGGCTAATGAAGGAAGTAAGAAAAAGTTTACTTTCGAAACCCCATATACAGAATAACGCTGTATTACTTAAGACTAATAAAAACAACATATATTATTAGGCATACATTATTCAACTTACCTAACGTTTAAATATCTAGAAAGAGAGAGAGAGAGAGAGGGAGAAAGAAAGAATATTAATATACTTGAGAAGAACATTTTATGCCATATTTCTTATCATATCATTATTGTTGTAATATTGTAACATAATATTAATGAACACAGTTTTAGCCCTGAGTACAATTTAATTTCAAATAGCCTTAAAGAGTGTATAACAAGGTTAGAGAGAGAGAGAGAGAAGAGAGGAGAAATAAATTCATAATATTAATAATAATAAAAAAAAAAAAGGAAAACAGATAAGGAAATATCCTTGAAAAGTTTTAAACTTCTCATAAATTATTAAAAAAAAAAAGTGTACAATTAAGACAACAACAAAAAATAAGACACACAAGAGCAGAATACCATATCATATCGTAACATATTCATAAAAATTATAATTTTTAATTGAGTACAAACGTAAGATTGAAGCCTTCCCTTTCGTTATGCTTCCCTAGAACACTGTTAATATTAATTTTTGATTAAAAAGTTTTATTATTAAATTTTAAACTCTTAAGACATTTATTTGCTGCCATAAGAAATGATACAAAATGGAAACCATAGGGCAGTCGAAGATAGAGACGGTAAGCGAAATTTAAAAGAATCGCCAAATCCTGTTTGGATGTGGGAAAAATGTTACCGTGTTAGTTACTTCATTATAACGGACGAAGCTAAATCACATGCCTCTTATGGACACTTACTTAAATTAAAAACCCTCTAGTCAGGATTACAACCTACATCTGTTAATTTTATCCATGAGAGGCGAAGGTATTTTTTTTTAGAAATTTTTCATGGCAATTTTATTTACTCATGGAGTTTTTTTTTTGCCAAAAAAATTGTTGGGAGGAAGTCGCCGAAGAAATATTTTTTCGTATTTCATTAAATTCGGGATGTTTAAGCTGGAGTTTGAACCACGGACTCGCCAAGCAAACTATGGCGATTTCTAACATATCTAATCAAACATCTCTTTCGTTTTACTGGCATTAAAAGAAAATCCAATTGTTCGAATTAAAATTTGAATTTTAAAAATTAAGAATTTATAAATACTGTATGTACTGTCAGTCACCGACACAAACCATATTATACGATTTAATTTGGTACCCAAAATCCAATTTTAGGGCCCCGCTAATTCGAAACAATGTTCACTTTGTGTATTTAATATGGACAAATAACGTAAACTATTGCTACTCAGTATACTTTCTCCCTCACACTCAAATTTCCAAAATTTCTTCCAACTTCTTAATATATTTTTGGCATAGAGAAGCAAGAAGGGAGAGCATGAGCATAATGCCTCAAGGAGAAATAGATAATAGAAGTGTCATGTTATTTGTTGTTATTGTTGTCGTTGTATTTGTTTATTTTATTTCAACATAACATTTGTGGCCAAAAATAACAAAATACTACACAGTTAATCTATACAATATTACTGTTGTTCTTGTTGTTGTTTTTTGTTATTTTCAGTTTAACTTGTACGCCCCGTCGCATTATAATTTTTCTTCGGAAAATCAGAATTATTATGACGATTACATTATCCAAGTGGATGGAGGGATAATAAATACACTGAAAAAAAAATCTTATTTTGAGGCAATCGTCAGAAAGCCTCAAATTCTTTAACGTTTAGACATTATTATTCGTGTAGATACGGTTTTTAACTTAGTCCCAAAAGGATTTTGCGGGCGCCAAAATAGCGAAATTACTATTCTTGGAGAGTTGCAATACAATAATGCAAAATCGGTCAAGTTGTAAAGTTTGTGGCATAGAGTTGTCAACACCACATGCCATCTTGAATTGCAGGCAAAATAAATCGGTTATCGGACTTGCATAGCGTTCTTAATTAACGGTAACGATTCTTCTAAAGACATTCTCGAAAAAATGCGGTCGAATGACTCTTTCAGACCATAAAGCATAATCAACAGTCTTTCTTTACGAACGTAATGAGTTTTCCACAATAAGTTCCGACTATCTGTGGCTCTTATGCGACAACACACATTTCTACCACATTTCGGATTGTGCGTTGATTCATATCATATCTATAAAGCTTACAATCTCATCAAATTTCTCACAATGCTGACATTTTAACTATTTGTACGCCTTCTGTTGTTGCTAAACAATTTATATTCGTAAATTGTAGGTCTTTCCTAAATAAATGATACCTACAGCTGAAATAAAAACGCACGGGAAGGATGAGCGAATTATAGAGTATAAGTTAAGTCGTACGATATAGAGATCTCTGCTATTCAATTGCCTATTAAGACCCATAATAGCACCTGTTAGTGCTCCTACGCTTAATCTCCAGACTGACAATATTTTTGTTGGTAAGGGCGATGACAAGATAAGCAAATTCACTGACCATATCGAAGCTATAGTTATTGGCCGTAATTTAGGATTTAATATACCGTATGCCCCTACTTATTGTGCTCTACACAAACTTCGTTTTGCCCTCATTTACTGACCCATCTTAACAGAAGTCTGTTTACTAGTGCTAAATGCAGCAGTAACAACTCGCTCTGTACGCCCTATAATGTCTATGTCGTCAGCGTACGCATATAATTGGACAATTTTGTGGAAAATGGTGCCATTTCGATGCATTACTGCCTTTCGCCGAACACTTTTCATGACAAAATTGAAAACAAAAAGAAGAAAGAAAAATCGGATGCGATAAGCATTTCTTCCAGTGTAAATATAAGTATGTTCACCCCAGTCACACTCTCTTTACATATTGTCAACGTATGGCACAGATCATATATGAAATTGAGGAGCAATAAAATACCACCTTTAGAGTACAGAAAAACAAAAAAAAAAACAACAACAACAACAAACCAATGCTCTCAAGTGGCAAGCACATAAAATTTAAAAGATTTGTTGTTGTTTTCTTTTTTCTTTTTTTTTTTTACTTTTTACTTTGATTTCATTTTCTATTTTGACTGGGGGTCTTAAAGAAAGAACACAAAAAAAAAACAGCCAGCAACAACAACAACATGAACTACAAACATAAAATAGAGTAGAGAGAGAAATAACTCAATATTATTACAACATATGAAAGGTAATACAGACATACATATGTAAGTGTGTTGAGAACATAAATATATATACGAGTGTATGTATTTTGTATATGTAAGTGTATATCATGGGGTATAAGAAACATATGTGACTTGCTGACACTTGGCTTTGTCACTTTTTAAATTATTTAAGAAATAAATGTAGTTGCTCTTGTTTTTGACTGCTTCTTTCTTTCTTTTTTTTTTTTTGTTTTTTAAGAGAATTTGTCACATAAAGAATTTGTTTTTTTTTTCAATACTGTTTGTAGTTGCTGTTGTTGTTGCTTTTATGCCTCTTCCTAAGCATTTTGTCTGCGTTATATTTTCGCTTCATATTCACTTTAAGCGAGAGAATTTAAGAAGTTTCACATATGAAATCATATGTTGTGTAAGTAGTAAATACATGTGTGTCTGTATGTGTGGTGTATAAAAATATTAAGAGAGAGAGAGAGAGAAATGTACTTTTATATAAAAAAAACATGTCAACTTTTAAAATTAATGGCTGAAAAAGGGTAAAAAGAGAAGAAAACATTTGAAAGCAATTTTCTTTTTCTCCTAAACTAAAAAGAGTAGAACATTCGTTATAAATAAATCTCTTAAGATTTATAAGATTCTTTGCGATTTAAATTAAGTCATTTTGATCGATTAACACAGCAAATGTGAACTGTTTAACAGTGACAATTAGACTATGTTATGATCATTATAATTTTTTTGTAAATAGTAAATTTAAATTGTATGGAATGATTTGCGGGGTTGGAGGGGGCAATTCTTTCATATCCAAAAATTATTTCAGATATTCCTCTACCTCTGTTCAAAAGATGATCAACGCTTTGGACTACTAAGATAGGTATACTCAATTTCTACCTAAATGACCCTGATTTTCTAGAAACTTTTAATATTTTAACATAAGAGTTCATTTTTTTAAAACAAATTTCTTCAAATTCTGAAATTATGTGGCATATTCCATCAGTAGCGGTATATAGAAGGAACTATTGGGTACAATTTAGACTTATGATACATATTCCTGGACCCGATGATCCTATAAACATGTAAAAAGAGTTCCGCAACGATAAATTGTTTGCCTATGGTTAAACAGTTAACAGTGGTCTGTTAATTGCCGATTTTTCCCCAACCAGGTGGGTTTGCGTCTTTGGTTTTTTTTACATTAGAATTTATCTTCTTGCACAGAATAAAACTTGTGAGTTTTCTCAGCGAAAACATTTATGTATGTGTGCTTATGTTACGGTCTTATTTAATTTGCTCCATTATTTCATCCAATTTTGTAATTAATTACTTAACAGTGGTCTGTTAATTGCAGATTTTTCCCCTGTTAAAGACAAATTTTGCTCTTAACACCAAGGTGGGTTTGCGTCTTTGGTTTTTAAATTACAATTTATCTTCACGCACAGAATAAAACTTGTGAGTTTTCTCATACATACATACATAATTGTCCATTACAACCCTTCAGTCAGGATTACGGCCTAGCTTCTCACACCACTTATGTTACGTGTGTTAATTTTAGACATGAGTGGCGTCGAGACTCCGAACGACAGATTTTTTTGAGAAACTTTTCATGGCAATTTTATTTACTCCCAGAGTTTTTGCCAAAAATCTGCTGAGAGAAATTCACCGAAGAAATATTTTTTCATATTTCGTTTCTGATGTCTGACCGAGGGAGGATTCGAACCCTGACCTTTCGCCTAATAAGCCAACACACTACCTACTAGACTACGGCAACTAGTTCCATTATTTCATGCAATTTTGTAATTAATTACTTAACAGTGGCCTGTTAATTGCTGATTTTTCCCCTCTTAAAGACAAATTTTGCTCTTAACAACAAGATGGGTTTGCGTCTTTGGTTTTTAAATAACAATTTGTCTTCACGCACAGAATAAAACTTGTGAGTTTTGTCAGCGACAACATTTATGTCTTATTTAATTTGCTCCATTTAATCGGTTTTTGTTTTTGTGTTTGATCGATCAGAAGAGCACGTTAAAACTAGCAGATATGAAACGACCACACTTCTTCGCCGCCATTTTCCTAGTTACGGCATCGCCTCCCTAAATTTCGATATTTTGAAACCATTCTTCCGACAATTTCTAACCCATATTTTCCACGATCACCAAAAAAGAAGCAAATATGAGTGCCAACCAACATATGAATTTTTTTATAACAATTTTGTATAACTTTTTTTTATACGTAAAAATTCTATCGATTTTCCCACAAAAAAAATGAATTCATATTTCACAAATATTTTATCCTTTTGCTTACGGTACGTTGCCTTTTACATCAGCAATTTGCGTTAAATTTCTCATATAAATGCCACGTTGTTATTAAAATCCTAATGAACCCTGTTATTTTACCGTTAACGTAAATACCTGAAATTGTTGGAGCACATTACAGCGAGTAAAACAACATAAATATTCATTTAATATGTACACAGAGAGAAGAGGAGGAAGAGAAATCAAAAATAACGGTACAAAAATTGCTGTGATAAGCAATTTTTATTTTTTGAAACAAGAGAAAACACAAAAAAAAACGCCGTAGACCCATATCAAAAGGAGAGATTAAAAAGGGTTTTACAATAAAGTTCATACACAGAGTTCACTCACTAACACAATATTACTTTATTTCTCACTCTTTCTCTCTCTTTCTCTTTCGTTCGTTCTCCTTTCTATTAAATAATAATTCTTAATAGTTGTTGTTGTTTAACTGTGTGTTATTATTTCTCTTCATCAATTTAAATTGTAAGCGTAAGGTTTTGTTATTGTTTTTGGCCAATAAAAAAAAAAATACTGTAAACTTTGTAAACAATAACAAAAGCAACAACAAACATAAAAGAAAAAAAATAGGCTTAAATATGTTTCTGTTTGGAAAAAGAGAGAAAAAAGAAATAAAAATTGATTACACTCACTCTCACTCCCTCTCTCTCTCTCTTCATCTCTCCTGCTGTTTGTAGCAATATCCACTAACACACAGGGAATTAAACAAACAGTAAGAGAGACAGGGAGAGAGAGAGAGAGACAGGGAGAGAGTGCGGAAGATTAAGGAAACACAAAACACACAGAAGAGGATATTAAAAATGATTGACATTTAAGTTAAATAAGACTTTAAGGAAAAACGAGAAAAAAAAGCAGAAATACAAAAACAAAACAACTGATGTATTATTTATTAAATTCTGACAGTTCGGTGGTGTTGTTTCAATTCAATTCCCAATAAGCCACACAACATGCAAACGCAATGAGATGTCGTCGCGCAATGGTTTTGATCTTAGAAGTCAAAGTCAAAGAAATAAATCCCGTCGGGAAAAATGTTCGAAAAATATTAAAATTTCTTACGATGAAATAAGCGTTTTAAGGGAGTTGTTAAAAACCAAGACAGGAATTTAAAAGAATTTTTTGTTTATTCCTTCGACCCCATCATTACATATGGGCTAATTGCAATTATTTTACATGTTATGGCCAGATGTCGGCATTAATAGCCAACGGGACTCGAACATCAATAATTTTCGTTAAAAAGAGTGTAAATTGCATTCAGTTGCTTGTCAGCTTCTAAAGAAAAAGGTTAATGTCGCTTTCTTTCAGGTTTCAATCATACACCCAAAGAAATATTACAGTAGGATTCACTATTTTCCAATGAGATTCACTAATAACAATGAGAAATGAGTTCCATTTTTGAAAAAAAATATTTGTCAAGTCAAATATACAATCTTTAGGGATTTAGCGCTCTACAATTTTTTCTATATTTTCCACTACGTATACATATTATTAAGTTACACTTGAAAAATTACTAACAATTTTCCTCCTGGGTTATACAAATGCCTCTCACACATACTCTCATATTTTTGTCATGTTCTCTTTGTGCCGGCTCAGAAATCTCTGAGAATAAAATAAAATTGTCATGAAAAGTTTCTTCTCAAAAATATGTCGCTCGAAGTCGACTTTAAACTGTAAAACCTATCATGAATGTATAAAATTAACACACACAACATAGGTGGTGCAAGAAGCTAGGTTGAAATCCTGACTAAAGGGTTGTATTGGAAATTTTAATTTACTTCCAGAGTTTTTGCCAAAAGTCTGCTGAGAGCCACAGTCGTAGACAAAATATTTGTTAATATTTCGCTAAGTTGGAGCTATTGAGCCAGGGTTTGAACTACGAGCTCTCGCCTATTTAGCCAACACATTACCTACTAGAGTACGGAGACTTCATAGTTAACTGACCAACAAAAATAGGAATCAACTTTTCTTATGCAATAAAACACCACTTCCAAGTGTTTTCGAGATGGAACGATTTTGATTTTTATCTCCAAAGCAAAGGGAAATTTAAATTTCTTCTTATGGTAAGGCCACTAGCGAACACTACTTTTGCAAAATAGAAAATAGAAAAAGAAAAATTAATTTTGGAAATGGATTTTTAGTTTCCTGGCAATTTCCTTGTTGTCATGCTCGATAAAATGTCATGGCGAAATAAAAATAAAATTTTGAAAGAGAAAAAAAAAAGAGGAAAACCATTATAATTTTATGCATTTTATTTATATTTATGGTCTATAGTTTGTCTGTCTGTCTGTCTGTCTGTCTGCATTTATTAAGCAGAATATGAGTGTCATGCATTAAACCAAATGCAAAATAGTCAGTCATGGTCTAAAATAAATCTCTTTTCTTTTTTATTTTTGTTTTGTTTGTTTTTGTTTTGTTTTGGGGTCATAAACATTTTCGTATTTAAATGGAAAATAAAACATACAACAACAACAATAAGAAAATATAGAAAAAATATTTAAAAAAAAAACTTTTTAAACAAAAAACAAACCGCAATAATAGCAACAGCAACAACTATTACTTATGTATACTACGAGGCGTATTCGTTATTTATTTTTGTTTTGTTTTTTTATTTAGAATTTCATTTATAAATTGTTATTGTTGTTATTATTATAATTTGTTTTTATAATGTTTAAACATTTTCTAGATTTTTTCCTTCTTTCCTTCTTTTTTTAAGTTGGCAGATTGACAACAGCAGGTGGGTTTATCATCATCATCGTCACCATCATCATCAGAATATAGACACGCTGGTGTTACAAAACGACAGGAAAGGAAATGGTTTTTTTGTAACAGAGAAGGTGGAATATTGTGGAAGTTTTAGTTGTTGTTGCAGTATTTAAAGATGGATGTGTATGTGCATTAAAACAAAAACAAAACAAAAAAACAAAGATTTGTTAAGAAACAAGAACTTAACAAAAGTAAAGAAAGTCATCAACAGATTTAAAATATCTAGTCAGGCCATTAGGCAATCGGAGAGCTTTACAGCGGGTTGTCAAAAATCGCTAAAAGTAACCTCAAATCAAAGTAAATTCTGTAAATGATGAAAAAAAAACTACAAAATCTAAGCCAGTGTTAAAACCATTACTAGGCACCCTAGGTCCCCAAAGAATAAATTCGAATGTAATAGCCAAAACACAAACCATCATTTTTCACGGTAACAGAAATTAAATTTGTATTTAACAGGGCAAAATTATGCAATTAACAGACCACTGTTAACTGTTTAACATATGCAAACAATTTATCGTTGCAAAACTCTTTTTATAAGTTTATAGGACTATCTGGTCCAGGAATATATATCTCAACAGGGTTAAGTTGCACCCAAGAGTTCCTTCTACTTATACTGCATAATTTCAGAAGTTAAACAAAATCATTTAAAAAACTAATGAACTCTTATATTTAATCGTTACAAGTCTCTGGAAGATCAGTGGCCATTTAGGAAGATATGGGACATAGTATATTTAGCCGACTATACGCAAATGGTAGACCAGAAAGTCGGATCTCTTTCGAATCTTGGTAGTGGAATATCGGGAATAATCTAATAATACCTCTTCATATCCAACAAAGTGTCACATATAATCAGACGTCGGCACAAAGAGAACATGATAAAAATGTGAGTGTATTTGTTGTAGGAGGCATGTGTATAACCCAGAGGAAAATTGTTAGTAATATTTTCAAGTGTATCCTAATAATATGTATATGTAGTGGAAAATATAGAAAAAAAAATGAAAAGGTCTATACCCCTCAAGACAGCGTATTTAACTTGACAAATATTCTTGGAAAAATGGAGATCATCTCTCATTGTTATTAGTGAATCGCATTGGAGAATAGTGAATCCTACTGTAACATCTTTTTTGGGTGTATCATTGAAACCTGAAAAAAAAGCGACATGAACTTTCGAACGAAACAAGAACGTTGCTGATGTTCGTGTTCTATGAAGATGTTCTGTCCCCGGAGGCTATGGGTGCCGACGTTCGTACGTAACTCATAATGGGAATTAAATTTTATCTCGATAGTCTGCTATAATTAAGGAATTAGAAGACTGATCTACTGCCGTTGTTAAGCAGTTAACATTGCTCTGTTAACATTAGAATTTCTTCTGTTAAATCTAAAACTGACTGTGCCAAAATTCTTGATTTTCGTGTTGGATTTTCAAGTCTGAATTTTGTCATCGCGTAAAAGCACGTTTTATTGACCACAACTAAGTAGAGTTTTAAATAAATAATGAAGACAATATCTTTTGCATTTAATATCATTACAAATTAAAATCTCTTAACGAAATTTAAAACTTCCACTTAAGAAACTCTTATCCTAAACAAAAATCCTATTTTCTAATGGATTCTATTAAGAAAAACCATCCTCCTTTTTCATACTTTGTGCCTCCCAGTGCATAAAATGCATTAATGCAACAGCAAATGAAATAAAAAAAGATAAAGGGAGAGAGAAAGACAAAAGGACACTATAAATGTGTTTTAGAAATAAAAAAAACTTTTCACTTTCTCTTTGAAAATATTCGTTATTGTTTTACTGTTATTTTTCGTTTATAATTTTAATGTTTTTTGCATTAATTTCTTTCTCTTTTTTACTCTGCGTCTACTATGTAGCTCTTCTCCTTTTGTTTGTGTTAACATTTCTTTGGCAAACAATTTAATGGATAAAGTTAAGAGATAGAAAAGAAAAAAAAATTAAAGAGAAACGAAATTAGAAATAATTTGTTGGTTGGTGAAGGTCGGTCAAAAGATATACCCTAGATTGAGGGAAAATGATTTTAGTTTGAGATTGAGTGTGAAGTGTAGTAGTTTAAGATACCCAAAATAATATTCTTAATCTCATAAGACGAACATTGGCTGGACTGTAGTTTTTCTTTTATCACGATAATACTACCTAAGTTATCAGTTTTGTAAGCCATGTGTTCTTAATGAGACAAAGTGCAAGTTTTGCCTAGAGGGAGTTGGGATTATAGGACATATTGCGTACAATTCCGGGCATTGTTTTGGATTAGGTTGCAGCAATTCAATCCATAGTAATTGGATTCCAGGGGAAATCAAATCTTATCGGAAATTTACTGAACTTTGTTCGAAAAGCGAAGTAATTTGTTTTTTTTTTTAAATGGCTTCCAGCCTACACTAGAGCCAATGGCCGTTTCAGGTCGGTAGTTTTAAAATCATTAAATGTGAAACCCTATTATACCATAATAATCACAAACATTTTAGCGTTCAAGTTATTATGAGACGGATTGAAACACTTTAAAATTTTTCCACATTATCACAACGAAAGCTGGCAACTCTACCATCCTAGAATCTACAAAAGACCCCTTTAGATGAGAAAAAAACTTAAACTTGCAATTGAGAGAGATGCTTTGTGACAGCCTAATGCAAAAAAATAAAAATGTATTCTGTATTAAAAATTTTTCTCTCATTTGAAAACTTAATGTGTCAGCTGCCAAAATTGTGCTTAAATTTGATGAAAAAAAAAAATTTTTAATTGCTTTCGCAACCATAAAATGCTTTTTAAATTTTTTTTCTCTCTTTTTCATTTTCTTTTGTTATTAATTTTCGCAAAAAAAAAACGCAATTCACACAGACGTTTATTAAATTTCAGTTACACTATTTTTGTTTCATTTTGTTTTTTATATGAAAATTGACCATAAAAGTAATAAATTTGCAATGACATGTTACTTTTTCCCACTCGCACTCGTTCTCTCTGACTCTCCCTCTCTTGCTTTCTTTCACAATGTGTTTATTTTTCATTTTTTTGTTTTTTTTTGTTTCATTTCGTTATCAATAATAAAATATTGTTGTTTATTGTTCCCACACTTGTATTTAATATTTCATGTTATTTATTATTGTTAAAACAACAAGTACAACTATGACAACAACAACTACAACACGGCAATATGTACAAAAGTAACAGCAGCAATGAAAATATAAAACCTTGCCACTGTTGTTACACTGAGAGAAAAAAAACGCAGAAAACAAAACTTTTGCAACACAAACATGTACGAAAGAGATACGCACACAAGCAAACAATTTTTGTTTTTATCTAATACTCGCTCTCTCTCTCACTTCACGACTCCCGATACGAACTAACTAACATTTACCATTCATTACCTACCACTCTACACAACATGACCACGACGAATTGCTGGAAGTGTATGCGTGTGAGAAGCAAACACCAACAATTTAATGAAAACCGGGATACTGGAAAATTTAAACTATTAAAAAGGCCAAGTTGTTGGTGTTGTAACTTTTTCTCGTACTTTTTTTATTGCAAGGATAAATCATAAGAATAAAAATGGTGGTGGTGGAGACAATGAAATACTGAAGGAGAGCAGAGAAAGTAAATTTGATTTTTGAGTTGACATCAACACACATACAAAAACAATAAAAGCGTGTATAAAGAACAGAAAAACTGTAATACACTAACACTTACACAAGCAAAAGATATTTATTTTAAGGAATTTTAAACCAAAAAAAAAAAGTGTTTTGTTCAGCACACTGATGCTTACAATGTGTGTGAGGAGCTCTGTATCATACTGTTACTGATACTATGAAGGCAAACAACACCATTGACAAAAACAACAATAATATGGTGAGAGAAAAAAAGAAAAACTTTTACAAGAAAATTCTAAAATATAAAAAGAGAATTTTTATGCTTCAAAGTTTTAATGTTTTTGTTGTATTCCTTTTTCTTCTTTCTTTTTTTTTTTGCCAGTTTACACAGAGAGAAAAACACTGTTTTTTGCTGAACCATTTTCGTATTTTTTTCTTTTTTTTTTTTTGTATTTTTAGGAAGGGGGTGAGGGATTTTTTTGTTTTACAAAACCTTTTGAAAAATTCCTTTAGCCATCTTGCTGTAGTTTCTCTTTTTTTATACCAAATTACAAATTACATATTGCCAGGGTTGCCATCGTGTTTGCTTGTATTTCAAGTAAAAACTGTAATCTGGTTTACTTTACAGATGTGTAAAAGTCCGAGATTTCTTTTTAAGGTCCGTAGTATAATACGTATTGTGTTAAGAGGTGGTGGGGTGGTTCAAAACCCAGCTTATATATCTCGAACACAATAAAATATAAAAAAAAATATTTTTTTTAACGACATCCTCTCAACAGTCCTTCTCTCTCAAAAAAATTCTCGGAGAATAAATTAACAACTGCTATGAAAAGTTCCTAAAAACGTCTGTCGTTCGTAGCTGACTTTTCAAAGATGTAGACTTACTCAATTTTAATCGCTTGGCCATGCATCGCGGATTCGTATGAACCACTGTCCTTTAAATCACGCGACTCCCGCTAATTACATGCTGCCGTGAACTGGGCGTGGGTCTGAGGAGAGAAGCAGGCTATCTTTTCACTTCACGTGTCAGGGTGCCTGCTCTTGTCATAAAGAGACAAACTTCTTGGACCTCACATTTTCGTGAAATCTTGGTCCAAGGCCCTTTAATATTAGGGATCGTCTTGCAATGAGTGAAGATTTATTGTTGGACTCGGAATGGTTTTCGTTTCTCTAAGGAATGTTTGTCAACCTGGTTGAAGGGATCTTTTTCTTCAAGAGGATTTACCACCTTACTTAGCCTAACTTAATACAAGTTTTATTCTCATTGTAGAGCGTTGAAGCGCCTTCTACAAGTTCATTATAGCACTGCAAACAGCTCGCTAAATAGTCCATACAATCATAACTACAGTATAGCTCATGTGAGAAGCTGTGTACGGAAACTCAACCCAATCCAAAATCATAAGAGCTGCTGTTCATTGGTTAAAGGACAGAGAAATCCTGCAGCACCACCTTATTGCAAACATATTATCGGGCCCAAGAGTCAAAACAAAAACACTTTGAATCACTCGAATTGCATGCCGCTTTGGTCAAGACCTCATTTACTTTGTGCACGTAACCAGTAACAATTGGTTCCTTAATTACTCCAATAGAAGCTAGTAAAGTAATTCGTCGTTGAGACTGGAACTTTTGTAGGCGAAAGTGAAATCAATGTTTTTCCAAAATAAAAGGCAACCAGTTCCCTGTATCTGCGTTTTTGCATGCACAATTGTAATGCACACGTTAAGAGTATAAGGAAGACTGAATAAATGTCACACATAGACAGTCATCAAAATGATTTTGTTGAAACTCTGTATAGCGAAAAACAAGAAAAACATTTTCCTGCTTCCCTCCTTCATATTCTATTTATAGTTTTCGATTATAAAGCAGAATCCAAAAGATTTGTCATTTGGTTGCTGTTGTCACCAAAAAAAAAAAAAAAAAAACCCCCAAGAACACAGAACAGATTCTGCTCAACTCCTCGAATACAAAAAGGTGGCGCCGTCTCTGCAAGTCCCATGAGAGTCATGTTGAAAAAGAACATGATTTTTGTTGTGTGCTTCTTCTTCATTTTTCTTATATGCTTCATTTTCAATTTTTCGTCTTTCTTTGTGGTGGCAATATCAAGAACGAACTGAAAATAATGAAAAAAAAAATCGAAAAAAAGGAACAAAATATTGTGAAAAATTGTTCTTCAGTTCACGAGTACAAAAACAAAAAAATTAAAAAAAAGAAACCAGGAGACCGAAAAATGCAACCATTTTTTTGCAGCACAAATGAAAAAGAGAAACAAAGTGCCAAAAAAGTAAGAAGAAAAAAAGAAAAAAAGAAAACAATTGCGAGGTAAAGGAATAGAAACAAAAAGAAACTGGCGTTCGAGCATGAATGACACTCGAACAGTGAAAAGAAATTCAAGGAATTCATTCACATGCACTCTCACACAAGTGAGAAAATGGCGAAAATGCAAGGCTGTGTGGGGGTTTTTACGTTTTAATTGAAATTTCAAATTGAGAACTCAAAAGAATTCAGAAAATTTCATGCGATTAATGTAGATTGCCAAATCTCGTACAAGGAACGGGAAAGTTTCAATTGTTTATGTGGTTCAGCACAACAAGAAATACAATACAGGAGGATCCATGGTTCAAAATCGGGGAGAGATTCATTTACCTCTTGTCATATATTTTTCTACTGCATCACACGGCAGGGTTGTAAACCCGACTAAAACTGATTTAAATGTACACAATTCGATAGGACCTTAAGTACTCTGTTTCTGCAATTGAGCCGTTTGCACAGAACAATCGTCAACAGATGGTTATCAATCATATAGATGGGAAAGAAATTATGTTCACGACAACACTTGTATTCAAGACTTTTAGTGCAGTTTACAACAAAGTGATGGGCATAACTAGTATCTCAAATCTAGGGACACTTCTGGGCTGTATAATATGGTTATCCGTCATGCTATCTAGAAAGAGACCGCGAGAGAGAGAGATTCAGAGAGAGATCAATTGTAATCTCTGTTGGGCAGAGCTTTTACAATGAAATCAGTTGGAATATAGCCCTACACAGGCGAATCAGATTACCAACAGAATAGAATTATCGCCAGGAATTCAATAGAATCCATCTTGGCTAAGCTTTACTAAGCTAGGTACACATAAATGGTTCTCAATTAAACTTTAGGAGATTGTTATGGGGATTGAAGCTTCTTAATTTTGTAAAAACGAAAACCGAAATGAAAATTTCGTTAATCTTCTTCGGAGTTTAAATCACGACTACTCGGGATTGTTGTAAAGCCCAAGTCATCTCTTGTTTTTGAAATCAGACCCATGTTATGTGTTAATTGTGTTCGTAAGCGGCGGGACCTACAGACAATAACCAATAACAATAATAATAGATCTGGGCAGCAATGATTGGCTAACTAGGTCTTTAGATAAATTGTTTATTATAACCCTTTAGTAAGGTTTACTACCTACCTGTGTGGTATTAATTTTATTTATGAGTGGCAGGATCTACAGGCCACGTCGACTCTGAACGATAGGTTTTTTTAAGAAACTTTTCATGCAATTTTATTTACTTCTATGACAGGCAGGACGGAGCTCCAGCTTAAAGTGGACTCCAAATTTTTTAAGAAATTTCATTGCATTTCATTTTACACTCAGGATCTTTGCCAGAATATTCATATTTCGTTATTTCCAAAATTTCTGGCCAGATATTCTCGGCTAATAAGCCAAAATACTGCCTACTAGACTACGGCCATATTGGTTTGGCTCTGGGGGTTTTATATTAGAATTTATCTTTCCCCACATACAAAATATTGGGCAGTGATGCCTTCGTGGGAGTGATGATTTCGTGACAGAACTTTGATTCTCGTTTCATTTCTATTGATTTTCTCCATGTTTTCATACTTTATTTCGCTATTTTTTTCATTAATTTATTGAATATCATCTAAGAGCCTAACAAATTGTCATCTGACAAGATGATAAAAAGGAATTTTTTTCGCAGAAGACTGTTTGGTCGTCGAAACAAATATTTTTCTGATTTTCGTTTTATTCGAGATACATATATGAATGACCTGGGTTTTGAACCATGGCCTTAGGTCTAATATGCCAACACACTATCTACTACATTACGGCGACTTCACCCTGTTTTTGGATTAAAATGCCTCGTTAGTTAAAGACTTGGCAACAATGAAGTAATGGAGACAATGATTGTAGGAGATTTTAAGAAACTACACAGGGTAAGGAAGTTATTCAATATAAAACGGGATTATGTTGAGAAATAAAGAGAAAATGTTACACAAAATTGTGGTACTTGCTGTGAGAAGTCGTCCAATATATGTAAATGTATCAGAGATCAGCAATGAATCGCTTTTCGCTACTCATAAGCACTCATGAAATTTTCAATATAAGTGACTCAACAATATTGAATTTTAACTATGTACTCTGATTTAATCGTACTCACTACAATGTTGCAATGAGTATGCGTACGTACAACGTAGACATCAAACTCATACAATACGAAATATGTTTGATTCATAAACCTACATATTTAGATTCATAACTTTAGAAAAATAATCTTATAATACTTATAAATAAAGTCGCCGTAGTCTAGTAGGTAGTGTGTTGGCTTATTAGACAAAAGACCAGGGTTCGAATCCCCGGTCAGACATCAAAAACGAAATGTGAAAAAATGTTTCTTCGGCGGCTTCCTTTCAGCAGATTTCTGGCAAAAACTCTGAGTAAAAAAAATTGCCATGAAAATTTTCTCAAAATCTGTCGTTCGGAGTCGACTTAAAACTGTAGTTCCCGCCACTCATGTATAAAATTAACACACACACAACATAAGTGGAGTGAGAAGCTAGGTCGTAATTCTGACTGAAGGGCTGTAATGGCCAATTATGTATGTATGTATACTTATAAACGATTCGAGTAACTCGAATCATACAAGAAAATTGACATTCTTAGTTGTTGTTGCATTTACAACAAAAGAAAAAAGACACATAAGCAAAAAAGACAGAGCAACAAGCAGAGCAAACACATAACCTTCTAGTGAGTACACAATTCATACTTAGTTTGTGATTCTTGTATACGTTGAGTCGTGGAGAGTCGAAATCAACAACATCATACGTGTTGTTAAGTATGAATATGATGAGTACTTCAAACTTTGAATATGAATAGTATGAATATGATATTAAAATAAGTATGAATGCGTATAAGTGTATCAAAAGTTATGAGTATGAGAGTTTGAATCGATTCTACTCATCTTTTTGAATATTTATTGCTGATCTCTGGTACATATGTCTGCTGTAACAATTAAATTCTAAATATTATGACAGTAAACACTATTAAAATTAAAATTAAATAGGACATACGGGGGGTATTTTAATGACGTTAATGAGTTATGAGTTAAGAACAATAATTTTTAAAGAAATAATTTCCAATTAAAAATATGAAAAAAAGAAAAATGTATTACAAATTAAATTTAAAAAAGAAAAACTGTTTAAATACCTTTTTTTCTTTAGTTTTTGCTTTTGTTTTATTCTTGGTAACGTTTTACGAGAAATTGTTGTCAATAAAACACAGCTGCTCGTGGTTGCGTTATTGGAGTTGTTTTAAGGTTTTTTTGTTTTTTTTTTTTTGTGTTTCTGTTTTTAATATTTTTTATTACAATATTTTTTCTTTATTGTTGTTGTTTTTTTGTTATAAACAAAACTGGAAATAAATGGGAGAGCAGAACACAAAACGTTAACAAATTATTAAAGAAAAACGCACTTGAATATTCTGGTTTTTATTTAAAAAATTTTTTTTCAATTATTTTTTTCAATGCAAAACAAACAACAAATTCTAGAAAATTTATTCAGTAAACTCTTTAAAAACAAAATATGGTTTTAACACTTTGAAAATAAAGAGACAGACATAGAGAGAGAGAGAGAGAGAGAGAGAGCAAGAGATAGGTGCTGATAATTTGTATAAAAAAAATTAAAAGCAAATCCGTTGAAATCAATTCCAAATTGATTATTTAAATACTCATCCATTTCAAACACAATAAAAAAAGAAAAAAAAAAAGAAAAAAGAAAAAAAGAACTGAAATTTAGCACTCTGCAAGAACAACAATAACAAAAAAAAAAAACACAAAATAAATAAATAATTTATTAACAACAATATTCGTATTAAAAAGGAAAGAAAAAAACTGGAAGAAGAAAATCAAAAATCAAATCAAAATTTATTTACTGACTGACTGACTGACACTTCATAATTTGATTTTCACAATGATTTTTTTTTTACTACGCTTTGCTTCACCCCACCCCACCATATCATACCAACCAACCACTATTATTATGGCCAAGTTTATGGCTTTTTAACAAATGGCAGTGGCATTGGGAAATAGATACTCAGAGATAGATAATGTGTGTTGTGTTCAGACACCAGGGAGTGTTAAATTATTTAAAATGTTGACAATAAAAATTAAATCATTTTTATGTACCCCGCACACCACGAATAAAAACAAAATTTTTTTGCTTTTTATCACCATGTTAGATGGAAAATTTGTAGGCTTACATGAAATAAAGAGTGAATTAAAGTATGAAAACATAGATCAAAAGTCTGTCACGAAAGCAATATCTTTACTTTTCTATGTAAGTGATGATAAATTTGAATTTAAAACCATAGACGCAAACCAAATGGGCAGTAGTTTATAAGGTAGTATTTTGGCATATTAGACGAGAATACCTAGCTCAGAAATTTTTGAAATATGCCTCTTCTGGCAGAGATCCCGAGAGTAAAATGAAATTCCATGAAGTTTTTCAAAAATTTGTCATTCATAGCCCACTTTAAACTGCAGGTCCGTCCCACCAGTCATGAGAGTAGATAAAACTGTCATGAAAAGTTTCTCAAGAAATCTGTCGTTCGGAGTTACCACTAAACTGTACTAATGGATAAAATTGATACATATACTCCGCATAGGTGGTGTGAGAAGCTAAGTGTGAATCTAGACTAAATGGTTTGATAACCAATTAAATAAGTAAGTAAGGAAGATCTCTGTTGGGCCTCCAGAGAGGATAACATCAATAACGGATATCATCAGAAGCGCCAGAACGCCGTGTTATCAAATTGACTTTGAACTGTAGCTTCGTCTGCTTAGGGATACAATTAACACACACAACATGTGTGGTGTGAGAAGCTACGTTGTAATCCTAGCTAAAAGGTTGTAATAACCAATTAAGTAAATAATTTTCTCAAATTAATTTTAGGTCCTCCAAGCTCCTCATGAAACAATTCTGCTTGTTCAGTTGTAAATAAAACTAATCGTTGCAGAGAATTTTGTTAAAAAGAAAATCAAGAATGAAAATATATTTCTTTAGCACGGAATCAACAAATCTACGGCCTTATTTATGACTAGCCGGCTTTATGTTACTTTCGTTGGACTTAGTATGGATGCAGGGAGAATCGCGTCGCATATATGAGTCCACTAATTCGATTCCCCATCCACCACACTTACCCTAACAAAAACGATATTTTCGGACTAAGGATGCACAATTGTAATACGATTTGTAACGTTTTCAGGCTCGTTTAAGTCTCTTTAATTCTCGGCAATTTCTAACAACTGGAAGCTTAAAATGTCACCATAAAACGGTAACCTTCTTGGGACTCCAATACAATATGACCGTTTCCATAAAATTAAAAACAATTTTCATTGCATATACCACTCTGTACGCAATCTCTCTGCACCTAAGGTATTCAATTGGTTTTAATTCTTTTTTAAAAGAGTCCTTCCCCCCTCTTATAAATTCGTTTTTAATTTCTCAAAATAAATTTGATTTTAATTTTTTCCTGCTTTTTTTTTACAAATTCCTTGAAATCTTTTAGTCCTTCTGCATAAATTATCCCTTTTTGTCAGAAAGGCAAAAAGTCTTTTTTCTAGAAACTAGAATGCGTGGGGTGATAGGGGACATTTTCAATATGTGTGACTGACTGACTGACTGACTAGCTGTAAATGAGTATGGGGCGGGTAATAAAATCATTTTTTATTGCCCTCCGATTATATTGGCTTAAATATTTCATTTTTGTTTGTTTTTGTTTTTGTACAACAATAATAATGACGAAATTGTTTGTTGTTGTTTCAAGGAAAATGTGCGTGTATTTTAATAATTTTTTATTTTCAAAATAAACTCCCCACTCCTCCTGCAAAAGAAAGGCGGGCGCCTATGTCTAACAAATATTTGTTGACTCGGCAGAAAAACAGTTTTTATGGCTGATTTTGATACGACAACGATGGCGAATATTTTTATTTTTTGATTCTTGACTATGTTACAAGAAAATCTGTTGAGGCTTTCAGTCACGAAAACCAAAACATTTCAAACAGGCGCTGTTTATGTTTGCATATATAGCAACTAATTATTACCCGCAGTGCTTCGCTAGACCGCATAATGCAATTAAATGCAAAACTGTTTGTGTAAAGGAAGTATGGTAAAGGGTTATCCATTTTTGGTTTTATTTAAGATAGGATGATCGAATTTTCGATTACTTTTTCGCACATTTCGGTCAGTATTCTGGTGATAACTGGACGAATATTGGTCTTCAAGCGCAGAATTATCAGCGTACAGATAGCTCTTAACGTAGTATCCTTACAAAAAAGTCGAATGATGTCAGATTTCGAGATTTTGGTGACCAATTGACGTCGCCAAAACGTGAAGTTGCTCTTTTTGGAAACTTCTCAGTTGCCTACAGTCGAATTCATATATACATACACACGTAATTGACCATTACAACCCTTAAATCAGGATTATGGACCTAGTTTCTCACATCACTTATGTTGCGTCTGTTACTTTATACATGAGTGACGGGACCTACAGTTTAACGTCGACTCCGAACAACAGATTTTTGAGAAACTTTCCAAGGCAATTTTATTTACTCTCAGAGTTTTTTGCCATAAATCTACTGAGAGGCAGACACTGAAGAAATATTTTGTTTTTATATTTCGTTTTGATGTTTGATCCGGGATGTGAACCGTGGCCTCACACTACTTACTAGACTACGACAACTTCATTATCCATTATCGTTTTCAAAAGTGTTTGGTTTTAAAATTTCGATAGTTTTCGATTACTTTTTCGGACATTTCGGACAGTATTTTGTTGATAACTGGACTATTATTGGTTTTCAAATTCAGAGTTATACGCGTAGAGATGGATTTTAACTTAGTAGCCCCACAAAAAAATTCGAATAGCATCAGACTGCGTTGTCGTGGTGACTAATTGATGTCGCCCAAGCACGAATTTACCCTTTTCAGAAATTTCTCAAGTAATAAGCAACGAACGGTTTGTGTTGTGTGGCACTATCTTGTTGAAACCCCATGCCTACCGTCAAGTTTTCAATCTTTTAACTGCAGGCCAAAATAGCCTTGACTTTATTACATGAAAAGTTTCCAGAATTAAGAAAATTTAACGTCATAAGACAAATTTTTGTGAGGCTCCGTCAAAGATAGTGTATATACGTGGATAGTGCCTTAACGTTGAAGCTTTTGAAAATCATTATTTGTCAAGTTATCGCCAAAAACTGTATGGAAAATGGTGTCCGGAAGCTATTGTAGAAGCACCAATTGCTGCAACCCATCCAATTTGTGGTCACAAGCTTATGTGAAGCTGGTTTGGAACTTTTCTTCAGCAGAAATCTAATTTGAAGCGAAATAATCCTTAATTCTTATACAATCTCTTGAAATGGAAATTACAATAAGATGAGTTTAAGTAGAAAGACTGCGAAAGCAATTAATTTTTTTTTTTTACACAACAACGAACAACGAAATTTTATTTCAAGTGATGATGACAATGAAGATAAAACCCAGGGAATGAATATCCTTCAAAATTAAATGCCACAACATTATACGCAGAGAAAATACTTCAACTTCCAATTGTCATCTCCCTCTCTCACCGCTCTCTTATTGGTACTTTTGCTACTGTTTGTTAGCTACTGTCACACTCTCACAAATATTTCAATTTTTTTTTTTTTTTTTTTAGCAATTTTATGTGAATTTTTTTTTTTTTTTTTTTTTGGTATGGAAATGATTACGAAATCTTTAACATGGGAAACTCATTAATCATTTATGTATTAAAAGTTTATTGTTGTTGTTGTTATTGTATATATATAACACAGTATATATTCTCTTTTTCTTGGTTTTTTTTTAATCTTGTGATTTAATTTTATTTTTTTTTCTCTTTTTTTATTAAAACTTTTATAACGATTTTCTTAAGCATGCATGATAATAAATAAAGATTATTCCTGTTGTTGTTGTTGTTGTTTAAAGAATTTTCTTTATATCTCTCTCGATTTTGTTTTTTAATTTTTTTCTTTTGGTGTTTGTTGTTATTATTGTTGGTTTTTTTTTTGTGATGTCTAGGCACCCACCAAAAAGAAAAAAATGGAAGAGAAAAACACGTTTTTTTTTCTTGCTTTTTATAGATTTTAAAACTTTACTTTTTAATTTTTTTTCTCAATTATTTATGGTTGTTGTTATTACTTTAGCTTCCAAAATGTCTCTGGTTTTACAATAGAAAACACAAAAAAAAATTTTTTTTCTCCGACAATTTTTCACTTTTTTTTTTTTCAAAAAATTTAAACAATTATTCTCGTTTAAAACGTTAAGACGACTGACTGACTACGCACGAACAAGACTAGACAAGTGTGTGTTGCAATCTCAACGACAGTAGAACAACGACTCAATTTCAGATTTTTTTAACAGCAACGAGGTTGTGCTGCTGCTGCTACTGCTGCTGCCGCTATTAACAGCAAACAAAAATGCTGTCTTTAACCACGCCACTATGTAGCAAAGCAGCGAAGTGACAACAGCAATAGCAACAACAGCAGCAGCAGCAGCAACAAACGAACGAACATACGAATACTTGCTATAGTAAGAGTTGGCCCCCCACATGAAAAACTACAAACAAAAACAAAAATAAAAAAAAAACTACAATGACAAAATTACAACAAAACAAAACAAAACAAAAAAAATAATGAGCACCGTACACTAACAGCAACTCAGAGAGAAATCAAACAAACACGAAAAACTTAATCTTGCTCTCTCTAAACACACACACAAAGAGAGAGAGATAGAGAGTATACATTTTCATTTTAAACACCGTTTCTGTAAAACAAATTGTATGGGAAATACAAGAAAATTTAATTTTTTTTAACGCAAACAGACGTTAGTTTAAAAGCCATTTGTCGTACAGAAACCCAGCTTTTCATTTTAGAAAACAAAAGAAAAACAAAAAAAAAACATGGCATGACATTTCTCCAGAGAGCTTTTTTATTTGTGTGCTCTTGTCAACGAAACTGTATAGAGAGAAAGAGAATATAACAGTGGATAGAAAAACGTGGAAAAACGTTGTCATCATCGGCATGCTAGACCAGCTCAATACTATCCACATGAAAAGAAAACAAGTAGAGAAGAAATAAAATAAAAAGGAAGACACACACATGGTTTCATTTTGTGACATTTAAAAACGAAAATTGAAAAACGCACACACACACACACTACTTACTCTCTTACAGTAAGAGAGTATAAAAGTGATTTAAAAAGAGAGCTCAGCACAGTTGTCGTGTATGTGTTGAGAGTTTTAAAAACAGGAAATAGTAGAGAATTTTGTGAATAAATTTTCACAGTTACAGTTAAGCAAATAAGTTTACATACGGGAATTTTTTTTTAATTTTAATATTAAAATTTAGAATAATTATCGATAAATATAGTAAGCAGTGAGAACAAAAAGTAAACATACAGTATATCAGCCCTTTGATGAAAAATAAGAAAATAAAATAATTTTTTAAAATCAAAAACAGAAGTACCGTTAATTCCTTTGATTTCATTTAATTTTACAAATTTACATACAGGATCCTTATGGATTTTTTAATTTTGACCTTGATAAGACAGGAAATAAAGATGTTCAGTTTTTAGTTCGCAATATCGTGATTATATTCCGAAATTAAAACAAATCGTATGGAAAAATTGCAAAACTTAATAAATTAAAACGAAAAATAAGACACCAAACTAAAGATTTTTGTACCATCTGAAACACTTAATCCTGTCGCGAAACGTGTGGTGCCTAACAACAGCTAACTTCATGTAAATGCCGCAGTTAGTGATCCAGAGAGGCTGATACCGCATAGGCACAGCAATCATTTATTCGTTCACTTGCGTTTTCTGACGCCGTTGTGAAAGTTACGTAGTGTGGTTAAGGTGTACCGTCGCGAAAGTGTTAATACATAGCTGTGGATACATATTCAAAGTGCAAACGCGACAGAAGACAGCGGCAGACAACAGAGATGTTTAGTTGCATGACATAAAACCAAATAGAAAAGGAACTCTGGAAAAACGATCAATACTGACTGATGAAAACCATGAATGGTCAGTCACGTCGTCATGAAAAATTGCAGTGTGGTGTAGGTTCGTCGTAACGAAAACATTAAGAAACTTTCTACGAAAAATGTTTCAAAGAAGTATTCTGAAAGAGTTCAACCAAATTCTGAAAATTTTATGACTCAAAAGTATACCTTATTTGTGGACGTATAACCTTATCTGATTTGGTGAAAGACCGATAATGTCTTTCATTATTCGACTCTAACGCTTGGTTGTCAATTAATTTTCTCAAATCCCAAAATTATTCCAGCCATCCTACTACTGCGATTCGAAAGAGGACTATCATTTGTCGAATAGATGATGATATGTCCTATACCTTCCAAAAATTTCCACTAATCTTCTAGAAGCTTGTAATGTTTGAACATTAAAGTTCATTTTTTTTTAACTATTTTGTTTAAGTTCTGGAATTATGTCGAATATTCCATTAGTAGCAGTGTATAGAAGGAACTCTTGGGTAGAATGTAGACCTGTTGGGATATATATTCCTGGATACCCTATAAATATATAAAAAGTTGTACAATCAACTCTTTTTTCGTTAACAATGGTTTGTTTATTGCAAATTTTGCGCTGTTAAGAGCAAAAGTGGCGCTGCTAAAAATGTGAGTTTATGTCTTTGGTTTGTAAATTCGAATTTATCTTCATACACCATTATTCCAAAAAATTAATGTTTGGCAATTAATATTTTTTTTTTCAACAAAAACGGTACATATTTTGTTAGGCAAATATTGCCTTCCATTTCGCTCTGTTAAGCTTCCAGGGATATGCTAATAAAGTTATTAATGTACAATAGAAAGAGAAGCATAACTTATCTACTCCTCACTTAACAATCTTGCCTTCATATGAGACAATAATGATACATCTATGAGTTAAAATGTTCATTGGGTTACTTTTCCAATTTATTGAATTTGTTATCCTTTTAATTGCAAATTACTTCGAGTTTATTAACCCTCAAGTCCAAAATTATCTGACTTATACACTTCAAATAATATTGAGGGTGACAGACAAGAACTTTCAATTCTTCTCTCGTCATTCGTTTCAAATACACGCACAACTCGACTCCACTAATCTTTCATAAATAGTGGTGCGAAATTATTTTCTTACTTCTTTTTTTCTCCGTACCACGTTAAAAGAACCACACAGAAATGTTATACAATTATTATTACTGTTGTTGTTGTTGTTTTTATTTTTTACTGTTAAGCTTTTGATAACTTAATGACGATGACAATGATGATGTTATCGTCGGTTATACAGTTTAATTGTAATTAAACACTGGCACACACACCCTAATACACACACACACATAATTTATAAGAATTTGAAAATGATAAAAAAATCCAATGAAACAGAAAAAAAACAACAAGAAAAACTTAATAAAGTTATCAGAGAAAACTAATACACACAAGAACACATACATGCATATCTTGCACAGTAACTGACTGACAAGCAATGGCGGCAATACTACTGCTTGCTATTACACTATTTCCTCTGTTGTCTCTTCGCCTGTCAATTTAAGTACAGTAACGAGCAAAAGAGATTGATTACTGGGAAAGTTTCAGTAATAAACCCTGGACAGAAAACAAGAAGGAACGTTCAGAGCTTAATGTGAGTTTTTTTTAAAGTCCACAAAAGTCTAACAGCAATAACTCCTATGACCTCGGTGGCCAATTAAAGTCACGCAAATCCCAAAAAAAAAATAGATTTTCTGAAAGCTGCTCATGGAATAAACCAAAATCAGCTATGTTGTATGGCTTGTGGCATTGTCTTATTGAAACCACTTTTCGTCCAGTTCATAGTCTTTAACTGCAGGCGGGAAAAGCGATTATTATACGGCCATAGTACTCTGAATTGATTGTGACGCTTCTTCCAGCATCATTATCCAACAAATACGGCTCAATAACACCTCCAGACCATAATGTGCGCCAAACAGTCGCATTTTCCAGATGAATTGCCTTTTTCCCAAGCACAATATGCGGCAATTTTGCTGCTTTGTCAAGAGGGAAAGTGTTGTTTGAAAGGCTGTTGCTTTAGCATCCAATCAGCATATTCTATCATATCTACGCCGTTGTGAATTGATAGCAGACTTTAATTGTTGCTTGATTTAGGGAGGCGTAAACGACTACAAACCCGAGCATTGGCAAATTTAAAATCAATTACAACAGCCTTACCCTCCGCAAAACAAACGAAAGCCAGCATAAGAAAGCACCAAGTGATTACCGTCTACCTAGTGCATATGGGAGGATTAAGTTGTTGGATAAGAAAAATCGTTTCGAAACAAACTTGTAAAATCGAATTGTACCAGCTGTTTGCCAAAAAAGAAAGGAAGACGAAAGACGAAAGCGATTATAATTGCAAGAAATATCATATATTTTCAGAGAAAATTTGAGAATTGAAGGGCAATATATGCTATATGCTCCCTTCAACCTACACTAACGCATTGAATGTGAGGAATGAAGTATTCCAAAACAAGTTTTCATTATTATCCCCGTTAGATAGCACAGTAAACAATGGAAAGAATCTCAAATTAAAGAAAAACCAATGACAATCAAAAATTACACGCCACTGTGTGTTTGACTAGAGGTGGCGGTAGCCTTAAAATCAACAGTTTTAACCTATAATTGTGGTATAAGTAAGTAACCCTATGTGTATGTATGAGTGTTTTACTATTTCCAAGTGTTTGTGTGTGTGTGTGCAACCTATAGGTAAAATTGTGCAATGAGCCATAACGGAATTAATTGCGATAAAAAAAAATACAATAAAAAAATTGACAAAGTTGTAGAAAAAGTAATGGCAACAGTAACAACAACAACAACTGTGTTTTTAAGTTTCTTTTTTTATTTAATGTTTTGTTATCGTTCTGTTTTCATGTATGTACTATAAAAACAACTATAACAATAACAACAAGAACAATAATCAAAAAAACTGTAGTAAATAGTAATTTTTTTTGTTGTTGTCAATTTTATATTTTCATGTTTGTTGGTGTGGAACAACGAAAAACGCCATTATATTCTACGAAGTATACACACACACACACACACACGTACATACATGCATACAAAAAAGCACATGCACGCAAAATATTTTTTAAAAATAGAATTTTTGTAAGACAAACGATTTCAGACGAACATCTATTTGTATATGATAGTGTATGTGTTTTCCTACAGAAACACGACGATCGTCTGAAATCGTTTGTCGTACACAAAAAGTGGATAAATTTGTATTAGTTAGTCTGTGTTTTTTGTTTTGACACAAACATTATTATAATGAATCCATCTTCCAGTTACTATTCCCCTTTCTCACACCATTGCCGCTCTTACAATGCTCTTCACTTCTCTCATACACTTTCTCATGCCCAAAAAAAAAGTACGAGTAGTACAAGCGTTGCAATAGAATTCGATTTTTTTATACTAATTTTGTGAATTTAATAATTTGCGTCTCTCTAATTATAACGAACAAAAAAAAAAACAAATAACAGGGTGTGCATAATAAAATAAATAAAGGGACAGACGAACTGCAAGTACAATTGAAGTAAAAATGAATCGAAAACAAAAAACAGAAGACCATTTACGTGACCTTAACTGCAAGGTTTATCAAATGATTACGAATTTTTTTGGTGTACGGTAATAGGTAACTAATATTTACGGTATGTCCATGTGGAAAGTAGATCCTACACTCCATCATCGTTATCGTTATTTACGGACACCACGTATGCCGAGCTAAATTAGTTTTTTATTGTGCTTCTCCTCCAGCAGTAGATAACTTTTGCGGAAATCAGATTAAACTTTTCGAACTTCTGTCATAAGTAGCTCCAGTCGTTATCAGCCTATAGAAGTAGAGTCCACATTGAATACTTTCCTGTATGGATATCACTAATCGAACCTTATTTTGAAAGAACTCAATAGAATTCCGCTTGAACAGTAACTCTATGAGTAATACCGCTAGCCTGCTGTACAAGGAATTGGTGTTACAGGTCTGATGAGACTTGTTGCATCATTGTAACGTCAAAAGGTCCAGAAATATCGTTTATTTTAGAGAAATGTTGACGAATTAGTCGAACTTGTCGAAATCACAACGTTCTCATCAATTGATCCTATGTTACGATTCTGTAATGCACAGCTTTGTATTTAAATTTCCATCTCCATTCATAGATAGTCAAAATGAAGCTACAGTTGATGTCTTTTGTACAATTACAACCCTGTAGAAATGCGGATTGGATGCCAGAGCAACACGCTTTCAGTAGTAACTTTTCGAACAAATTTTTTTCATCAGCAAATAAAACGAATTTCTCAACATCAGACAGAACTGTCGAAAAAGTGTCTCGAAAAATCTGAAAGTGATTATGGAAACGCCAATGGATCCGGAAAAAGTAACTGTTTAGTGCGCATTATAATATGGAGGCGTCATTGAGCCATAGTTCTTTGTAGATGACCCTGTAAGAACCGTTATCAACAATGCAGAACGCTATAATCGTATAATAATTGATTTTTTCGCATGCAATTGAAGATTATGGACTGGAGAAAAAATTGGTTTCAATAAGACAATGCCACAAGCCACACAACGTGGCTGATTTTAATTTTATAGCATGACTAACGTTCAGACTTTGGCTACCAAAAAGATCATTTGATTTGACGCTGCTAGACTTCTTCGTAGTATTACGTCGAAAACCTTTTAAAAATCAATGTTGGACTAGTTATTGCCGAGATTTCACCCAAAATACGTCAAAAACTGGTGAAGAACTATTGCAAAAGGATCGCCAGATTCTATTAATGAAGAGAGGCGGTCATTTCCACACCTACAGCGTAGAAAATAAACGTTTTATTGATCACACTCTGTCTCTTCTAGAATCATCTGTGTAGCTTTGTGTGTGTGTGTATGTGGGTGAGTGTAAATTTTACTCTTTTTTCAATAACAACAACAAACAATTTCAATGTGTGTGTTTAATTTTCAATATTTTTGTTGTTTTTAAAGCATGCCTATCAAGCATAACGGCTTATATTTAAAGATAAAGAACAACAAAAAAGAGAAAAGAAAGAGGAAGACATTTGCAATCAACAGCACAAATTGAGAGATTGATGTTAAAGCTCAGCCACCATTATCATAATAACAACTACAAATTCTATGTACTACTACTGCTACTAGTACTACTACTAGGGCAGGCAATAGCAGCAATAAACAGCAATTTGAGCTCTTTTAGCCCAGAGATAAGTATGTGCATGACCCAATTTGTTGTTCAAACTTATAAGCGGATTATATGCCAATTAACAGTACGAAAAATCATTAAACGATAATAAATAGGTAAGAAGAGGCACAAGCAAACAAAGCCATGAAAAGAAACATCACATACACATACACACACAGTCACAGACATATACACAGCCAAACAAATAACTGCACTTGTATACGCTACTCTTGCTCTTTTATAAAGATTTTGTAAAACCGAAGCAAAGCAAACCAAACCAAACCAAAACCACTCAACTATTCATCGTCAACAGCAACAGCTACATCAGTAGCAACATCATTATCGACATCATTAACATTGTTGTTGCCTTTATAATTCATACTCATCTCTTTAAGTATTAATAGAAAATCTATTACAAACTCCGTCTCTCTCTTTTTATCTCTTACTCACTCCCTCTATTCACCACTTGTTTCTCCATCCAACCCATTAATCCGCTTATTACTCTTGTTTTGTTTTTGTTTCTTTTTTTTCTTTCACTTTTGCTCTTTATTTAGTTGATTTCCATTATGAATTGTAACTATTTGTTGTTGTTATGTATATGAGGGGAGAGGAGATGGTATATGTATGGTTGTGTATGACCTTTTTTTTTCTCGGATATCCGTAATATGTACGAATATTATTACTGTTACTCTGTGTATGAGTAATAAAGTTCGTCGTATTCTTGCTCATGGATTAACTACTCTCCTTACCAACACAACCAATACAACAAACACACACGGAGAGAGAGAGTAAATTTTTTTTAAAAACTTTATCGTGTTGATGTTTTTTTGGTTGAGAAGTTTTTCTCTTGGTCGTGTTTTGTTTTTGTTTTTGCTTTTATTTTCATATCATCATGCAGAACTCTTTTTCTTCTCCATTCACACGCACACACATAAACAGCAACAACAATTTAAGCGTAACGAACTTTTAAAGGGTGTAACCGACAAAACTATTATTTTTTGTTATTTTTTTTCTGCTTTTTGTTTTGTTCTGTCAAAGAATTGAAAACAATTTTCAATATTATGCGTTGAATAGTAAATCAAAGAGCATTGGAGTTACAAAAATAAGAAACAAAAAAAACAAATATTTTTCTAAACTTTGAAATTAAATTGTTACGGGATATATACAAACGATATGTGTGACCCTGTAAATAAAGCTGGATTATTGCAATTTAATTAAAATGATGAATTGTTGACATTTTAGATTCTCTCATACATTATTTCGTTCCTATTGCGACGATATTTTACTCTCTGTCGTCTTATTCAGCATAGATTTGCAGTTGCCAATTCATTACTTAAGGATTCTTGTGCTAATTAATTTGGGTCCCATAAATCGAACATCAAATCGGCAATCGTTTAATCGGTAAAATTTCTCATATAAGGGCCGCTGCCTCAAAGTCTATTGAGGCTTCCCTACCGCGTATAGGATAGTACGGAAGTGCTCATTAATAACAATAGAGCATCCACCTCTTCTGATTCATTATAACAGCAATGCGGCCTGTATGCTAGAGCGAGTTGCGCAGTGCACGTAGAACACATCTGTTCATGATCGAGCAGAGCACATCTGTTCATGAACGATTGGGTAGTGCATTCCAGAGAAAAACTCATTTTTTAGCCTCACTATTCATATACAGAACGCAACGGGTACTGTAAACCTACTTCTACAAGCACTATTTCCAATCGCGATATCAATTTAGAAGAGCATTAGAAAGAGCTAGTATTCATCTCAAGCAGCTTGTAGGATAATAATTAGAAAAAAGTTTTAATTCAGCAAATACCCCACTATACATTATCATTCTATAACAACAGAAGCTGGTCTGTAATAGTGTAAGGTAGTGCAATACCTTTGGGTCCTAAAAACTTTCAAGTCATATCATGGGTTCCGTCAAACGAAAGTGATTATTCAGATCAAAACGCTTGATCAACTAAATAAATACATTCAATATTGTGTCTACGACGTTAATTCCCATATAATGGAGCATTTGAAAACTAGCATTCGCCCAAATTATCCGCGAAATACCGCCCGAAGTATGCGAAAAAGTGGTCGAAAACTGCCCCATTATCGTGAATTAAGTTTTATCGAAATCACAGCTTCTGCAAACTTTTCATTCGAAGAATTCAATTTCAATTAAAATTGATACTCACACTTTGTATTGAAATTTATTGGAAATTATTCGCAAAATTTACTTACCTAAAAAGAAAGAAGAAGAAAAAATTCATTTCATTAATAAATTGCGATTTAAATTTTCATAAAATACTTTATAAAACATAAACAGAAACAGAATACGACTGCAAATCAAAGCAACAAAAATTGTTGTCACGTGTAAACATTGAAAAACCATTTTAGTTGGTTTACAAACTGCATCAAATTTCATGAAAGTACGGAAATTATAAACGAATTTTGTAAACGAATAAGAAAAAAAATTTTAAGACCGCATTTCTACAACGATTTGTGTATGCCATCATGCCGCAATTCTGTTTCATTGCCAAAGGATTGCGAATTTTACAAAATTTAACACAATATCTCAAGCTTACTCTTTCCCTCTCTCTCTCTCTCTCTCTCTCCCTATCCTGCTGACTCTATGCAATGTAAACAAAACAAACAGTTTCAATTATTTTCTATTACTGCTCTAGTCTGTATTTGTATGTATGCATGTGTAAGTATTCACATGTGGGAAGAGAGTATAATTGCCATAAATCTTGTAGTTTAACTCTCATCATCGTTATCATCACTAAAATTGTCATTAGCAGAAACTCAATAAGTTGGTAGGACTGCATCCTTATTAGCATATACACTCACTTTACCAGTCTGTAGTAGCTTATCGATTACTTCTTGTAAAGTGTATTGTGGTCCATCAATATACCTACAAATCATCCTCTATTCTACCTTTTCTCTTTTATACTCTTCGTCTACCGTATACGCTCTTTTCTTTGCACTTGCTCTTCTCCACACTGCCCGTTAGTACCTAGCTCTCGCAATAAAATGCATGTTTCTACCGTTCTCGCTATAAAATACGCTTTCCTAAGCATCTCAAACTCACTCTCAAGGCTAAAATAAATACAAATCCTCTAAAGGGAAACTTTTCTACACTATCCGACTTCATTTTGTGAAATAAATATCCCGTGATTTGCTTGCATGCAGGCAATAATGTGTCTTTCGTAGACTCTACGTAACTAGTCAAGTGATTAATAACATGCGGTAATCAACTGTGCAATGGAGTCATTCGTTAATTCAGAACTGGCGTGCAATAAATAAGAAAAATAAACATGAACAATAGCAGCAACAACAATAATAACAATTTTAAATGATATACTTTGGTGTTACTCAGAGAGTTAAAACTCTTTCTATTGTTATTTGCCTGTTATTGCTCTCTCTCTCTCTTTGTACTGTGTGTGCTAGTGTGGTGGTACTGTTTATTTCAATATCCATACATATATTTGGCTGTTGCTGTGGTTGTGGCTATTGCTCTGAACTGGTAAAGCATTTTTTTGTTGTTGTGGTGGTAATGTGTAGTAGTGTTGCTGAATGAATTGAATGTTACGTATACGCATCAGTGATTCTTGACTGCCATTTAATTATCGTTGTTATTGTCATTATCGTCATCTTTTTCATCGCCATCATCGTCATCATCATCATAATCATCATGAAAGTTTGTGATCACTGTTATTGCATTGTTAAGAGAGAATATTTTTTTCTTTTTTGTAGGAAATTTGTATGTGTATGCGTGTGTTTTTTTTAGGAGTGTACACGTTGTTAACAGTGTGGAATAAATTAATTTTATTTCTTGTTTTATTAACTAAAATATAATGAAATATTCTATCCATCAATTGAATACTTTAAGCGAGCATAAATATTATGTTCGAAGGCCATTTTAACCAGCTGATGCAAGTAAAGCAGTTGTAAGTGTAAGTAAAGCTTTGTAAAAAGCTGATGGATTGACGATACAACAACGCTTGTTAAGTTATTGGTAAGAATTGAAGCGTCTTAATCAATATCTCTGATATCTTTGTAATCAAAAATAATTTTATAAGCCGAACTTTATTATCAATGTTGGAAGGACGGTGTATTGACTTGAATGAAATCTTTTTCTTACCATAAAATTTAAATTGTACAGTGTTTGGAAGTTGTACTGAGAATGTCGTACAAAACAGTCGAATTATCCGCTACACTTCCTCTAACAAAAGCCATATCTTCGGCAGAGCACTAAATTGTAATTATGCACTGGTCTGACTACATTTATAACGTTTCCAGCCTCCTGAAGTATGTATCTTTATAATCTAAAGATTTCGTTGCATACCAGATCGAATATGACAATCATATTCGTAATTCGTAGAAAAGTGGTCATGACTTTTGCATTTAAAAAAAAAATTATCGATGACTTTTGCATTTTTTTAAAGAAAATTTATCGATGACTTTTGCATTTTTTGAAGAAAATTTATCGATGACTTGCATTTTCCAAAGAAAATTAATCGACGACTTGCATTTTTTTTCAAAAAAAAATTATCGATAACTTTTGCATTTTTTAAAGAAAATTTGTGGATGACTTGCATTTTTTTATAGAAAATTTTGAAACTAGTTTTTCAGTGATTAAACGATTCGTATTTGTAAATGGCAGCCAAACTTGTCACAAAATACATGGCACTTTAGAACAAAGATATTTAATAGCAGAGAGTCTTGCCAGGATGATGGATTTCAAACCACTAAAATGAATAACTCGATATATTTTTTAATTATGATAAAAAAAAATTAGCTTTCCATTGCCGCTTTTAAACATTTTTGATTTTTGAAGAATATTATTTTGCAATATCAATGGCAAAATTAATTAAAATTCAAATAAAAGTACAAATATTTCCAATTAAATGAAATGCACTTTCTCTTCAACAAATAAAAACATTTTCAACATAAAATTTTTGTTGTTTTACAATAAAAAAAAAAACAAACAAACAAATACTCTTTAATTAGTATTAAACTCCATTATATAGCGAGGCCAGTGACCCAATTCTTTTGTCCTTAACTGTATACAATCAATAAAAACTAATGCGATATACTTTGGCTCAGTTTTCAACTCTCAAATGCAGTTGCCAAAAAAAAAAAAAAAAAAAAAAACAAGGAATAAATACATACTCCCACTGCTCCACTTCTCTCTTTCTTTCTCTATTTACCTCACTCTCATACTCTTTGCTTTATTTGAATAATAACAGTTACATGAGCAAATCCCACCATTAATTATTTACAAATTACTGCACTGAAAAACAAAATCTTTGTAAAAAAAAACAACAACAACAACATACCACCACATCTATATAAAGCAAAAGTTAAAAAGTACCATAACAAATCAAATACACATACACTCACTTACACATACACATAGAAATATAAAAACATCAGATTGTTTTCAAATTAGTACGACCAAAACGAATGGCACACACACATGCATACATATACACAAGCATGGTATATGTTAAAACAACAACAATAACAACGATAAGACCATCGGGAATATTTATTTTATGTGGGTTGTGTTCTGTTCTGTTCATCTGGCTGAATGAGTATGGGCATAAGGAGAAGGATAAAAGTGTAGTAGTTTATTAAATGTGTGTATGTGTGTATGTGTGTGTGTGTGGCTTAAATAAGTGCTTTTGTTCTCCTAAGAGAGTCATTTTTTGTGTTCTTCTATTATTTTATTGTTGTTGCTGTTTAATGTTTGCTTTATTAAACTGTAAAGGAGAAATACCAACAACAACAACAATAATAACAACAACTAAACATTGAAAGCAAATTATTTAATATCAACTAACAAGAGAATCATCTCATAAGGAGGAAGGAAACAAAAACAAGGAAAAAAACAAAAACAAGAAAAAAGAGTATAAGAAAGGAATTGAAAGAAGAACAAAATATAACGGCTAGTAAAATTAGGTTAAATGGATGAGATGTTCAGTTTGGGATTTTCTATGAATTTTAAATGAAAAAAACAAAAAAGAAAAAAGTGGAAGAGAAAACAGAACAACAACAAAATATTTTTGGGAAATGTGGAGTACGAATAAGAGATTTGTATCGTGAATAGGAAACTGAGAGAACTATTGTTCTTGTTTGTTTGTGTGTGTGGATATTGTTTTTAAAAACAAAAAAAAGGCCGAAAACTAATGGCATTTGCTGTACGCAAATAGAGATGCCAGATTATTAGATTGCCTATTATTATGTAGGCTTTAAGGTAGCGAAGACTAAGATTTCTTGAATTATTTTTTAAAAACTTTCTGAAGACATAATCAGTCTTCGTTCTTGCTAAATTGGTCATTACAACCCTTCAGTTACCTACAGTTAAGTCGACTCCGATCAGCAAATTTTTGAGAAATCGAAAGCAAGGCAAAGCTTCACAAAGAGTGCGCAAACCAGGGTTCATACCAAGAAACGACTGATTTTGATCTCTACTTTCAGCAATTTAAGAGATTGAAGCAAACAATTCAAATAACCAGAATAGGTCAGCAGAAAAGATTTTATTTTCCATCATGACAATGCCAGACCACACACTTCTTCAATGACCCGAAGGGCTTTCAACTCTTTAGAAATTTACATAGAGATTCCTAATCGTTTTGCAAAATTCAATTTTTACGGATAATGTATCTACAAATTATATCCATGCAAGAAAACGCAAAATTGTTTTCTTTGCACACTAAAAATTTCCAAACAAAACCTATAACATCTGGCAACATTATATGGGATACCGTTCGTTTATAGCTGTAGTTTAATTTTATGTAGGAGTCTTCTGTCTTATCATCGTTATTGTTGTTTTTTTTTTGTCTTTTAAATATATTTCTCTAGAGATGCTGCGCAATTTAAATGAGATGAGATGACGATTTCGATAAAACAAAAGCATGTGCAGCTGCAGCTACTAATGCTGTCGCTGCCAACGTCTGCTTCTATTCTTATTTTTTTGTTGTTGTTGTCGAATTACGCTGCCGCTTAGCTCTATTGATAGATAAAATGATTAAGAAATTGTTGGTTTGTCGGTGTAGTGGTTGTAGTAGTGATTTCTCTCTTTTAAAATTACATTTTTCTTGAGTACCCCACACGCAAACAACAACAACAAAAGCATCATTTAACGATTAACCACTTACACTAGTCGCATGTTTATTTTATTATACTACTACTACTACTATTACTACTTCGGTATAACAGTTATACTAGTTTTGATATGCAAATTACAAGAGAGTAAAATAAAGAGTGTTGTATAATGGAGAGAGACGGAGAGAGCGAGTTTGTGCGAGAAACCAGTGTGTTATGTGTTGTAATTTGTTATTGCATTGACTGTGATTTCACAAAATTTGCAATAAATTTTAATACATTGTTGTGTAGAGTGTTGCCAATGCAAATAAAAGCGATAAAATACGAAAATTTGAAATTCCAATGGCTCTACATGAAAATTGTTTAAATTAGTGTTTGAAACTAAGAAAAAAGTCAAACATAAGGAGTAGGAAAAGAAAATTGGAATATTTTTCAACGCATAGCTTTATTATCTGGCGTTATGTATGCGACTGTCCTACGATAAGATTTTTTAAGGGCATAACCGAGAGACTAGTTAACCTAATCAAAGCTCTATAGAAGTGCTGCTCCATTGCGACCTTAAATCCTGTGAGAAGCTAGAGAATTTTTAAGGCCACTTTATCGTATATTTCAAGAGGTATCTCCTGTTTAAAATTAGGAGACTTTGGTATATTTCCATAAACAAGTCTAAAAGCTTCAAATCGCGTAAGCTTGGTGGACAATTAAAGTTGCCTAAGCGTACAATTGCTCTACATGAAAATTTTCTAATGCAATGAAACAAAAATCGATGGTGCTGTTGGACTCTCGGCATTGTATTGTTCAGAGCACATGGTGCCCAGCACACAATGTTCAATTGCTGACCAACAAAATCGGTCACCATATGGCCATAACGCTCCGAATTCACAATAACGGTTGTTCTAGTCCCATTTTCCGAAAAGTTCAGTCCAATGACACCTCCAAAGCATCATACGCATATAACAGTAATTTTTTCTGAATACAGAGACTTTCCCACAATCACTTCTGGGTACTGTGAAGAAACCCGTAAGCAATAATTTTGCTTGTTCACGTAATAACCGAGACAGAAATGAACATTACTGCTGAAGAAAATTTTTTATGAAAAATTTCTACAGCATTGCAAATGGCCAGTGGTTGCAATTGTTGCATGAGCTGGACTTGCAATGTCAATTCCTTGCACAGTAGGCTTCCCTAATTACCCCGTAAACTTAAAAATTTGGCACATTTGATTCTCCACTTTTATAGTGAATTTTAACGATTTCTAGTCGTTCATATTACCCGTAACTGCTTTCCCTTACAGCGGTAATATACTGAGCTGAACGACTGTTATGGATAGCCAGCCTCAGGCATTTCTGTGTGTTGTCTTATTTGTGACAGCCAGCACTGTAACATTTGACGTTAAATAATCTCATAATCAAATAATTTCAATTTCAATATTTGTTTGTTTTCCTTTCCTTTCATTGCATTTCTGTCTTCCGTAACGAAAGTCTTTTGAATGTCTATTGGAAAAACAGCTACTGCAACAATAATAAGAATTGTTGACGCTCTTTCTTCACGTGTGTGTGGGTGTGTGTATGTGTGGAACATTTATTAAACATTTATACGATGATTTGCTCTTTTGTTAATTTGCTTTTGCTTTCTTCGTTTTTCTTTGCTGTTCTCACACAACAGCGATAACGTCATCATTATCATCAACATCAACACCCGACAGCTAACAGCAGTCAGCCTTAGGCTGCCATCATCTATTCAAATATGAATGACATGCCACACAACTACATACACAGAATACGAGTATATTTACATCAGAAATCGAAGTGGAGGGGGGTTGTAGACTTTTCTTCTACTCTCTCTGCCACTGTCAGTGTCAAACTTAAGCCAAAGGCAAAGCAATAAATACGAAAAAACAACAACAACAGCAACCTCTCTGAGTACAGAGAGAGTATTACTCGCCGTATATGAACAAAGCGAAAAACGAAAAGAAATAAAGACAAGCCAAAAAGAAGAAAAAAAAACAACAAAAACAAAACGTGATACACTTTACAGTCGTCGTACGTGAGTGTAACAACAAGCCAAGCCACCCACAAACAAAAAGCATCGTAACCATATCGTATCATGTCAGTAGCGGGCAGCAAATGTAAAAACAAAAGCAAATGCAAAAACAAAAACAATAACAATATCCCACTAATAATGATGATGACGATGATAACAGTAGCAAAATATCTGCTGCTCTAGTGTTCTATTGTTTGTTTATTAGAAGGCAGGCAGGCACGTGAGCTTTGAAGCTACGTTTTCTTGTTTCGCCTTTCGGTATGTATGATGGCAATTCGGGCAATATCGGAATGAAATGAAACGTTCAAACCGCGGGCGGATTTTTATTACAAAACAATTAGAATTTATAGGAGAAAAAACTGCTACAACAACAGCAACAATAAATGTTTAATGAAACGTAAAATGAAAATCTAAATTACGGAATATAAAAATTAAAAAAAATAATTGCGTTTAATTGTTAGCAATTTGCTAGAGTAGTAAACAGAATATAAATGTTCTTTCCAATAGAAGGCGCCTTTAATAATCTGTACATTGGAAAAAATAGTGTGACAGTCTTAAGATTTGCTGGTTACAAAAATGGGACACTAATAAAGAAAAAGTCGCAGTTGCCTAGTAGGTAGTGTGCTGGCTTATCAGATGGAAGACCTAGCTCAGACACCTCGAATATTCTTACTCAAAAATCTGTCGTTCGGAGCCGAAATTAAACTGTAGGTTTTGCAAATTCTTCGCCGATAACTTGCATTTTTTTTGTCGATATTTTGGTCGATAACTTGCATTTTTTGGTCGATATTCTGCATTTTTATGGTCGATGACTTGATGTTTTTGGTCGGTAACTTATATTTTTATGGTCGATAACTCGAATGCTTTTGGTCGATGACTTTGTATTTTTTGGTTGAATGTACTTTGTATTTTTGTTCGATAACTTTTTTTTAATTTTTTTTTGTTGCTGAGTTGCCATTTTTTTCGATGACTTTCATTGTTTTGTCGATGACATACATCTTTTGAGCAATGATATTTATAGATGCTATAGAGCAGTTACCATGACATGCATCTTTTAAGCGATGATATTTATAGATGCTATAGAGTAGTTATCATGGCTGTCCAGGTCACTAGGTCCACTAGGTAATTATAAAAACTCGCTTATATAACGCTAGATATAGAACACTAAAGGAATACGAATAAAAAAATAATGCTTTTCTATTTACTACACCTTATATAAGTAATTTTCTTTACAAACCCCTATTAATATTAACATAGCTACCATAAAATATAAAAAAGTAATCAACTACTAATTTAATTAGAATTAAAGATAAGAAAAATTTAAAGAAAATTGTTTTCACTTAAGAATTTCTTGTCACATAAGTGGTGCCAAAGGTTGTACATGGGAGAACTTAAAAGAGCTGTAAAAAGTATGCCACCACAACAAGAGCAACAAACAGTACTAAACCAGTAAACCAGCAACCCACTTAAGACAATAACGGATCAGCAACAATAGCAGCCATCCAGCCAAACAGTCACCAGTAAAATAAAAGCAGCGTGGATGAGAAGATTAGTATGTACTCCTCGTATATTTCGTTAAGGCAATGCCTTATCAAGATTTTCATTTACCAGCCAACACGCATAACCGCAAATACACGCACAAGCACCAACAATATCAAAAGAACAAAACGCTTATATTTACAGGCGGTTATAATCAGTTGACAATAAAAACCTTGAGGAAGGCCTTATTTTAAATCGTTCATAGTCACAATCAAGACGTAAATCAAAGCTTTCTCAAGCATTGCTTAATCCCGATTTCGTAGCAAAATAACCCTAAAAAAAGCAATCAGACTTTCTAAAAAAAAATTCTTAAAAAAACTTACATCTGGCCCGCAACGTAGGCCTGAGAAAGATCCAGGCCGTACAATAAAAAAAAAATAACACGTTATCATTTGAGAATAGCAAAAGCTTGTCGTTCTTTCTCATGGCGGTCGCGTACGTAGAGGCTGGCTTAAGGTTGAGCTGCTGCCTAAGGAACAAAACAAAAATTGCATTTGAATTGCCAGTGTTTTTTCGTTCTTCAGCACATGCTCTTTGTTTTTGGTTACAACAACAAAAACAACAAAAAAAAATGTTGTTTGTCTTCAAATGTGGTTTAAGTTTAGCGCTGCTTGCTCCCTACAAACAAAATTTGGCAGCAATGAAAAACAAAAAACCAAAAACGATTTTTGTAAAGAAATTCTAGGGGCGGCAAAATGCGACATGATATGATACCTTAACACACAAGATTCTTTCGAAAGAAATACTGTAGTGTTGCCATTTATTGCTGACTCTGTGATAGGTAGTGCTATGGCGTTGTATTAGGTGTAATGGTGGAAAATCTTGCTCATTGAGTCTTACTATTTAACGAGGTACGGCTTCAATGATCGTTAGAATTGTTGTAAAACAATTTATGCATAAACATTGACCAAAACCAGTCCAGGAAATATTTTCAATACGGCAACCCATTGCGTTGGAATATGAAGAGAAGATATGGGAGAGAGCAAAGAGCGCAGTGCTATTTGTGGTCATTAGAGTACAGTCTGTTTATATTATATGTCACAGAAAAGAAGAAACTAAAGATAGACTTCTTTGTGCGATTAACTTGGATCCTGAACGTACAATGTGCCCTACGCGACATTTCCCTCGAACACATCAGCTGAAGTACTGAAAAAGAAATGAAACAAAAACGATACTGCGATGGTGTTTTAATAGAGTTGGATAACCCGCTGTCTGTCCGATTAACACGGAAATTATTCCAGAACGTATGTCTTCTACGCAACGTACTGGAACTACGTAAAAATATGCGTTTGCCAGGAACAACTCAATTTATTTCACTCGAACACATTCCGTTGAAGTAGCGATAAAGAAACGAAACTTGGATAACCGAATGTCCAGAATAACCAGTCGAACAGCTTCAAAGTAAATCCATTAAATATTTGCTCCAATCACTAAATATTGTTTCCTTGATACACCCTGTAATTGATGTGCATTCAAGAAATTTTATTGCGGCCTTGAGGTTAAAAAGAGGCCACAAAAAAAAACCGCTTCTTTCAATTTCTAAAAATTATTACCAGGCAATGTGTAGAACTCTACCTTCCACCCATACTGGTATAGGGTATACAAAACAAAATTTCATCTCAACTCTCGGAACTATTAACTGCTCTAATACTGTACCACCCCCCATCAGACCTAATCACCGTGTTTTACTCACTGAAAGTTTTTGGTTACAAAAGCAAAATCGTTTCCTGCTGCCTGCCAGCCAGCCCCCTGCTTTTCTCCTTTTCAATTTTCTTAAAGCCTTTTGGTTTAACTGTAAAACAGTCTGACACATGGTGCCGTTCATAAAAACGAAACGCACAGCAAAGAAGAACAAGAGAAAATACACCATAATTTATTGTTCGTATATCTGATCTGCATATCGTTTTAACCAAATCACTTTTAACCCAAAAGAAGGAATAATGGTTGGTTTTTATTTTCCCTTTCTCTCTGTCTCTCTGCTGTATGCCTCTTCTTGTATTTCCAATTTTGTTTTAAAAATCTATCCGGCATTAAACTACCGAAAAGAAAGCCCTCGATTTCATTATTACTCCACACTCGCACATGAAACACACCACACATACGCATACACATACACATACAACGGAACAATCGTATTGTGGCATTTATATGAGAATATGTTTGCAGAGGATATTTGAGAGTATGGCAACGAGAAATATTAAAATACACATACAGTGCTGGTAATTGTAGTAGTAGTAGTAGTAGTAGTACGATAATATTAAGCATGACATTAGTTGTAGTACTGTGAGTAGTAGCAGTAGTAGTAGCTGCAGTTAAAATTGTTTGCAATTTATGGAGAATTTCGTTTGTGGTTAGATTATAGAGAATTTCTCCAAAATGCGTACGTATGGGTGTATATGTGTTTGTTTTCAAGGGAAAACGAAGATTTTATTGAAGCCCTGCGTTAATGCTTATTCTTGTTGTAACAATTTCCGTAACATCGTATCGATGAATATGTGTAAATAAAATTTACACCATTTCCATGAACAATTGAAGAAGATAATTTAATACGAAACTGCAGTAAAAATTATTAAAATTAAGAATAAAATTATGGAATGAATGCAATGTGTGTGAAGATACGATTTCAAAATCTTTTAGCCTAGATATTAACCCTCACTTAAGAGGTTAGAAGACTTCCTAGGAGTCTTATTTAAACAAAATACTCTTTTTATATGTTAAAGAGCACATTTTATTGTTTATAAAAATAAATTGCTTTATTTTTTTTTCAATTTTAGTGAAGTCTGGCGGTGGTACGTCGTCATCTCAAACTTTGTTTACAATGATTTAAGGAGTTAGGAGTGTCTGACAGATAAATCCGAAGGGTATCCTTATTTTTTTTTCAATTTTCCTTGTTGTCTGAGAGGGAAAAAATTTCTACCTACCATTCTAGGGCTCTAAAGTAACAAAAACCGTGAAAAAAATTGGCATCTTGCGTTCCTCTGATTCTGTACTATTATTGGAGTCACTACCAGAGTTTACAATCGAGAATACTAGAATATTTTCTGCCTTCATCTCCCGATAAAATTCAATTTGCATGTACAATTTGAGTCCACTACAATAGGTTCTTCTCCCTTTATTCGAGATCTTAGCGAGATACATCCATCATTAGATTCTACGCAGAGATAATTTTCTCGAATTAGGGAAATTTTTGTACTGCTGATTATACAGTTTAAATCAAGAAAGTCGAAGGCAAAGGTTAAGTTCAGGCCGAAAACCGTTAATCGGGTTATTAATGACAAATTATGTTAGTATGTAGCTACAGATCAATATGGTACCCTTCGCTGAAGGCAAAATACCATTTAGGATGCCAATCTATGGGAACAACGGTACCAAATATTCCTTTTTGTTCATAAAATAATAACAGTTTACTTCCTTCCACCATTCACCATTCCCCATTAAAAATCAACGTTTTAGTTTTAATATGCAAATATCGTTTTAGTTTAATGAAAATGAAAATGAATTTCCATTTTCTTTATCATTTTCTATTTTTTTTTTTAATTTTAAAATTGATAAAAATTATATGCGTTTCGTAGAATGTTTGTTTTAATTGCAACCGTAACAAACACATGTGGCATGAACGAGCATGTTTAATTGGAAAACATTGTGTTTAAAATGTTGAATTTAAATAAGAAATTAAACATACTTGTATGTGTATCTGAGTATGTGCATATGTATTCGGAATTGCTATGATTTAAACACAAAGTTTAACTAAAAAATAAACTTCGGTTTCTTATACTTCAAACATATTTTGTTAAACCAAATGTGTGCGTTTTTAATCGATAACATTGCCCTCATTATTCCATTAATATAGAATTTCTGGGATTTCTGGGCATAAAATTGATTTTAAATATTTCTCAGGAGAGTCGTGGGCAATTTCTCAAGAATATTATAGCACGCACCTATCCCACAATATACAAATAGTAGTCCTCAGAGTCTATTATAAAATCCTATTAGCGATATATGCCAAATAATCTTGCAATTTGAAAAAATTGGCATTGAAAAAATTGTTTCGAAATTTCTCGTGAATATTCCGACTTTTTACTGATTTTTTAAGCGCAAATAACGCAATTTTAATAAATGTTTCTAACAAAGTAAAGCTTGAAATGTCACCATTTAAACCGGCCATAGTGTTGCCAATAAGTACAACCATTAAAGTACTTTTTCTAAATAATTTTACTTCATTATCATGGCTTTAATTTTTTGAAACACTGTAAATACACATGCAAAAGAGCATACGTTAAAAGGGATAACTGTATTTTTGGAGACAATTTAAACGTTTGTTTACATTTCATTATCAATAAAAAAAAGAGATGGTCACACTTGAAAAGAAATAGAAAAAAATACTGCACTCCCAAGTAAATTTGTAACTGTAACAATAAAAGAAAAAGAGCATATCGTATTACATTTATTAGAAACACAGAGAGAAAGGGAAAAAGAGAGTACCATAAAGATACAATAACAAAAACAATAAAAGCACATGTAAACATATGTAAGTGGGGGAGGGAGTCAATATGTAATTTATAAAAACAACAATAACAATACAACAATAAGTATTCTTCTAAACAAAAACACACAATTTATGAATTGTTCATACACATATACACATTTATATATGCATGTATTCTTAATAAAAACAACAACAACAACAATAACAATAATATTGTAATAAATTGACCATGAGAAAAGTCACATGTGTTGCCACCAGCAAAGGTAAATACAGTAAATGTTAAACGTATGCATACACACACTCACGCACTAGTTATAAAATACAATGGAAAAATGGAGTAAAAACAAACAAATTAAAAAAACAACAACGGAAAACTAAAAATATAAAAAAACAACGCGTTAAATTATTGTTAAACAGCAAAAGAAAAGAAAGAAAAAAGGATTTTAAGCATGTAAATAATTGAGAAACTAATTTTAATTGAATTTAAAAACAAAAACAACAAGAATTTTTTAACAATCTTTTGCAATCAATTTTTTTTTAAACGACAAAAATTAAAAGTTTAAATAACAAGTTTTTCTAATAATCGTTTTCCATTTAGTTTTTTTTTCTTTTTTTTGGCTACTGCAAGTGTTAAAATTGTCCATTAGAATGGGAAAAAACTCACAAAAGAAGCACACACACTTGCTCACTCAAACACTACTTAAATGCATAACAGCAACAGTAACACAGTGAAAGGGAGGTGTTGGAGTAACAAGAGAGTCGACTAAACGACCTGCTACCGGGCAGTTTTTATTATTATTAAGCAACATCCCATATACACCACAGCCAGCAACACAATACAAAGTAGTGTTAGTTAGTGGTGTTTGAGCTGTGCTCCTTTTTTTTCTTCGTACTCCAACAAAAACAAAAACAAAATGGGGAGATTTGTATGTATTTGCTGTTGTTATTATTGGTAGTGTAAACCAAGCAAGAACAAGAGACAAGAAAAACAAGAACAAGTGCTTGTATGGCATAAGCAATGTGTACAGATTTTTGTTTTTGCAGTTTTATTTTTCGTTTTTTGCATGTTCTTTAATTAAGCCAGAGAGAAATTTCATGAGTAGTAGAAAAGGAGAATTGTAAATAAACAGTGTTGTAAAGTATTTTTAAATCGTTAAAAAGCGCTGTTCCAAAAAAACATTTAATAAGGGATATAAAAAGCATTAACTTGCAAATTTTAAATTAAATTTAATTTGAACATAAAAAAGATAAATTTTGTTTTTAATTAAATTGCATTATTATTGTGATTTATTAAAATACACTAACAATACGAATATTAATCGCAAAACAATTTGAGTAAAAAGACCCTGCGAAACACCGCTGCGAAACAGATGCGCCTACCTGCAATCATAACTTGTTTGAATTTACAAGGTTCAGCTGGTGCTGGTGCAACCATTGCACTCAAACGACCATTAACATTCACAGCTATCGGATGATTTCAGAAAAAAATTATTATTTGCCAACATCACTTCTATTTAAGTGGGACGGTATATAAACCTGGTAAGCACATTGATCTGAAGGTAAAATATTTCCTTAAAAATGTTGTTGAACTGTTTGTGGCATACTCAGGAATCTTCTTCTTGGTGTAAAATTTCTTAGAATTTCGAAGGAAAGTGCTTGCATTATTGGTAGCCTAAAGGAATTATTTTTTGAATATGTAAGAATCGTAAACAAAAAATTATTGACAGAACACACACATCAGAGACGTCGTTTCCCTATATTTACATTATTTTCTACACAGTGAATTTGTCGCTTTTTTCATGCCTGTCTATTGTCAAATATAATGACATTTAACCGTTTTTTATTTTTTATATGCTGCACCAACATATAATATACATACCTGATGCTTTTTTCAGGTTGTCATTCTGTCAAATCATATAAATTTGAAGGTAAACAAAATTTTTGACAAATATGTCAGATTTCATTTCAACAAACAGTCAGCTGTTCTCATAATGTTAAAATTTGGAAAAAAAAACTAAAAACTAAAAAAGTTTGACATTTTAATTCAATAAAAAAAAAACTACCAGTTGTGTTCTGAATTAATCTGAGTTATGCGACAGTAAAACTTGAACCCACATTAAGACAATACTAATCTCTTCTGTTATTTTAATGCATTATTTAAAAATAAATTGATAATCCTTTTATTTACTACCCATTAGATCCCATTAGAATCGAAGGCATTCATATCCTGGTCAGCAAAGTTATTTTAACACTTTAAAACGCTAAATAAACAAAACTGTAAAAAAAATGTGCAATTGTTTTAAATGAGAGAGCATATGAAGCGAGCATCGCAGTACGTGAGTGTGTATGCGTGCGTGTGTGTGTGTGATAATTTTACGACGATATTCTTAGTTGGTATTCTGCGACGGTGACTGCTATTGTTGTGACACAGTGACCCAATTCAAAGATTCGATTTTCTGGTTTTTCATTTCAAAAGGCCAGAAATTGTAGGAAGAGAAGAAGATGGCTAACGAAAGAAAAACAAGAAGTTTATGTATGGGATGGATGCTGCAAAGCATCCGCTTTTTATCCAGTACACTTCTGCTACTTTAAACATCTTTTGAAAATTTTTTAATTGACAGCCTACCACTTTTTAATACTTTTTTCCCCTTAAATAAAATCAATTCTGTTAGTTTCTCAAAGAAAAAGAGAAAGGGAGAAGATATAAAAAATGAATGAATTTACTAAACTTACCGTTATTTTTTATTTTTTTTTTGCCAAGATTTTTTTGTTCTTTTAACAATTCCTTAATGCTGTTTGTTGTCGTTGTTTTGTTGTTGTTGTTGTAGAATTTTTTTTACAAAAATAACACTCAAAAATAATTCACAGAAAAATTCTCTTTTTTTTTTACAAAAAAAAATTCTTTAATTATTATTTATAATAAAAAAGCAATTGTTATAGTGCCTGGAACTTTTGCTTTAGTGGGATCCTTTTTATTCCTTTTCTCTTACGAGGTTTAAAAGAATATTTTTTTTTAATTAGAAAAGATCTTTATTTTTCTTTGGTTTACAAAAAATACACAATTTTTTTTCGTTTTTATTTTTTTTTTGCTTTTGAACGATCACAAAAACGTGTGTTACTGGGTTTTTTTTTGTTTCGACTTTTTTTTTCAATAATAAAAAAAATTTATTAACTTTCGAAAATTGCTCCTTTTCGTTTATTGTGTTTGTCCGTAATATAACAAATCCAGTGTTTTCTTAAATATTTTTTGTAATTAAAACGGGCGATTCTGATAAAACTTTTCTTTTTTTAACGCGTTCAAAGGGTTTTTTGCTTCTTTTTTACTTTTGGCGCCGTAATTCTATTTCTTTCTATTGTGCTCTCTAGTGCTTTTTTGTTTTGAATTTTTTTCGCTTTTTCTCTTTTGCTTTTGTATTTCCAATAATAATATTTGAACAAATTCTTATTAGTTTAACAATTAACAATGTATTGCTATTTTCTTAACTGTGGTAACGACGTAACACGCGTAATCTGGCTTTTAACGCACACTCTGCAAAGGGGAAAATTCTTATAGTGAAAATTTTTTCCTTTTAACACGAACCAAAAAAAAAACACTTCTATAAAGATTTTTCACATTAATTCAGCCGTTTAATAGCTGAATACCAATAGACATTTGTTTTGTGCTGGTGTTGAGCGTTTTTTTGGTTGGTAGCATTGTTAAACATATGGTACAAAAAGGTGCTGCCAGCATCAAATTATGTGAGAAGTATGGTGTTGGTTTTTAACACGATGGCTCTGCTAATTGAGGGGAAAATTACTTATTCCAGACATACACCAGCCAATTCACCACTGATGATAAAGTGAATTATGGTAATACATTACCTATTTCAAATAACATTTTGGTGTATTGACTTTTATTTACTGCACTTGGTAAATTCACCACACTTTTCACAAATTCACCACGCTTAAATTCACCACACCTGATATATTCACCAAATTTTCAAGAATTTACCACACTCTTAGGGATGGGTAAAGAGGAAAAATATTTTTGTGTGGGGTGGTGGTTAGAAAGAAGAGTAATTTTAGAGACGTTTTATCACTCTGCTACCAACTTATCCGTCCCACCGCGTCGCCTTCACACCACCGACATTTCCATCCAACAACTGCAACACATATTACACATCAAAACGCACACCCACACACAAAACACTCATCACACACACAAATTTTTCTTACGAGAAACAAACCGCCGGTTTTATATAAACAAATAATAAAACACGGAAAAAGCATTTGCGAATTTTTACAAGCCGGGTGAAAAATGTGTAAACAAAGGCGACATCTTTCTTTCAAAGTTATTTATTATAATTCTAATAACGTCTCTGCTTTAGCATTATGTTCTCTTCATCATCCTCTCACGTTCTCTTCATATTGTTTTTCTTTTTGTGTAGCGGACAGCTGATTTATGTTATCTTTTGTATAATTTTAATCACCACTAAACTGACTTCTGTTTTTCTTTTATGTTTTAATTTTTACAACGAAGTATTGATAAATAATCCTTGCAAATATGGCTTTAGTTGATGTAGATTCTTGGTAAATTGCAAAAATTCTTTTAAATCTCACTATGATTATTAAAAAAGTGAAATTTTTATAGGCTAACGGAATTTGAATCATGCAATCGCCTAAACAATACACTCAACAAACAATTGGAACAGAGGGCGGCTAAACAGCATTTGTCAGCGGACTATCAGCGTTTTACCGCAGCGATACAGGTGGGTCTGAAACAGTACGATCGGGAATTACAGCAATTGAAGACTAAAATCAATGAAGCGGCCAAAACCCATGCGGTGTAAGTGAAGATAAATTTTTAAAATTGTTGGAAGTAAATGAAAAAAGAATTGTTTTTCAAGGCCATCAGATGAACTGGAACGTAGGCAACGTCAATTGCAAACACTTCAAGCTCAACGTCAACAGCTGCAACAGAAATATTCCCAATCAGCGCGTAATGATCGAACAGCTTTGCTGGAAAATTCCGCTGGCGGTGTTGCTTCAGCCGCAGAGGATAGCGATGCTGCACCCATTATCGATACCCATGATGTACAGGCTTTGAAACAGCAACAAATAAGTATACTGGAAGAACAAAATCGTGGCCTTGACACTTTATCGCAAACAATTTCAAGACAAAGGCAATTGGCCAGTCAATTGGGTCAAGAAGTGGACGATCAAAATGGTAAATGAAATTTTATTATTTTTAAATGAATCATTCAGAACAAATATGCGCCATTTTGTTCTTTGTGGTGGTCCTGATGGATAATAATTTATAATTTCACTACTGGCGGCCATAGCCAATCTCTGTGGGAGATTGTTTTAAACGTTCAAATTTGTTGACTGCTTGGATCCAATTAAAAAGAGTTTGACCGTAGAGTAAGAATTCATTCATTCATAGGCAGCTTAGAGCAATGTCCTACTAACTGTTAATTCTGTGTTAGCCACAGTTTGCACTGACTTGCTAAAACTTAACTTTACACCCGGTTAGAAATATGTTTTACAAGCTTTATATTAGAATCCTTATTTAAAGGTATTCAAATGTTTTTCTGATCAAGTCTTAGCTACTGGGGTACTAAAAACATCATGTTTGCTCCCGAAGTCAAATAAATAAATTCGTTGTCCTTTAATGCTCTCTCTTTTGGCATAAATAAGTTGTTTTATACCACTGAGTTAGTTACGAGGATCAAAATTTTCAATTATATATCGACGTTTCAGTTGGGTAATTGTAACGATGAAAGAATCCTCAATTGAGCGAATGGGATTTTACGGAATTCCATCAGTTTGATTGTGACTTTGATAAATTGCTTGCCATTAAAAAATGGAAAACGTTCTTCGCAAAAACATTGTTTTTCGAATAATGCCAAGCTAATGTTTATTTAATTTTACGTTACAAATAATACTTTTTTCTCTTATCTTTTAACGCAGATATTTTGGACAACCTTGCCAATACAATAGAAAGAGTGGAAACCGGTGTTACGCTTGAGACAAGAAATATCGGTTTGGTTAACAGAAGAGACAGTACTTGTGGTAAATATTATAAGTTTTGATAATTAATTTTAAAATAATTCTAATCCACTGTCATAACTTTCTTTCCATTTCAGGCTATTGGGTGATCATTTTTATTTTACTGGTAATCATTATATTAGTGGCTGTTTTGTAATGTCTACCTACACTCTCTTACTATAATTAATTGCTGCTTTAATTTTAATTTTTAAGTATTTTATATAGAAAATTAATAACTGATGAAGAATATTATTCATATTTCCAAAGGTATTTATAGATATTTCTATTGTACATAAAGATAGTCTTTGTTTGTATTATATTTTGAACAAAGTTTTTATATTTTTCTTAAATAATAATCAACCAAGAAAAGAATCGATCGATGTATTGATGTGCATAAAAAACAATTTCCAGCATTCAATATAATTTAAACAATAAGAAATATAAAAGAAATTAACGGGTCTTAAGTAAATTTATAAAAATAAAATATAACAATTTTAATTACTCAAGTAAAATAGATGATAATTTCAAATTCATAATTGTCCCTCTCTTATATTTGAGTATGTCAAAACATAATCTAGCAAAGAGAACCTGCAAAGCGTAGCCGCCATTTGGTAGCAGAACTGGAAAGATGTCGTCTGTCCCATTCTATGACATTCGTTGCTGTGCTTCCGGGAAAGACAGGTGTCAGAAAACTGTCGTCCTGTATAGATCATTTCAGGACCGGACTACATTTTCTGTGGACTCCTCTGACAAGCAAGGCTGATAAAACACCTCCTCTGAGTTCATATTGCAACTATTAAGCTTTATTGCACAACACTTTGGATATTGTTCTTTTGATTTTTATAAGCTTGATTGAATATGATGACAATATTAATAAATTTCAATGATATGCAGCTATTTGCAAAGCGCCATCTTTATTTCAAAATTATCCTTAATTTTTTATTAAGAAAACAGCTTCATTTGTTATGCAAAGAAAACTTGTGTGTTAACATCATTGTTATATTAATGTCATTGCATTTACTCTTATCACATGCCGACACATAATACCATTAGCCGCCTCTGTCTCTCTCATAGAATCACAATGAGAATATGTCATATTTTAGTTATTTCGCCGCACTTATAAATTAAATGTCGGTCGCAACGTGAAACTTCCGCAGAATCTTAAGAAAAATTTATAAAAAATACTGTGAAAAACTGTTGAAATTTATTAAACAAAACCTATAAACAATTATTTTGTGAAATTATTGTTTTTATTTAAACAATTTATATGAATAACATATATTAAGTGTGTCTCAAATTGAAAGCAAAAGACTTAAGAATTTGAGGTAAATTTTTCTCTCTCACAACACGGTTGAACAACGTAGTCAAAAAAAGAATAGAAAAAAAGTTAAATAGAAGTGATCGAAAAAGAAATATAAATTAAATACGAATTTCTTATGCTTAATATTATTTTGATTTGAAAAAATATTAGTAAACGTCACAAGGCATTCCTTAGTAATATTGGTTAATAAAAAGAGAAATAATAATAGATTGCGATTGCCTTTAGATTCTATTAGAAGTGTTTGTGCACTGGATTGTGTGGTGTGTACGTACAAGTGTTTGTGTGTGTATGGTGTGCATTTAAAAATATTTTTTCTATTTAGTGGTGGAGTAAAACAAGAAGTTGAAAAAGAACGAGCAAATTTTGCTGATATCACACTTTTGTAGGACGGTTCACCAGTATAAAGTTTATTATACGCACTAAAAATATAGTATCCTTTACGGAAGCATTAAAAATAAAGTTGATGCTTGTATATAGTGTTGTGTTAACTAATTTACCCAAAGAATTTAACAAAAATATAAAAATCTCCACCACGTTACCTTTGTAGTGTGTTTTTTTAACATATGACATCGTTTCCAACTCATTTCAGACAAAAACAACATCAGCAGACAACAGACCTACTTGAGTAAATTAAAAAAACTAAATCTGTTTCTGCTTTTAATTAAACTTTGAGGTAAGTTTAGAAAAATCGGTACCCCAACATATTATTCCCCGTTCTGTAATATTTGGTTCAATTTTACCCATTTTATTTATTACCCATTCCATTTTAACTAGTTGCTTTAAACAGACCTCTCACTGGTGTTGCCAAGTTACTGTTCAAAAATTTGTTTTTTGCTTTTGCAGCAAAATAAGTAGCGTTTTTGAAAGCTCATCAAAAGGTAAAATTTCAAATATTATAGACTTAGCATTTTGGCATTGTTGCAGATAATGTAGATAATTCTGATGAAATTTTAATGAAAGCTGATTATACAGGGTTTTCCTTAATCTGTACGGTCCAGGTACAAACACAGAAAATCATCTAGTAGTTTCCTTGGTTTAAAGGCATCCTTAAATGATTTGATTGTTATCAATACACTATATAACTATGATTTAATCACTGTCACTTTCTCTTGAAAATGTTCTAATTCAACCACTCCATCAGTTTTTTATTTGCCTCAGAAATTGTAGATACTATCCCCCTCGCATTTGTTTTGGATAACGTAGGAAAATTACAGGAGATTATTAGTAGTTCGCTTTTTCCATTAAAGAAAATTTAGTCCACTCTTCTTTTTCTTTGTTTTCCCAGCAATCTTCAACAACTAGGACAGATTAAGTATGATGGTCAGAAAAAAATTTACTTACTCCTTTGCCGACAAATTTTACCCATACGAGGCTACACTAGTTTAATCACACACGATATATTTTATGGTTATGGTCTATTTAGAAACATATTCACAGTCCGATAGTACAATACTAAATACAATACACTTTTAACTGACTCACAGAGTAAAAATTTAAATCTTTGATTTTCCTTTACCATGTTCTATTCAAATTTTTCACAAGGCAGCGTGTTTAGTACCTAAATCTACCTTATTACAAAAAGAAGTTGCAAAAACTTTTGCTAGCTGCTGGCTCATCAGTTGGTTTCTAAAGTGATATTCGATCGCACAGAAACTATTTCATATTTTTTTACATTTTTTGTTTTAATCTCTGATTGGCATATTTTGAACACAAAAATATGTTTGACATGCCTAAGGACTGTATAACGTAAATGTGTATGTTATATGTATTCTACAGGTAGAGATTAAAAATTGTTGAATTTTCTTTTTTTCGAGTTGAAAAACAATAATTATATCTCTAAGCAAGGCATTAATATGTCAGTTATATAAATGGTGAACAAAACTGATTGTTTTTTGGATGGTTGAAAAAATCTCATTTCAAATCTGTAAGTGCTTCTAATTTTACTCGGTGTTGTCGTATGCGAACCAATTTTCATCATCAGCTATCGGTCGTCCATACCACAAATAAGTATTCTGTGTAGAATTTTCCTTGCGAGATTTCTACTTCGAACTCCGTTTTACATTGTCTTATTCAAACAGTTTTTATTCAATGTCAAGTGACTAGAAAATCGAAACATTGCTTATATATTTTGTTTTGCTATAATTTTTATTAATTTACCTTTCCAGAGTGTAATGCTACTTGGACATCTTTCTATTATGAAACTCCTGGGACCCTCCAGAGGCTCATACAGCAGATTAACTGTTTATACTATCGTCCTACTGTTTCATTAATCTAAGTTTGGCTCTTCGACGTTTACAGAGATCTTTCATTCATGATGGTGATCGATTACAGACTATTTCGTTGTAAATGGAATAGTTATGATCAAGTTGAAGCTCAATATTTCTGTGAAAAAGACTTTATCGATGTATTGTCCAGGCTGTGGACGAAGTCGCTAATAGTTATTAAAAATGAATTGGGTGTAAATAATATAAATTCGAAGAAGTTTTCTTTCTGATTGCTTTATACTGTCTAGGGGGCTACTTTTTGGGTTTTATAAATAGATTTATAAGGGCTAAGTCATATTTTAAGGTCTAAACATAGGCATTGACTTGATTGTAAATTTTAACCAAATACTCGTAGCGTACAAAAATGCGGTCAGGAATCAAAAGTTGCTTACAATTGTAACGAAAATAACGCAACGGCAACACTGTTGCTTGTACTTCTCCTCATATTTCTTACGCAGTCTTGACGTTGCCCAACATAAACTGATTTTGAAAGAACCAGCCACAAAAAAAAGAAACAATGAGGTTATGAATGTTGAACCGGCCGGTTCTAAATTAAAAATTAAAAAATACTCAATTTACTTTCATTAAAATATTCCCATTTTTTAATTGATTTGTATTCGTATGTAAATAGAGTTTAACGTAGGCCACATGTGGTCTTTAGAGGAAATAGAAATTGAAAATTATTCTATGAAACTGACACCACCACCGAAATAACCACATTTTCATTGTTTGCATTATTTTACCATTTTCTTTGTTAGAAAGTAAAAGATTTAATTCTTTATATCGCGACCCCTCTCCATCTCTGTTGTTTCTTCTTAGGCTCTTTGTTTAAATCATTTTAACAATGTATTATATTCAATATTTTTATTATTATTTGTGTTTCGTTCGTTGTTTATTTGCGTTTTTTATTTACTTTCGTATTTATTTTTACTCGCTTTTGGGAGGCTTTAATAATAACAGCGAATTAATGTTGGAATTTATCGGCGAATTGATGGTTACCGGCAAATAACGTTTGTTTTTTTTTTTACTTATTTGTTCTTACCACACTCACACACAGTTGCTTTAAATAGTAACTTTGTTTTTAAGCAGGGATGTTATACAGCAATATTGAAAAAAAAAATAAAAATTAAAATTTTATATAAAAAAAAGTGAATAATATTTATTTGTAAACTTGTAAGACCGATGCTAATTACCATGTGATTATGGGTTAGCAGATTGAACATTGGCACTTCCAAGATTCTGTTCCGAAAAATAGAGGCTGTTAGTTCCTTTCTTTTCTGCAACCATTCTATGTCTAGATCTACTACTTTCACATCAGGAGAATGAAAATGATCTTTTGGTTTAAGCTGAGAAATGGTTGCAAGAATCTTAAGTTCAACTATCTATTATTTCTGGGATCTAAACTGGCAAAGTTATTAGCGCACCGCGCGTGAAATTTATCTTACATTGAATATTAATAAAAGGAACCACCTACTTGTAATTCATGTGCAACATTGGAACATTCCACCAATAAAGGCAACTTTTTCATGCAAGGATCTGTTGTTGTAGTGTAACCACCTGCTTAGCTGAAAAAACTCAATTAATGAAGCTGAAATCGAGCATAGAATTACTAAGCAGATGGGAAGTGGTGCTTTGCGAATATATTATATTCACTGTGTTCCGTAAGAACATTACAAAAACGTTCGATAATGTGAAGGAGGCACTTATACATTCTATCTGTTGAAGGACCATATTGCTTCACACGGTAAAAGTTTTGCCAGAGGCTTGAATAGCTACATCATGATCTATTTTCTAAACTCTGGTCCAGTAGAGTATCTTATAAGGAGGTAAAGGTAATCTAGACACGTTATACTTAATAATGTGGATCAAAAGTGGGACATTTTTTGTATTATATCGTATAGGATCTGTATAAAACAGGCAGCAAAGAGTCAAGCCATCAAAATTTATCTTACTAAAATAAAAATATCTTACCAAAATAAAAGCATTAAACGAGTCCTGTAATTCTAACCAAATATATAATATATCGGGTTATAATTTTTCTTATACAATAGACACACTGAATAGAGACCTCACTGTATATATCAATGCATGCCGACGGACAAGCTTTCAATTCTCGGGATTCCCCTTAATACAATATGAAAGAATTTGAACACAAGACAAACTGATAAGTAGTTTATATACCAAGAAGTTTGTTTTCTGGCTTCTCGTACTATACATACAGACAATGCGTATTAATTTCTTGCTACAACTCATACGAGTTTCTAAATTCCTACGGAATATCTTTCTGACACCACCACAAATTCTCAATCTGAGTACATTTGGGAATAAAATCTTTAATTCCAATTGATTTATTATTCATCAAAAGATGCACATACAATTCATTTTATAATCTCTTTATTCATTAATTTTTAGATTTATTTAAACTTTTTAAAAGACGCATAGAAACAGTAAAAGTTCTACAAACATAAGGTGCGTTTGTGATATTGAATTATGACGCAGCATACGCAACCAGTTGTTGCTGCGCAACATCAACAACAAACTCTGACGACGCAACACCAACAACAACAACAGCAACAGACGACAACGACACAAAATTCTAATAACAATAATCAAAGCAATAATAACAATGTTTCGTCAACATCAACAACAACCACGGCTCCCTCAACCAGTAACAATCAAACACAAACTGTAGCTGTACAACAACATCAAAATAATAACAATAATAATAGTTATCAAACACAACAAAATGTTTCCGGCCCAGTATACAACCCACAATTACAGCCAGCGAATGTTTTTGTACCAGCCCATAATATACCAGCTCATCATCATCCACAACATCATCATCAGCCAGGAGCGATGTATCAGACAATGATTCCCGCAGCTTTACCAAGTAACGTATATGTAAATAATGTTACAGCGAATGTTAACTTACATGGCTGGGCTCATACAGTACCACATAGCGCTTGGGTACACCCTGGCAGTGCTCAACATTATATCCAGGGTGAATTGCCTACAGAACAGGTTAGACTTTGTGAAACTTATGAAATTCAGCAACTTTTATTAACTGTTTCTTGTTTTCTTTTTATTAAAGGGTGCTCCTGTTATGCAACCAATGACTGCTATGCCTGTTACATTGCCTACCCCAAATGCATTAACAGGTCCTCTGATAAATCATAATGTTAATACTATAAGCAGAGGTAATCGTGGCTCACGTCGAGGTCGTGGATCCGTCGGCAGTAGCGGTTCAAGACGTAGCGATTATAATACATCACAGCGCCATCCTCCTGCGGAAGGCAGTCCTGTACCACAGTCTGCGGGACAAACCGGACAAGATATGCAACAGCAGCAACAGTCTTCAGACTCACAACAAATGATAACAGCTGTACCACAGTCGTATGTGCCACATCCTCAGTATGCTGCACAGTATCCTTACACCTATCCGGCATTTTTCGCACCACCTCAACATATGCTTCATCCAGGACAAAGTGCTGCAGCCCAACAGGCTACCGGAACACCACTTTACTTCCCAACTATGCCAGTCTATAATGGTCATCCCATGTGCAATTATGGTTATTTTCCTGTATTAAATCCATCAGATTACCAATACGTGCCTGGTGAAGAGGTAGGCATTGGCGTCCCAGTCGGCGATGAACGTCAAGCTGGTGCTGAAGCAGGTGCTATGATGTGGCATCCACAACCAATTTACACTGACGAATATGGCAATATGAGTGCGGCCGATATGCATGCAATTTCTTCAGATGACATAAATCATACATCCTCTTCAATGGGATCTGCTGCGGAAACACCTACTCTATTAAGTCCCAATTATGCGCCTATCTATGATCCACAAATGCAAGAACAAATTACACAACAAATGGGTGTTATGCAAATCTATGATGATTCTCAAATGGGTCAAATACAAATAATGCATCCACAGTCCGGTGTGTCACAGGTATAATCAAAATACAAAATTAAATTGATTAAGAAATATGTTTAATTGATTCCTGTTTAACATTGTTTTCTGTTTAACATTAGATGGAAGATGAATTATCAGAATGTGGTTCACAACCTTCGTCACACATACAAATGGTAGCACCAATGCAATTGGTAGCATCATCTGCTACTCAAATGTCGTTAACAACAGCAAATACAGAACAAATTATGCATCATCAAGCAACTCATTTGATACCAGCTACTGGTACTGCTATACTATCAACTGAATCTAATATTGCAAGCAATACAACACCAATTCAACAACAACAATCACTTACTGAGGGTAAGTTTTGTTTTGCTAATTCAATTATTATCAGTTCGAAACAAATTTCTCGAAGAATATAAATATTGGACACGTATAACTGATACTGTGCCATATCTTCACTCGTGTCTCTATTGAGTTTAAGCAGAATTATTTGTGCCGTAATTTATTTTATTGTTCTTCATTCGGTGAAAGAGATTTATTCAAGAGTGTTTTCTTGCCATATAAATTCAATGAAATTTCTTTTCTTTCTTTTTCCAAATTGCTAAAGTCTTCTTAAATTATTAATACCTATTGAAGTTTTTGAATTTATATTATTTCCCCTTTACAAATTCTTTTTAAAGCCTTTTCAAACCATGCACCATTCTATTTTATATTTCTTCTTATTATTATTGTATTGTATAATTCAGAATTTTTATCATGTTTTCTTAGATTTTGTAATTGTTTCTGATTGTATTACAAGATATCAAAGACTTGTCTTCGTTTCTGAAAGTTTTTTTTTTGGATTTCTACTGAACTTTTTAGTTTGTTACAGTTCCGTCTTAAATATTAATTTTTTAAACTGTGTGGTAAATTCAGTTTGCTCCGAAGATTATTATAAGTTAATGACGAATATTAGTTTAAATTATAATTAGCTCAAGTGCATGAAGTCAAAAATTTTTTTAAAATAATAAAAATATTCAGCCAAGACAGGAACAAGAACAGTGAAGATTATTATTACTTAAGGAATTATAAGATCGAAGCATTGAAATCTCCCAACACCATCGGTTAGAGCTTCGGAGTTCATAAATTTTATTTCATTGTTAATCGTAATTTACATAGAGAATAGAACACTCAATGAACATAAAAGTTAAAAAACAAGATTTACATTAAACCTAACTAGAATCGATCTTAAGAAACTAATAGCAATCACAACTAAACACCGGTCCATGGGTACAAGCGCCTCTATGCTGGTAATACTTCACAAAGACTTCTACTGTAACCTGTAATGTCGAGAAATAAGAAATATTTTCGGGCACTCAAAAATTACGCATCTAGTCAAAAGTGATTTTGGGTAATATGAACACCCCTCATAAAACTATTAGCATAGTTGAGAGATGCTAGCCAGACTACCAATACCAATAACGTAACCTAAGATGCGAAAGGTAGCATTTGCTCCTAGAATTGTAGTCATTAAACAGTTTATAAGGAGTCAACGTAAGTTGGCTTATTAATGGGTGAGACCTAGGGTCAAATCTCAGTCCAGACATCTCGAATAAAACGAAATACAAGTCTTTCGGTGACTTCCTCTCAGCAGTCTTCTAGTAGGTAGTGTGTTGGCTTATTAGACGTGAGACTCAGCCCAAACATCTCGAATCAAAGTTTTTCGGCGACTTCCTCTCAGCAGTCTTCTAAAAAAAAACTCTGAGAGTAAATAAAATTGCCATGAAAGGTCTCTCAAAAATCTGCAGTTCGTAGACGATTTTAAGCTGTAAGTTCCGTCACTCACGCAACATGTGTGGTGTAAAAATGTAGGTCGTAATCCTGATTGAAGGGTTGTAATGACCAATTACGAAAATAAGTAAGCAGGGTTGGGTTTGAATTGATTAAAGATCCCAAAGTTTCAACAATTATTTCATGATTTTAATCCAATAAACTTTATTTAATGTCGCGACCTTTTAATGTAGAAAGGTTTGATACAAAAATAATAAAAAAAAATTTTTTTTTGAAAATAAAAATAAAAATAAAAATAAAAATAACAAAACGTGGTATGTTCAGAACCTTAAATGTGTTTCCTTACTTCTAATAACGATGCAACGCCTAAACAGCTTTCGATTTACCGCCCAGACGATGTGTGTTTTACTGTATTATGTATTGTTTTATAGCTTCTGGCGTTCAATTTATTAGCACATGTTAGTTAATCTATTACAATCTATTTAATTTTATTACTAAAAGCCTTAAATGGAGAAAATTTATCAATATATGTGCTACATATACGTACGTATATATGTACGTATGGATATAGAATTTGTCTGACTAGATACCATGTGTAGACATTTATAGAATTGTTTGCAAAATATATGCCCAAAAACGAAAATACAACTTGAAAACATCAATCATTTCTCTCTCTCTAATATTTAATACTTGTTCCATTAGGCATATGTGTGACGTTTTCTGTTTTCTGTCTGTTGCTGTTATTGTCTTTCTATTTATTTATTAAGTTTACGAAAGTTTATTTTGATTATAAATTTTCTAAAATAACACTTATGCACTGCACTGTATACTTACTACACTCTATATGTTGTAGAATATTAAATATTGTTGTTGCTGTTGTCGCTGCTAGTAGTAAAGTAGCCTAGTTCTTAACAATATCCATCACATGCTTATAAAATCCATATACACACTATAAGCAAGCTGGCAAGCAAGTAGTAGTAGTAGTAGTAGTGCAATATCTAGTATATTGTTTTGACCATTGTTATCAGCTTTTTATTTTTATTATTATTATTTTGTCTATGCATATACATATGTCTGTACATATATACCATTGGAAATCATAACAAAGTGTGTGTGTACAATACGTTTATTTTTGTAAAATAATTGTACAACAAAAAAGCACAAAGTTTATGTAGATATGTATAGTGTAGGCCAGCAGCGTCAATGTATGGATTTTGCAAAACACACACTCGATTTATTAAATAAAAAAATAAAATCGTCGTTTTCATTAATTTCATGTTTGCAAGGAAAATAGTGAAATAAAAATGATGATGATGGGGAATTAATTTTATTTATTTATTGATAAATTACTGGCATTAAGTTTAGCGATATTATTTGGTTTTGTTTAACTTGGACTATAGAAAATTAATTATAAAAACATATGAAGAACCTTTTTTAAATGTTGCACTACACAGGCACTTTTAATTTTAAGTTTATTTCTCAAATGCAAATTAAAAACACGCGCACTAAATAAAGTTTTTGATATTTATTGGAACGCATACCATATATACTGATAAGTTTGGTGAAATTTTCGATTGCATTTCAAAGTAATTGTTGCTCTTCCTCTGCAATTTCACAGCGAATGATAGCTTTCACGATTTGGGTTTAATTGTTTTTGCTTTAATTCATTTTTCATAGCATTTTGTTCCTTTAATTGACAAAGCACTCTGCCGTAAGGCGTCTCTTTGCCTTCTGTGCATATATTATTGATCATTAAAACAGCATTTTTTTCAAAATATTAGAGCTGAAGTTTGAACTTACAGTTCTCGCCTAGTAGGCCAGCACTGTACCCACTATGTTACGACATCAAGTTTCATGAATAAAGTTTTTCCTAGTTAAACAGGTCCTTGAAAATAAAAATGCATTGGGTATAGACGTGAGAAACTTTGCTTATTAAGCCTTCTAGTATTTCTCAACTGGTAGCCTCTATATGCCGAAGTATTTACGAGTACATAGAACCATCTGATATCAATGAATACTATATCGACTTATTGATCAAAAGTAAGACTGGACAAAGAAAACTAATGTTGAAAGGAAAATGTGTATTTCTGCCCTTCTTCTCTGAATGCTAATCAATCTAGATAATAGGGAGCCACCAGATCTGTCATTTCGTAGCACCTGCCAGTTAATTTTTTGTAGACACTTTGTTTTCCAAATCTTGCCAGTTTAGCAGCCATACTCAATGCGCCGCATAATATTGGCACACTAGAATGAACTGCCATCTGCTTTAGATATGCGTGGTGTTGCTTAAGTGAAATTGATGTAATTATCCCTGAAGGACATTCAATGTGGTGCTGCCAAGTCAAAATCGCATTCTATTGTGAAAATCTTCGAGATGTAACCTTCGTTTTAAAGCCATCTGCATAGGCCTCAATCTAATTCATTTTGTTGAGCGTTTTGCTAAATCGCAAAGAATTTTACCATTAAAATCATGTTCATATTCGGATTTGCATTGGATTTCTCATCGAATTAGAAGACAGAAGTTCTCATATGGAGGAGTAGTTCAGAACGTGTCTGTGGTGATAATCAGCGATAAATAATGTAGAGAAATCATTACTAATTTCTGACATGGCGGAAATAAGACAATTAAATTGAAGCGCCAAATTCTCTTGACGTCCATACCCTTGAACAACAACTACATCTGTCTAAGGCAATTCGTACAGACCTTAATCCGATTTATTTCATTGTAGCGTGTGCCTAACCATGTGATTATTTATATTCTTTATTTTCTGTCGAAATTTTTTTTACCTAACCAAAGAACTTTTAAACGTTATTCTGATGTTTATCTTGAAAAGTATTTATGTCTTCAATTAACATTTTATAATAATTGTTGTATGATTAGAATTTCGATTTTTCTTTGATTCGATTATTATTAATTTTATTAAAATACTACGACATTATAATATAATTCGTTTTAAATTATTAGACTTCCTACACCCAAGGTGCCTTAAATCATAAATTATTGAAAAAAAAAATAGAACAGTCCAGTAATAAAAAAAAAAAAATAGTTTTGTTATCAGGTAAAAAGTTAAACGCTTTAAAATGAACTACGGGTAGATTAGTTTCAATATTTAGGAGACCTATTCACTTTTTTTTTTATTCTGAAATTCATTTGGTGAATTATTAAAAGACAATGAAACGTATAAAGTGTGGTGCCTGTATTTTAAAATTTTCATTCATAATTATGCTGCAGTTCAAATCCATTTTGAACTTTGTTACTCAGCAACAACTTAAATTTGTGAAATATTTAATTTCATTACGTTTATTGTTACGAAAACAATGAAATCGCTATACAGACTCTCTGAATTTGTTCAAATTCTGAATCAGAGGAAGTATTTGTTTTTATGCTTTTTTAGAAAATTTTTTTTTTAAAAATAATTTTATCACCATTGGGTTACTTTATTAAAAATTATTAATTTTTTTTTGCTATTGATATACTCATATTTATTTATACAATGATTTATTATATCGACCATACACTTGCATATAAATAAATAAGTATTGTTCATAAGCTTCATAGCACTTATAAGTCTATAAATTGTATTCATTTTAAGGAAGATTATAATTTCTATTTAAAAAAAAAGAAAAAAAAATTATTGAAAATTATTTTTACCACCGCCAACCAACCAACCACTCGTCGTAACTGGAGTCAAAAGCACTTAGCTTTCGCATATCGTATAACACTCTAGATAAGATTTCTTAACTTATTTGAGTTGCCTAATGCAATTTAGATTACAAATTTTTATTTACATTTATAACGCTTTGTATTTGTAATTTTGTTGTTGTTGTTGTTATTGTTATTGTGTTTTAATATTGCGGTTAATAGTAACCACGTGTCGATGTCCATTTCTTAAGTATTTATTAAAAATGAGGTCTTGATTTCAATTCTTTATAGTTATTGAACATAAATTGTAGAGGCTTGAAGTATTTTTTTTAATAAAAAAAAAAAAAATTTTGAAAATAAGAACCACGGACTCATTTCTGCTTATATTCCACTTATGAAATGTAGATTGTTTTCTTAATTTTTTCAGAATAAAAGTTAAAGATTTTGTGTCACCCAGATTCTTTTGCAGTTTTCAATAGGAAGTTGACTTTTCCTTGTAGTTCCATTGGCATTATTATGTTTCTTTAGCAGAAAAATTTAAAGAATTTTACGGGGTTTTGCGGTTATTTACATAACGAGCATTTTGGAACTTTCAAAATACATTCTGACTTTCATTTGCTAATAAATTAAATAAGCGTTACGTCCCATTCTAGCATTACAGTGCTTATGATGGGACTCTATTTATGGTGCTTGTCCCCTTATTGTTACAAACGTTTTATGATTGCATTTGGATTTAAAAAGAAAACTTGCGGGCAATTGTAGGATCTTTGCGTTTTCTTATGCTTACTCCAATGTAATCTATCTATCTATCCTTCTTTACCCTAGATTTTAAATCTCTCGAAACATGTTAGCAGCTCTTTAGGGAATATGATACTTGTGAGAAACTAGGTCCATAATCTTAATCCACAACCCTTACACTGACAAACTCGTATCCTGTTCTTTGGAATACTTGGTCACCAGCCTGTTAATTTTTATTTTGTTGTTCTAATTTAAAATTGTTCGCTTCCATTCACATGTAGGTTGCTGCTTAACGGTAAGGTTTTGGCAAATATTTGTTTGAAGGTTTTGTTTTTAAGAAAATTTCTTGGGTTACTTAAAGTCTCCGTAGTCTAGTAGGTAATCAGTAGGCTTATTAGACGTAAGGTCACGGTTCAAACATCGTCAACAAAAAGAAATATCAGAAAATATTTTCTCGGCGACTTCCTCTCTGCGGATTTCTGGCAAAAACTCTGAGAGTAAAATAAAATTGCCATGAAAAGTTTCTTAAAATCTGTAGTTCGGAGTCGACTTTAAACTGTAGGTCCCTCCATTCATGTATAAAATTAACATATACAGCATAAGTGGTGTGAGAAGATAGGTCGTAATCCTCACTGAAGGATTGTAATGAGCAATTATGCATGTATGTATGCATATATGTATGTATGCATATATGTATGTATGCATATATGTATGTATGCATATATGTATGTATGCATATAGTATTATGTCATATATGATGTATGCATATATGTATGTATGCATATATGCGTATGTATGCATATATGTATGTATGTATGTATGTAGCAATATATGTATGCATATATGTTATGTAATCATATATAAAGTGTATGCATAATATGTATGTATGCTATATGTATGTATGCATATATGTATGTATGCATATATGTAATGTATGCATATGTATGTAGTATTGCATATATGTATGTATGCATATATGTATGTATGCATATATGTATGTATGCATATATGTATGTATGCATATATGTATGTATGAATGTATGTATGTAGTATGTATGTATGTATGTATGTATGTATGTATGTATGTATTATGTATTATGATCATCATGTATGTATGTATGTTCTTTAATGTTTGTGTGGACAAAGAATCAGTTATTGGGTAAAACCTTGGCTACCTGTGCGTTGATTAGTTTCATTTCTTCATCTTGAATGGCTTCAATTTTTATTTCTTCATCGGTATCGGGCGTTTATAGATTATCTTCAGAAATCGATTTATTGTTACTGTTTCGAGAGTAAACAACAATTGAAATCTATTTGTTAATGCCACAATAATTGTTTTTCAATATGTTTTGATAAAAACGGTCAATTAACGATAAAAACTTGTTATAATAATTATTCAGCACAAGGCTAAACATGTTGTTTTACTCACGACGTTTACATAATCTACATATTATTTTATAACAGACATATGTACATATTTAGTATTATTAAAGGAAAGAAGAATTAGGAGCTAATTGAAGGATACAAGTTCTATGGAAAACAGATTCAATTTGTTTGAAAGCATATTTGAATAAATCATAAGCGTGTGCGTGTGCGTGTACGTGCGTGTGTCCATCACCACCCATCATATCATATCAAAATGGGATTCTGTGAATATCTTTATTTTTCTTATGTTATCGGCGAACAATAGAGCACAGCAAGATCTGCGGTATGTGGTGTAATACCAGCAGTTTAATGCAATAAAGAAGCCAAAAACAACAAGTGATTCATATTTAGAGGAAATAAATAAAATTTTTAAAACGCTTCAATGCAACAAAGAACGCCAGCCTTGTGTTTTTTATGATTTTCCCTTCAACGCACAAAAGTCTTTGTTGGGTGGATGATGGTGGCTGTGGCGGAGATCCAAAGCACAATAGAATTTTATTTCATACGCTGCTTTTTTCCAATATGAACCCAAACAACAAGTCAATGACTGCGATTTGATAAAAGAACAGCAACATCTCACTCGCTATCTATGTACGTATGTATGTATATAGTATGTATATAGTATAGCTATGGCAGGAATAATAATTTTTTTTATTTGTATGCCCTATGTATGGATAAAACTGTAAAAATACAGCTCATGGAAAAGGATGTTTGGAAAACTGATAATAAAACAATAGATGTTGTTTAGCTGTTGTACAGGCTGTTGTACAGAAAAGTTTCACTCGGTCTACTCTAATAGGGTTCTTCAACAGGTGCGAGTAGTATTTAAAAAAAATAATTCAAATTGTGTTCTCTTGTTCATATGTATTGTTTTGATGTGTAATTGTTTTACTTTATGTTACTTTATTTAATTTCCGTAATGATTTTCAAAAAACAAAAAACATGTTTTTTGTGTTTTTTTGTTTTTTTTTTTTAATTTCTTTGAAGCTGTTTGTCATCATGCGAATTGTTGAAATGATTGTATTTGTGCATGAAGTTGACCTTAGCAACCGATTCTCGCATAAGCGCATATATTATATACAAAATACATCATTTTTTTAATTACAATTGCATTCAACTGAGCGTTTAGAGTAATAAGTTTTTAATATTGTTTTTGTTTTTCTTTTTGCTTTTTTCGATTTTTTTTGTTTGTTTGTGTACCTTACCTTACCTGCCTTATGTACAACGTAATCAATATGTACACAGACGAAAACTTGTAATTGATTGGCAATAATAACAAATTAAAAGTAAACTTTGTTTTTGTTGGCAGCATGTAAAAATATTACAACAACTTACTTTTTATGTACCATGGATCAGAGAACCTAAATAGCTGATTTTGAATCCCGCTTTTCGTTTTTACTGGTGAATATGTCTAAGACATGATCAGCTCTTTTCTTTCTTTAGTCAGGATTACCCTCTATCTTCTTACACCATCCATGTTGTGTGTGCTAATATTTATTCATGACTGGCGTGACCTATAGTTGACTACGAACAACAGATTTTTGAGAAACTTTTCATTGTAATTTTATGTACTCTCAGAGTACGAGACTGCTGAGATAAAGTTTCCGAAAGGAAAAAGTTTTGAACCACAATCTCATGTTGAATGTTCTAAGAGGTGATGCATACAGTATCAGTCGAATAGGACAACGTTTTCATTACTTTTCATGCTGGTAACACTCACAGATTATTAGTATTGATTCAAGTGGGGTTAATCATACCTAATCTAACCTATGGTTAGTCAAAAGGTGGAAATAGCAAGTAGTTTAACTCTTAACGCCTTGAAACAAAATGCTGTCTTAGTATTCTCATTCTGTATCATTAAATACAAGGTTAGAGGAGGAGGATACCATCTGTTCGATAATCTCTGGCTTCCTTGCATCGTTCTAAAAAGGTTCTGTTCGGAAAATATTGACTTAAGGACCTGCAAAATTCTATATTTTGTCATAACATGTTCATTCTCCTTAGGATTCCTTGTTCACATACATTCAGAATATAATTGATCATTAAAACCCTTCAGTCAGGGTTACGATCTAGCTTCTCATGCCACTTATGTTGAGTGTGTTAATTTTATACATGATTGGTGAGAGCTAAAGTTTAAAGTCGACCTTGAATGATAGATTTTTTGAAAAACTTTACATGACAATTTTATTTTACTCTCAGAGTTTTTGCCAAAAATCTGGTGAGAGGAAGTCGCCGAAGAAATATTTTTTCATATTTTCATTTTGATATCTGACCTGGGGTTTGAACCGTGGGCTTACGTCAAATAAGCCAACGCACTAGCTACTAGACTACGGCGACTTTATTCCTTGTTAGTCCGAAGATATATGTCAGGTTCGACAGATTTCTCCTCGAGATTCAAGCTTTCATATGCAATCTCGTCTCGTTTAACATTCACATTGCTGCGCAATCCAGTACAGTACATGTGCAGCAACATTATAAGTGGCCTATTGGACTGTATTAGCTTCTGCATTATTTAGATTTGATGTAATTCTTATGTGAAGTCGCCGTAGTCTAGTAGGTAGTGTGTTGGCTTATAAGACGAAAGGCCAGGGTTTGTATCCCCGGTCAGACATCAAAAATGAAATGTGAAAAAAATATTTCTTCGGCGACTTCCTCTCAGCAGATTTCTGGCAAAAACTCTGAGAGTAAATAAAATTGCCATGAAAAGTTTCTCAAAAAAAAAAACTGTCGTTCGGAGTCGACTTTAAACTGTAGGTCCCGCCACTCATGTATAAAATTAGCACACACAACATAAGTGGTTGTAAGAAGCTAGGCCGTAATCCTGACTGAAGGGTTGTAATGGCCAATTATGTATGTATGTTATGTATGTAATTCTTATGTATTTAGGAATGTTATGAAAACCAGACCCCACTTTCATTAAACAATTGCTTTTGTATTAACCTGCAAATAAACATCATTTAACTTCTATTCAGTCTATGTATGTACAAAAATTTATTTACTTGTGGTTATTGATTAAATAAAATTCAAATTAAATAATAAAAATAGTTTCACTTTGTCATTAACTGTCAATTGTTATTAATTAACTAAGAATTATGAATTCCATATTTTGAATTTCTGAATCATTTGTTTGTTTATTTATAAACTTCCGACTAGAAATGTCAGTTGCAATCATGGAAAATGTATTTAAAATTGTCAAATAGAACATTTTTTAAATTAATATTAATTAATAAAAGGTAATCTTCTCACGAGTATTTCATTAGCTTCGTAAGGTTTTTGTCAAATGAACTTTTTTTCCTTTTGGAGGCTTAATAAATGTCGGTATGGTTTCTAAAGTGATTGACTTTGACTTGAAAATCTTACAATTCATTCTTACAATTCAATTTGATCGTTTTTGTTTCCGAGTAACGGTTATTTACAATTATTTTTCCATAAAAGCGTAGTTAAAGCGTCTCCATAAAATTGACATTGAAACGCTGATAGGCATATGAACTGCAAAATAAGCGAACTCTACTATTGTAAATTTGTGTTTTTGCCATATTGATGCATTTGAATCGGTTAGGATCACATTATAATTTAGTCGTTTAACGTGTATTTGCTATTCAACGATGATTAAGTTGTAAACATTACCTTTATGATTTCTGATTCAGTCAGGACTCCAAGTATTTTTTAAATTTTCAAGGCAGAAATATCGCCATAAAAAGGCGGTGAATCGAACAGTAGTGATCCTATATTTAGGGCTTACATACATACATAATTGGCCATTACAACCTTTCAGTCAGGATTACGGCCTAGCTGTTCACCACGCACTTATGTTGTGTGTGTTAATTTTATATATGAGTGGCGGGACCTATAGTTTAAAGTCGACTTCGAACGACAGATTTTTTTGAGAAACTTTTCATGGCAATTTTATTTACTCTCATCAGAGTTTTTGCCAGAAATCTGTTGAGAGGAAGCCGCCGAAGAAATATTTTTTTTTTCATATTTCGTTTTCGATGTCTGACCGGGGTTTCGAACCCTGGCCTATCGTCTAATAAGCCAACACACTACCTACTGATTAGGGCTTAGAACTTTTATAATATTTAAAGCAAAATCCCCATGTAGAGCTGCATGCATCTTTAGCATACAGCGACTGCTGAGAGGAATCAAATATTTTCTATGTATTGTCGGAAATGTTAGAGATATAAGGCTATTGTTTGCCCAGTTTGTAAAGACTCAGAATGAAGAATTCATTTCCAAATACACCAGACGTACAGATTTTTATAGAAATTAAGTTCTTTCAGAGCTTTTACCAGAAAACTGTTAAAAGGAGTTAAAAAGGCGTATTTTTTCCATAGTCTTTTATTGAAGACGTCAAATATTGGGTTTAAAATTGGTGCCCTAGATTATTGGGCATAAGTCAACATACGATTCACTACGCTACGGCTATACGGAACTAAACTTAGATGATATTCTCTTCAGTTGAAGTAAAGTTTGAAGTAATTTTTACAAAGAAAACCGTAGACTCAAATTTTTTCGTGCTCACTCCTTATAAGGATGTTATACTAGATTCAGAACTTGCATGGAAGTGTAAGCGTGCTTTTTTTTAAATTTTCTGAGCAAAGTTGCAGTATTAGTTCGTATTTTGTACACTAGATTTATATTATGAGCAACACTTTTTTACTTTTATAAAGAGTTGCGTATAGGAAAGCCCTTCTCTTGATTCTAATCAAGATTGAACCCACAAATTATCCTTTTTTGTATAAAATTCAATAAAATATCAATAAAATATTTTTACAATTTGTTTTTAATTAATTTGCATTTCTTTTTTAGTAATTTATCAATAAAAAAAAAATGTCTCATAATAGCCCTTAGGAGAGCATTTGTTGAGTTTGTAATAACAATTGAAAAAAAAAAATTTCATTATAATACTACGTACTACATGACTATTTTAGTTGTGAATCTAAGAATTTAAAAAAAAAATATCAAAGAAAAAGTGTTTAAAAGAAATTTTTATTACAAAAAACGTAATTTTATTTTAAAATTTAATACAATTTAATACATTATAATATAATAAAATAAATTTAATAAGTTGTTATTAATAATATAAATAATCGTTATGTAGTCCCTCTAATAAAATTTGTTGCTCCTATCAATTGTTTGTTAATAACACAATATTATGTTTTCAGTGTTTAGTGTTTTTAATAATTTTTAATATTCAATTTAGAATTGAAATTTAAAACTCAAAACAAGGTACAAATATTTCATTTATTTTTGACCAATTTGTACAATTTTTTTTGTTTTTCTTTTTTTTTGTTTTCATATTTGGTTAATAAATTTAATTTACTTTAAACAATTTCATAAAATATTTACTTAAAACAATGGACATATAATTTCACAATAAAGTATTTTCTTTTTTTTTTAATTTTATTAACTCCACTTAATTTATTAAACTGTCGGACGTATGGTAAGGTAGGCTTGCTTTACGTTCCAAATTCCTTGATATTCTCAGTGTATTCCAATCTCTTTTGGGCACTAATTTTTGTAATTTTTAAATATTTTCATTTCCTATCATTGTTATTATAGTCACATCGTTCCATATTTTATATCATTTCGAATTGTTTAATTGACTTTTATTTAATTTTATAAAAAATGTTTCAGTTTAAGTTCTTAAGTGGAGCTCATAAACGTTAAAAAAAAACCCAAAATGTATCGTTAGATCCTATTGAAAACACATGGAATTTACATATGGCACTTGGTTATACTAGCCTTCCATACCTATCTCTCTGTACTGTTCATTAATGGTTGTAATTTTCTTTCTGACTTGTGCTGATAGTAATGGTACCACGTTGAGTTTTGGCATCTTATAACTTCTGAAAATAGGTTAGGTTAGGTCGGAGTGGTAGCCTCTGATATCAAACAAGCTCACTTCAGCACGCATAGCGGGCCGATGTAATGCCACAGGCAAACTCAGTCCCTACTGAAAATGGTTTCTTTGAAGTTTTTCCAAGGATTTGAAACTTGGAATATAATATTTGAAGTCGCCGTAGTCTAATTGATAGTGTGTTGGCTTATTAGACGAAAGGCCAGGGTTCAAATCCCCGGTCAGACATCAAAAACGAAATATGAAAAAAATATTTCTTCGGCGGCTTCCTCTCAGCAGATTTCTGGCAAAAACTCTGAGAGTAAATAAAATTGTCATGAAAAGTTCTTCAAAAAAATATGTCGTTCGGAGTCGACTTTTAAATGTAGGTCCCGCCACTCATGTATAAAATTAACACACACAACATAAGTGTTGTGAGAAGCTAGGTTGAGAAGCTAGATTGTAATCCTGACTGAAGGGTTGTAATGGCCAATTATGTATGTATGTATGTAATATAATATTTAAGCCACAGTTGTGCTAGTATCATGACCTATAAAGAATAAAATTCTGTCAATATCACTTTTTTTGCTAGCAGCACATGGTGGCAAATTGGCAGCTTTTCCCCCGAAAGTTGTAAGAAGTTCATATCGCTTTCACTCGTTCCAAAATGTTTGGTAGAAATTGAAAAACAGACCTCGTATATTAGAATATATTTCGTGCCTTTTAATGAAGTTATGATTCACGATCCAATACTGAATCAATTGAAAGCAGATATGTATGCAGAACACACTTCTAAGTATTCTTTTATCTCAAGTGGGCGTGGCAGATAATAAAGAAGTGTAGAGAATTACTATTCTGATGATATTTAGTTTATAACCTAAATATGTTAAAAGCTGATGGCAACTTTTCATCGTATTGAAAATATGCGCGTCCGATCTTTGAAATGGTTAGACAGTGTAGATCATTTTGATGCCACAATGGCATCCTCCCACTAATCATGGAATCATTCGGAACTCAGGATAAAGTCATTGAATTTTCATACATCCTTTACGTGACGTAATGCTATTGTAACGCATTTTTAACGCATTTTTTTTTTTTTTTTTTTTTTTGGATAAAAAAGAATGATTGGAATATAAGGGAGCAACAATATCCATACTAAGTGACCATTTGTAATCTTGTTTGTATAATTATTTGATAATTTTGATAATCATCCACACATTTAGGTGATTCAGAGGGCACAGAGGGCGCTGCAACTCGCTTTAATACAAATTACTTGCGATTAAATGTTAGAATCTGGTGTTGATTTTACAAATTGAAATTTCAAATTATTGCAGAATGCAACGGATTCTGTTACATTTTTGAAAGCATTGACTTAAGAATGCTTTTTCCTTTCTCAATATTAAAATATTCACAGTCTTCGTGCGATTTTAGTATGCTTTCAAGTATTTTAATGTAAATTTTAATTTAAGAAAACATTATTATTTCATACTTAAGACATTCGAGTAGCTAGGATCTAGCTAGGAAACTTGTTTTAAATAGTTCTCTTATAGAAAAAAAAATGTTCTATGTATTCTTAAGGCTCTAACGTTACATTTTGTGTTTTTCTTTTTCTTCTTCTTTTTTTTTAATTTTAAATTTAAAAATTATTGTTTTTAACAACGTATATGTAGGCATGTATATTTCCTTTTTATTATTATTCTTTTTTTTTCCATTATTTTTAATAATTCTTTGAGTTGTTAAGCTTTTTTAATATTTTCTTTTTGTTTTTTCTTTTTGAGTTGAATTTTGCATTTAATATTTAACAATGTTAGGCTTATGGCTTTAAATCGTTTTTTTCTTTTTTTTTTAAATAATTTTTTAATTTTTCTATTTTCTTAAATTCATTAATTAATTATTGAGTTTTTTTTTTAGTTTATTTTCATTAAAAATGTGATTTTTTTTTCTCCAAAACTTTAACTTTCCATACAATCCAGTCACGAAATACATTTATTAGAGTAGGTTTTTTCATTTTTGATTTTTAAAATCTTCTGAAAAACGAATTAAAATTTTTTAAAAATTTTTATACAATTTCAATTAAAAGTCTAGGTTAGTTAGGCTTTTTAATTTTTTCTTTTGTTTTAAGGTTATTTTTTAAATTGAGAATACATTTTACCAGTCATTAGGAAGAAAAAATAACAAAAGATAAAAATTTGTTATCAAATCAGTTTCATAAGACGAATGCCTTAGAATTTCTAATACTAATTGACCATTCCAGGATATTTTCTCCTAGTTGTCCTATGGTACTTAGTAACGCAATAAACTCCTTTTATTCAGTACTGTTTTATCCATTCGTTTGATTTTGTTTCCGTTCTTTTCCAATTGAATTTATCGCCCTCAAGTATATAGTGGTCGACTTGCTGCTTTGCATCTTTTCACTTTCATTCTCAGTCTATAGCAGTTCTTAAGTAGTTCTGTGACCAATCCAGTACTTTTTGCGATGATTAATATCCATATGGATCGGGTCTTTGTTTGATCTTTCCCTCAGATTGCTATTCGTTTTCGTCTAAAATATTTTTAATAATTTACGAAGGCAACTGCTAATTAATACCTGAATAGCATCCCAGGTCAGACATTATCCTCTCAGCAGATTTCTGACAAAAATTCTGAGAGCAAAATAAAATTGCCATGAAAAGTTTCTCAAAAATCTGTCGTTTAGTGTCGACTTTAAACTGTAGGTCCTGCCACTCATGTATAAAATTATAAAGGAAACTTGGTGGTAATCCTGACTAAAGGGTTGTAATGACCAATTATGTATGTGAGCCTTAATAATACATGATGTTACATTCCAGTACTCACATTCATAAGTAAATGAAGACCGATTTAACTCAGAAATTGCTCAAGTTGATCTGAATCTTTTTCGAGATAATAGTCGACTTCTAAAGAACAGTTTTAGTCCGGGTTAATGATCTGTTCTTGGGGATGCAATTGATACTAAATAATTCCCCCTGAGTCTATTCTACTTAACAATAATCATTTTCGTTTGATATTTTTTAAAGTAGCCCATTTTTTTTTTTTTTTTTTGAACCAGTTATCAACTATTTTTGAAATTTAGTCGATTTTCTTAGAATTCAGCAAATTCGTTCCATTTGTGCTGCCTCGTGTGGGACTCGTCGAATCATATTTGGTGCAAAGTTTAGCTTCTGGGTAATCGACATAATGCTTCAATACGTTTGGTATTATTTTTTTGTTTTAATTGGACGGTATTACAGATTTCTAAAGTCGCTACTTGTACTTTTCTTTCCTTCTATTTCTTGTTTTCTTGTAAACAAAATTTTTTTTGATAGATTTGGTTTATGTTTAGTGCCCTTTTTTAATGTCGGATTTTAAATTTTAGTACCTCATAACTGTTTTTAGATTAAGTAAAGACAACAGTCGTAGTTGGCGACTTCCTCCTAGCAGTCTTCTTACAAAAGCTTCGATAGTAAATAAAATTGCCATGAAAATTCCCATCACTTATCGTTAAAATTAGCACACATAACAACATGGGTGGTGTGAGAAGCTAGGTTCCAATCCTGACTTGTAATCAGTAATTAAGTAAGAAGTAAGTAAGAATGGTAGCCGTTGAAATACATACATTCTCCGATGCATAGTGGCCATAAGATAGAATTGTCTCCATCGAATCGAGCTCTTTACAAAGCCCAATTTTTAAATCTCAGACAATAAAAAATAAGTGTGTATTGCCCCCACCAATCGAGACCTAGATGACATATTAGGTGTTTTATACTATCCTCTTCGCTCTCATCTCCACAGCTGCGGTAGAATTCGTAATGTCACAAGCCCTGTGGGCCCTAGCACCGTGCATGTCTTTTTATGAGACAATGTCCGGATATCGTAGGCATATGGAAGGCTATACTGCCGCTATTCATTCTCATTAAAGAACTTGTGCCAAGATGGGAAAGACCCTGATTACATTAACTGTGTTTAATACGAAAATAACTGTTACCGTGGTATAAAGATAATCTTCTTCTTTTCTTATAAAAAATACCATTAGGATGGTAATTTTTTAATAATTAAAGAAATTGTTCGTGTGTTATTTGTTATTTTTCTGAGGAATTTTTTCCATGATATTGTTAGAAGTTTAATTTTGTTGTAACTTTTTTTAAATGATTTTCGAACTTTAAATCTTTGATTTAAAAAAATGGAAAAAAAAAGAAAATTGTTTGAAATGTTAAAATTGAGGAAAAATTTTCTTAATTTTATGCTGTTTGTGTTGAAAATTTCTATTCCTTTTTAATATTTTCGTGGAATTTTGTTTTCCTTTTTCTTGTTGTTGTTTTTTTTTTTGTTGTTAATAAATCAAATAAATTTTTTCGTATTTTTCTATTCAAAAACGATTTATTTTTTTAAAATTTGTAATTTCATTTAAATTGAGCTGTGATTTTGCTTAACATTTGGACTTTTTTCCATCATCTTTTAAGATTTAGAAAGTTTTCTTTTAAATTTTTATTTTTTGGAAATTTAATAAAAAATAATTCGAAGGAATTAAATTTTAAGCTTCTATTCTTTAAATAGCCTCCTTCCTGTTGCATTAATTCTGTTTCTGTTCGATTTTGTTTACATTTTTTATTTCAATTAAATACAATCGGTTTTAATTTTTCTCGTTTTATTTTTTCTGTTTTTTGTTTTTTAAATATATTTTTTTTTATTAATTCTTTTGTATTTTATTTAATTTTTTTAATTTTTTTATTTTTTATTTTTTATTTTTTATTTTTCTGTTTGTAGTAGTTTTGCCTTAAAAATTAAGCATTTTTTTTAATGTTTTATTGTGTTTTCTTTTGCTTTGTTAAAATTAGCTAAACAATAATAATAATATAATATAAATTTAAAAAAAAATATAAGTTAATAACTCAATATTATTAATAATAATAATTAATAATTAATTAATTTTTTTAATAATACAATTAAACAAAAAAAAAAACAAAAAAATATTTTTAACTCATAATACAATACATTACAATACAATACAATATAATATAATATAATTAATAATAATATACTATAGTATAATTAACATATTTTTTTCTCACCTAAACAACACACACTTAAGCTCTCTGTAGTTGGTTTTCTCCTAATCTTTGGAAAATTTTGTTTCTCTTTTTTTGAAATCCTTTTTGAATTTTTTTTATTTTTTTTTTAGTTTTCGATTTTTTTTTTGGTTGTAATTTTCTTTTTTTATTTCCATTTTTTTTTTGTAATTATTCTTCTGTTTTATTCTAATTAATTAATTAATTAATAACCTTTGTGTATAGTCATTTTAAAATACCTTCTAACAAATCTCGTTTGCATTTTAAGACGATTTTATAATTTTGATTCAGCATTGGTTGGTAATTTCGGATTTTGTTCGTCTTGTTGCTGTGGACTGGGTAAAGTTTTAACAATTTTCGGTACTATGGTAATGGGTTGATCCTCTTCATCTTCGTTATCTTCACCCTGTTCCTCATCGATGGGCGTTAGGACTTCTACGTGGACAGGTGTCTCCTCGGATGTTGTACACTTTTTCAAACAGGGCGCCAGAAAACTGGTTACGGTTGAGACGGCAAATAAGGCACCAGCCATATAGAAGGGTAAATCATAACTTTGAGTTGCATCGTATACAGCACCAGCCAGTGGAGAACCAATGATGGCCGCAAAACCTCTGAAAAGGATTAATAAACCGAATGCGTTTGTCAGCTTGTCTAGACCCAAAAGATCCACTAAAATAATTGACGTTAGCGATATATAGCCAGAGATGGCAATGCCAAAGAATATCGACATGGCAACATAGGCTCCATAACCCACACATAGAGGCGTAAGAAAAACAGAAACGGTACATATCAGCAAACAAACGTTATTCAGGAACAGCGAGTTGACTTGGGGAAAATCGGCCACATAACCACAAACGACACGTCCCACGGTATTGGTAATGCCTATAATCGAGATAAGGAAAGATGCAGAGTCAGCATCAATACCGGATAATTTCGCTGCGTCCACCAAATAGAAAAAGGGTACATAGAGACCGGCCATACCAAAGACATTGGAAATGCCGATTAACATGAATACTGGATCCTTGAGCAAACTTACGTCCAACATATTGTTGATAACAGATTTAACAGAGTCTGGTATGCCTAGACAAGGGCATAAATCATATTGATCACGTTGTCTTTCCGCTTCCAATAGGGGATCTATTCTTTGCACACTCTGCATGCTTTTCTCGTATTTGGTAAGCGACAAAACCGACTGGCGATAGTTGGCCAATGATTTTTGCGACTGAAACTGTGGCAAATTGGTTACAGAACCCGAGTAGAAAATATCTTTACGCGACATGGGTCTAACCATTTTACCCGAATCTTGACGTTGCGATAAAGACATTTTTGATGCTGTCATACCCATTTCCATTCCGTTGGCATCCAAGTCGCCACGTGATGAAGCGCGTATAGCAGCCAAAGATGGTTGAAATTTTTCCGAAGCTGATGTTTTACGTGATCTTTGGAAAGAGGGTACCGATCCGTTTTTCGGAAGACCAAATTGGGGATCCATAAGAAAAGCTGGTTGCGAAGCATTGCGTGTCATGACATCTGAAGAATTATAAGGGCTAGTACTCGATTCTGAACTGCGATGTTGTCGCTTGGGTTTAGTATCCAAATGGCCGTTGCTATCATTGGGAGGACTTTGCTGTTGACTATTTTTCAAATCGACCACTTTGGCTTCGGTTATAGTGGGTAGTGTAGAGACTGGCTGGAGTCCGCCTGATGAAGCCTGTTGCGCCAAAAGTTCCAAATTTAGCGATGAATGAACACCAGGATCAGCATTGATAGGCATTTTCAATTTACGTTCCATAGAACCATCGGGTAATTGTACCATAAATGAACCCGCAAACGAGCCTCGTTCCAATTGCATTTGTTTCTCCTCATACATGCGTTGCATTAAAGGCTTGACCTTCTTTTTCTTGGGATACTTAAGGGGTCTCATCATGGCACCAAATATGGCACAATTTAAAATCATGCCAGCAAATATCAATAGGGAATTCTTCCAGCCATACTGCTGCAAAAGATAAGTGGCCAAGGGTGCAAAGGCAAATGTACCAAAGCCAGAACCACACACAGCTATGCCAGTGGCCAGTGATCTTTTCGTTTCAAAGTAATAACCCACTGCTACCACCGCAGGCAAGTAGATCATGCCAAAACCAAAACCGCCTATGACACCATATGTTAACATGAGCATATTGACCGAAGTACTTAAAGTACTAAGGGCAAAGGCGATACAGGCCACCACACTGCCTGCTATACATACAGTACGACAGCCGTATTTATTCGCCAGAGCAGAAACTATGGGACCAGCCGCCAAGTAAACACCACTCAATAAACTGCCAACCCAAGCCACTTTGCCTTTGCCTTCACCGAAATACACTACAAACTCTTCCATGAATATACCAAACGTATAGGCAATACCGTCCACTACCATGTTGCACATGAAGGAGGCGAAACAAATGACCCAGCCATAGCCACCGTCCGGCGGTGGTGGCAATTCATCATATTCACTATATTCATCTTCATCGGGGCTGCCAGCAGCTCCAGACTCTTGCATATCGGCAGTTAAACGGGCAGCTTCTTCGCAGGCCAATTCACTGTCGGTGCGATCGAATTTGCGTAAACGGGCCTCAGACCCAGATTGTTGCATTGTTATGGCCATGATTTTAACAACAGTTTTTTAAGATTTTTGAAATTTTTTTTTTGTACAAATTTAAAAAAGGATTTTTTTAAAATAATTTTTTAAAGAAATTCAGGAGAAATTAAAGGAAGAATTTTTTTCAATATTTTTTTTTTCACTTGGCTGTCATGATGGTGTTCTAGTTGTTGATGAGCATGAATCGCGGGAAAGTGAGAGAAATTTTTAACAAAAAATTTTGGACTGCAATTGCTTTTGTTTGTTTCTTTGTGGTACTTTCTTTTCACTTTTGTTTAATTATTTACAATTGTTTTCCTTTTCGAATGCTTTTAATATTTCTTTGTATTATTTTTTTTAAATTTTTTCTTTTTTATTTCCTTTAATTTTTATAAAAAACCACAGAATAAATTCAATTTAAATTTGTTTTTGTTACGGCAAATCACTGTTTTTTATTTTTTTTCGCCTTTTTTTCGAATAATAAATATTTTGGTTTAAATTTCTTTTCAATAAATTCTTTTTTTTTTTTATAATTTTATATAATTTTTGATTTTGTTTTTGTTTTTGTTTTGTGTCTTTATTATTATTATTTAACACATACGATGTTTATGCCTCGACATATTTTTTTAAAAGTGATTAAAAAAAAGGGTTTTTGCATTTATAACTTCTTCACGTTCTTTTTTTTTTGTTTTTGTTTTTTGCTTTTTTTCTTCTTTATTTCGTTACTTTTATTTTAATCACTATTAACGCAGCTGTTGCTGGCTGCTCTGCTTTTTTTTTACACCAGACGTGTTATTCTTACTCTCACTCTTAACTCTGCTGATGATAATTTGTTTAAGTATTGTTTGGTGTTTTTGTTTTTATTTGTGTTTTTTCGCTACTCCAATTTATAATCGTATTAATAATATCTCTTTCTCTTTAGCTGCTTTTTTGTGTTTGTTAATATCTTATTATTATCTTTAACATGTTCTATTTACTCCCGCCGCTCTCTACAGGGTTATTTTTACTCTTTTTTTCTTTTATTTCAAAGAACTCTTTTTTTTACTCTTTTTTTATAATAATTCTCTGCTTTTGTTGTGTTTATAAAGTTTTTTTTATAAGTTTTTTTATGTTAATTTATTATTATTTTAATTTGTTTATTATTATAAAATTATTTGTTTAGTTTTTGTTGTGTGTTTTTTTCTTCTCTGAAATAAAAACAAAGAAAGAATTTTGTATTACTAACAGGAATACACGTTTAATGTAAACAAATTGATAACGTCTCAGTAACAGACGAAATAAAAACAAAAGATAAAAACAAATCATATGTTATTGAATTAACAACCCTGTGTTAAAACAAATTTTACAAGGAGTTTTAACAATGATCTTTGACAAATTTTTAAGTATCATAATAAACACAGGACGCTGTTTAAAAATTATTGAATGAAACAAAAACTTCGATTTTTTTTAATAACTCTTGAAAGTTGAAGTCTTATTTTTATTTTTATTTCTTCGATTGAAATTCTAATTTATAATTTCTGTAAAAAATTGTCATTGAATAATTAATTCACTATTCCAAATAGAATGGAATAGCAGTTTTAACTTGATTTTCTTTTAATTTGACAAACATTTAAAAACTCATGTAAATCCCAAGCTAAAATAACATTTCGGCATACGATTTCGTTTTTGACTTCTATTACCGTCATGTCACGTCATATGACCGTCACTTTGGCTGTATTAGACGTAAATTTAACGGACATTTACGTCAATATTGTATGTTTTAGAGCTGCTTAAAGAAAAGTACATAAAAGTGATGTTAAACTGATAGCAGTAAAGTTTAGCTATAATTTGCTAATGCATCTTAACCAAATCTGCAAAGTACATTTTGTCAAACGTATAAAACTATAATCTCCTTAATGAACTCTTCGTCAAGTTTCATCAATATGATGATCGATTCATTCATTTTGTATAAAAAATTATGCCTGTACGGAAATTTTTTCATTTAAAAATTTTTTTATTTGGAAATTAAGCCTGAGAAACGTCACTTTTAATGCAAATGTACATTTGATGTAATTTATATGGACAACGGAATTCAACTTTGTATCAAGCTAAAATTTATTCGTTAAAATATCAAAAAATTAGCTGCAAAAAAAGGACGAAAAAACAATTGTTTTGATGTTAATTGCTTTAAGGAAACAATTTTCTAGTGCATTCAGCATTTAAGTTCAAAAAGTATAAACAAACACTCGAAAGTCTTGAACATTATTTCCGTAAGGTGAAAATGTTTCAATAACTGAGGATTTTTCCCAAAACATTTTTAATTATCTGGAGATTAAAATTTTTTTTTATGCATTTGACACATTTGCTCATTGAATTTTGACGGGCAGAACTAAAGCAAATTATAGTTCTAAGCCTTAAGGCTACAATTAACAAAACTTATCACAAACAAGTACAGTGTAGCCTGTTTTCATAGCGTATAACAATAATAACAAGCGGTGACTTCAAGACTTAGTAGTTGTGTTATTTTTGCTGTCAACATTTGTTATTCATTTGTTAGAGTATTTGTTGCATTTGTTTTTATTTACAAATTTTGCAGTATTGACACTATGCATACACTTTGTGTTGTCATACTGTGTGTGTGCTGTGTTCATACTGTTCTCTCATTTGCTGTCATTCTGTTAGCCAAAGAAGTGTTAAAATCTGTTATAAAATCTTGTTATGCGTTTATGGTTTGTTTTAAAAGAGCGTGCATTTTTTTTACTATATATCGTAGGTAGAATGCTTGAATGAAGGAGAAATAGTTTATGAGAGAGAGAGAGAGAGAGAGGGTGAAAAAAGAGGCAAAGAGTAATTGTTTTTCTCCAAGACAGCAACTACATACTAGCGAAGGTGTAAAATGTTAATAAAAATAAATAGAATTTTTTTTCTTTTAATATTTATTTGTTTTTAGTTTTTTTTCTTTTGATTTTATTATTTGTTTTTATTTTTGCTTTTGCTTTAAATAATTTTAAATATTGTTTTTGTTTTCATTTTATAAAATATATAATGGCGTTGCAATTATTTATTTTTTTTATTGTATTTTAATTTACTAGAGGAAGTAAATACTTTTGGTTATTATTCTTGGTATTGTTATTGCTTTTGCTGTTTGTTCCTTTTCTTTGATTATTTTTACTTTGTATTTGTTTTATTTAATTTTTTTTTCAATTTGTTTGTTTTTATTTGTTTTTTTATTTTGTAATTATTTATAATAGGTATTATACTACATATGCATAGTGTTGTATTGTTGCTGCAGTGCTGCTGTCAGTCAGTCAGTCAGTCAGTCAGTTAGTTAGTGGTAGTGCTATAGGTAGGGTATCATAGTATATATTTTTTCTTTGTTAAAATCTATACTATTTAGTCAATTGAAAAGAAATGTTTTTTTTTTTTTAAATAATTTTTTATTATTTATGGATGAAGCTTCAGAACTATTTAAAAAAAAAAAAGGAAAAGAATTGTCATGTAATCATGCTGGTTTTGGGTGGTTTGATTTGATTTGTCTTTTGTTGAAGTCATATTTTTTTATGTCCTCCCCCCTTATACCGGAGTTAGATAATTTTGGTAACTCTCTCTCTGTCTCTCTGTAATATAATATTTCTCATATCGCATAAAAGATTGAATCCATCATTATTATAATTTTTTTTTTGTTACACATTTTTTTTTCATTTTAATCGATAAATTCCTTTTTTCTTCTTTTTTTCTCTCATTATTATCATCATCATATTTAGTATAACGCTGTTGTTCTTATTATTGCTTTCCTTCTTTTATTTTCCATTCTTTTTTTTTCTGTGTTCTGTTACATGCTTGATTGTTATATTTTATATCATATTATAAGAGAGAAAAAGGATGGTAGTTTATTTCATTTTCATTTATTATTATATACCTTTTATTTCTTAGAAAACTCTTTTAAATATTTCTCAAGGAATTTTCTTCTTTGCTTTTTTTGTTTTTTTTTATTAAATTTCTTGTGTTTATAAATTTAGTTAGGAAAAAATGATAATAAAAATAAAAATTGTTAAAATAATTTCTTTAAATTTTCTTTCTTTTTTTTTCTTTGCTGTTGCCTTGTGCTGTATGTATTATTTTTCTGTTTTTTTTTATTATAATTTTATTATTTTTTTCTTTCTTCTATACAATGAAATTTTTATTTAAGTACTCTCTCGCGCCGTCATGAAATGACTGCTTAAATATAAATTGTAAACTGAACATTTTCAATAGCAAAAATTCCTGTCTACAGTTCTGTTATAACACTTTTATATTTTCTATACTTACCCTTCTAACACAAATAAAACTGTTATAAAGTAGACGTACTTGAAAGAAAACATACAACCAACATACATAAAAATGCATTTTCATCATATATTGTGTATAAAATTCTTTGTGTGTTTTTAAATTTGTTTTTGTCGTTAACTTATATTTACTCTCACTCTCACTCACTTACTCTCTCACTCTCTTTTCATTATTCTACAATTCAAAGTTGTGTACTTTTCTCATATACAACAAATTCTCTGTTTGTATAAGTATTTTTTCCTCTTCTTATTACTGCTCACAACCCTGTTTTGTAATCAAAACAAAAACAATAAACAAGAGAAATAATTTTACTGCACAAATTTTTTCTCTTTCTTACTCTCTCTTGCTCTCCGTTTTAATTAAAATATCACAGTTATTGTGAGATGTTTATTCTTTTTCTTGTCTTCATTGTAAAGCATTTTTATTTCGTATTATTTTTTGTATTTTTGTTTCGTTAACAACCCGGCGTATACGTGTTAAAGAAAAACAGGCTAAAAATCAAGGAATCCATCATCATACCGTTCTTATTTGTTTTTGTTTATTATCCTGGCTAATGCTGGCATTGCTGTCTGTTTGTCTCAGTGTTGTTTATAAAAGAGATAGAAAATTTTGTCTGTTTCTGAACTTTTCTTGTTTGTTTTTCTTTTTCTTTTTATTTTGTTTTTGTTTTACCGGAAATTCAAAATCTTTTTTTTTTTCTTCGTTATTCTTCTTTGCTCTAAAAACAATAACAATATTTTTAGACAAGCATTTGTAACAAAAATTTCTGTGTCACTGTTATAAGTGAGAACAGTGCTTTAAATGTATGTATTCTTTTATTTTTTAAGAATTCTCTTTTGAGCTTTTATTATACGTTTTTATAAGAAAATAAGTAAAGTATACGTAAAACTTTATTAGTTTTTCGATATCTTGAGTAAATTTAATAATTTATATACAAAGCTATGATTTTGATGATATTTTTGGCCAACTATTTATGGCATAAAATGTTCTTTAAATAACTACCTCTGAATTGGTTGCAGTTGTTGATCGTTTTAAAAGAGTTTTCGATCAATTTGCACACTTTGCGCGGTATCTTGATAGTTTCCAAATGCTTAAAATCTAGGGAATTATCCTCGTAGACATAATTTCATAATTGAAGTCTAACGACATCAAATTGCAAGGTCCAGATGGATGTTGTTGTTGCCAAAACCTTTTCCTTACCTTTTCTAGAAATTTCTCATACAATAAAGTCATGTTTGTGACACTTGACCTCGTCTATTTGAAACTACAAGCTATCCAGTGCATAGTCTTAAACTGGGGGTGTAAATAAAGTTGGTCAACATATGGCTATGGCGCTCTGTACTGATGCTAACAGTTCTTCCTGCAATACTCCTGTGCATATATCAGTCATTTTTCTCAGTTGAAATGATTTTTCCATAATCACCATCGAGGGGTTTTCAGAGCCCCATATGGGACTATTTTGCTTGTTGACGTAACCAATACGTATAATCATCATGTCTACGATGTTGTGAAGGGTTAACGTGTGTTGGACTATGGTTGGATACGTGCTTAAAAGTCCTATGATAGGCCCAATTGATGAGAATGCCATGGTACTAAGGTACTAAGCCTCTTAGTTGTATCAACAAACAAAAATTGTTGAAACCATGGATATGGGTTATCTCGCTTGTAATAGGAAAGATCTTAAAATTTTATAACTTTTTCCTTCAGAAAGAGCCTAAGATTGCAGCAAATTTTCTTTGTGAAGTCTGAGAGTTCGTTAAGCGAACTTTTGAAACGGCTATTGGAATAGAAATCAGTGAAGATAACTTGTTTTTACAAAACCGTAGATAGAGACTATAAGTAGGGTATCGTTTAAAGCCTAACATACTGAAATTCGTATCATATAATATTATTTAATTTCATTCTTGTTCATTTTACTTTCTTATAACGAATTGCCGTTTAGTTTTTGCTGTTGTCATCAAATTCTAGTAGAAAAAATGCCTTTAGACACAAATGCACGTGTTTTGCGGCATGTTTGCAAAAAAAAAAAAATTGAAATCAAAATACAAACCTGTACCAGCCCAGTCAGTGTTGTAAAGTGAATTTTATATTTTGTTTACTTAGTAGGCAGACGACTGATGGTTGTGATCTCAAATTTCTTGAGAACAATTTCAATATAAAATTATTTGAGAATTAAGGTCATATTTTCCCCTCTGTTAATTGTTGTTATTCTAATAAAAACAAAAACAATGCCTTTAGTTTTTTCATGATTTCCTTGTTATATTAAGTGTATATATAAAAACTATTGTTGTTGTAGCTATGTATATATATGTGTATGTACATACAGGAGCTGTATGTACTGAAAAACGTTTAAAGTTTTGTTTTGTTTTTTTTTTGTTGCTATTCATCTTAAATATACAAAGAAAATCTTCCGAGTAAAAAAAAACTTTTTTTTGTTGCCAAGCAGCCCTTGTCTCTTACGACAGCATTAAAAAAGCAAAGCAAAATTTTATAAAAGAAAAGCGGCAGTAGCAGTAACAGAAACAACAATAGCAACAGAAACAGCAACAGCAACAACAAAACAAATGTTATTGTCTCAACAACAATATTTCTTTATAATAATTCTTGTTCTTATTCTTCTTATATCTTGTATATAAATATTATCGTTATTGTTGTTGTTGCTCATTATTATTATTTTACGCTTTTGGTCTTGTATTGCAAATGAAAACTACAACAATAACAAAAAAAAAGAAAAAAAAATTAAAAAAAATAATTTTACATACAAACAGAAAGCGAGTTTAGGTAGGCAATACTCATCGTTAAATATACACAGCTTGCAATGTACTACCACCACACATCCACACATTCATATGTATGTACATATGTATGCATGTATATAGTATCATGACACTGATTGTACTTACTACACATGTACATATTTGAAATGAGCAACGTCATCATTTATTGAAGAGTGAATGTAATAAGTAATTGAATGAGTATAAGTGAGAGTGAATAAATAAAAAAAAAAGAAAACCCGTATAAATAAACAATAACAATAAAAATATATCGTATAAACACACATACATACATATCATATACACGCTACACACAATCAACAATAAACAATGTTACCTAAGCTTTCGTAACTGTTGATAGTGAGAGTTTTTTTTCTTTATTTCTCTTTCTTTTTTGTGTGATTTTCTTCCTTCTTATAAAAGGATTACTAATGCTGAGATTTTTTGTGTTTCACTTCAAAAGGAAAAAAGGAATTCATTCAGTTTTAGTCTGAGATGTGATTTTTTAATTAAAAAAAAAAATATTTCAAGTGGCAAGATAGAAAAATAAATACAAAAAAAGTTTTCATTTTTAACAATGACACATCATGAGATTCCTTTGGAATTGCTTTAAATGGAAGCGTGTAAGGATAGATTTCCAACAAAGTTGAAAACATTTAAAATTGTTGCAGGTATAGATCAAACAAAATTTGTTCCTATTCAGCATACAATTGAGGACAAAACCCCCTACATGCTCCTCTATAAACGTACTATTTGCAGAAACTTGCTATGAGAATAGGAAAAGAGATAGCAGTGTTTAAGGTCATGCATACATAATTGGCCATTACAACCCTTCAGTCAGGATTACGGCCTAGTTTCTCACACCACTCTATGTTGTGTGTGTTAATTTTATACATGAGTGGCGGCACCTACAGTTTAAAGTCGACTCCGAACGACAGATTTTTGAGAAACTTTTCATGGCAATTTTATTTACTCTCAGAGTTTTTGCCAGAAATCTGCTGAGAGGAAGTCGCCGAAGAAATATTTTTTTCATATTTCGTTTTTGATGTATGACCGGGGGATTCGAACCCTGGCCTTTCGCCTAATAAGCCAACACACTACCTACTAGGCTACGGCGACTACAGTGTTTAAGGTCATTAGACACAAACGACTTCTGCTGTAGAAGTATCATGAGTACAGTGCCGATTTTCGTCGACACACAAGCAACATTGAATTCTGAGCTAATTTAACAACGCTTTCGAACTCTGCTATACAAGACTTTAATTGAAGCACTCCATAGTTAATGATTCCATTATCTCTATGCTTACAACTGCCGGCTTTTGTACGAATATAAGTAGATGCCATTAAAGGCAGAAACAGCATTAGGTTAGCTATTGTGCCGACTACTCCTTGAAGACTAAGGTCCCACTTTGGCTAAAGATTGTGAAATCATAAGCCAATATCCAATCCGGTGATCAAACAGCCGTTGTAGAAAACCCATCCCAATGCCAAAACAAATTTCTCTTTATTTAGGAGAGTGCAGTCAAGAGTGATAGGCCAAGACGTACCGTATTCTCATGACAAAAACTGGACACTGATAACTAGGGTAGAACAATGGTTTTCTTCTTCTTCTTCTTAGATCTAATATAGGCCTTTATGGGTCTATTCATATAACGACTATAAGATGCACATTTTAACTGTGGTAATTGGAACACACATGCCTTGTAGCAGCTTGCCAGTTCACCAAGAATGTAATTTCCGACATTCTTTCTATGCTGGACTTTTCTTGGGAAATTTCCGTTATTTATGTACGAAGACGGATATCAAGAACAGGTTTACAACGGACATGTTTGCAGCTTGGATGGATGTTCGATAAATCAGTAAATATCGAAGAAAATTATTTGTTATCAGTCAGCCCGAAAAGATCATTAGGAAAGACAAAAAAATGGAAGCGGAAGTAGATAGGAATCTTATGCCATGTCTTGTGGTCGATTCCAAAGAATGATTCCTATGAATCGAATTGAATTGAGAGGAAATATTTTCTCTTTTAACTTTATTGAGGAGTGTCAAAAGCCTTCCCATAACCCTTTTTAGAAAAAAAAATTAACTTTCGCATAAAGACGCTGTCATGTACCGTTTCTTCGCTTTTGAATACTGCAGGACCTGCACAGGAAACAAAGCTTCCGGTTAATATTTAGGAAAGAGCTGAGTTTCTTATATATTGTAGTTGTAGCTCCTGGAGTTTTGTTGTAGCTTTTATAGATTTGTAGAGTTATTCAGCGCCAATCGATATTATTTCAACTAGACGTCTTAGCATAAATTTTTTAAGGAACATATGAAGCCGAACAATAGGAAAAATATGAGAAATTCTAACTGGAGAGACGCAATGGCCAATTATGTATGTATGCATAGGAAGCATCTAGTTATCCTTGAAATTCACCTTGATTTTATTGAAAATTAATTGATTTTTATTGAATCCTACTTGAGCGGTCCAATTTTATTTGATGTTCGATTCTCCAGTAATTTCTTACGATAAATTTCCCCATAAAACAAGCAACGAAAACAAATATTCTGGTTTCACCCTGTTCAACGATGGCAAAGAACTAAACTTCTGCACGATAACCAATCGCTAAAATATCTTTGTAACCCTAACAGAGAGCAGGCAGGCAGGCCGGGTACGAGTATAACAGTTTCCGTTGGTAAGAGAACAACATTGTAAAAAAATTGGAAAATCATTGCCGTTGAGTACAGTGTTGTTTCGTTCCGTTTCAATTCATTTCATTTGATTTTAATTTCTTGGTATTTTTCTTTTTCATTGTTATTGCCATTGTAGTTGGTGTTGGTGTTGCTCTAATGATTTTGCGCATTAAAAGCTTTTAAGCTTTATAATGAATGCGCTATCAGTATGCGAATGGATATACGAAATACATTGAAAAACTTCCCATGTGTTGCAATTACATTCAAATGTTGTTGTGGTGGTTGTTGTTGTGGCGTTAGAACGTCGTCATACGTTTACGTTTCTCTCTCATTATGGTAACATACTGTGGAAAAGCGTGTGTTGTGTCAAATCGCGCAACAAGAATGAAAAGAATAACAACAAAACAAATGATGACAGTTGCAAATGACAGCTGACAATAGCAGTGAATTGTCAAATGTAACATTTAATGGCTGGTTGAAGTTCAAATTTGACAAATGAAAACTGTTATACAAGAAATGAATTTTTCTTTACATGTAGTGGTAAATGAAAATCAAATTTACTACTCTCTTGCACACATTTACTAATTCATTGGTGTTCGGTGTTTTTTTTTTTTTTTGGGTTTGTTAACACCAACAACAAATGTCTGTTTAAACAATAAAACAAACCAGATTTTTTGCTTTATTTTGTTTTTGTAAGCAGTAATTTTTTTTTTCTTGGCCAATGCATTAATGAATTATTTACATTTAAAATTTATAACAAAAACAACAATAATAATATCAAAAAAAAAAAAAAAAAGCTTTATTTTGTTTTGTTGTGTTTTTATATCATATTGTTGAGTTTCTTCCTTTTTTTTACTGAAATTTGTTGTTGTTCTATTTTATATTTTTGCTATTGATTCAATTAGAATTTGTTGTTGTTGTTGTTTTTGTTTTTGTTTTTATTTTTATTTTTATTTGTTTTATTTATTTTCATTATTACTTTTTAATTTATTGTTGTTGGTTTTGCTGCCACTGCCACTGTCACTTGAACTATTCCCCCCTCCCCCCTTATTGTTTTCATAGCAAAATCTTTGTAGTCAGCCAATTAATTTTACGTTGAATTGAAATTGAATTTGAATTTGAGTTTGAATTTGTTTGATTTATAAATTTTACATGCCATTTTCTTATGTATGTATGTACCTGAGTAGATTATGAAATCTATTTGTTATTCGAATTCTTTACTTGTGTGTAAAGTTGTCCGTGTACGTTTGTTATACATGCATATATAGGTCATAGGTATATGTATATAGGCTGGCAGTGTCTTCTAACGGGTTATCCATTTCGTGGTTTCAAAATTATCGATTTGTCAAAGTTGTCGGCCGCTAAAAATAGATCTTCTCTTAGGTGTCACTAATTTAGTAAAAGCCAGTTATGTATATGAATACATAGTTTAACAGCCTATGGATAGGTAAAAATAGTTAAAACCGCCCACTACAAAAGTGGTGATTCAAAGTTTATATTTGTTTGCGTATTACGTTCTGATTATTGTCGTCATAATCGATCTACTAGGCAAGGAATGGGAAAATAATAATAAAGAAATATAAAGAGACAGGAATTGTTAGAGATAGGGTCAGGTCCCAATGTACGTACTATAGAAGAAAGTGTAGCGAATAATCCGCATTTGTCAATTTCACAACGCTCTCAATAATTGGACTTATATTACGTTTCATTATCGCATGATTTCTATATAAATTTGTATCTTCAGGCATGAATTTAAGCTGATTGATCATTTACAATATCGTAGATATGCTGCTGATAGGGTGCTGGCATAAAAAAAAAAAAAAAAAAAAAAAAAAAAAAAAAAAAAATTCTTGTATAATATGATCGATTTGAATTTGTTGCATGATAAGTTTCCAGAAAGAGTAATTTAACGTTTTGGCGCCATTATTTGATCACCAAGATCCTAAGATTTGATCTCAGACTTTTTTGTGAGTCTATGTCAAACAGTCCACAATGTGTATGTGGAAAATCCTGTACTGCGGGAGCATTTCAAAACCAATATTCATCAAGTTATTGCCCAGAAACCGCTTGAATCGTGTTAAAAAGGAGTTGAAAGCTTTCTCAAAATGGTAGATTGTTCTAACCATCCAGAGACGGTAATTTAAATGACGTTGTATCTCATAAAGAGCAGGGACTAAGCATTGTAATGAAATAAAATGTTCATTGAAGTCATAGGTAGGTTCATAAACCAACAAACTTCAATCCTGGTTAAATATTTGTCTACATGCCCAAGACTGATTTCGCTTGCATTGTCGCAAATGATTTGCTTTTCACCGCTTGTCACAATCGGTTTAAGAGATTAGTCAACTTTATTGCTGCCATCCTGCAGTGATTTTTAGATGGAAATTGAATCCATGAGCATTTGTTTTTAATACCAAATTGTGCATGATTGACGCAATGAGATTAGGGCCATAAAAATATTCAATTGACTTGAATTAACGACTTAATTATTCATAATAATTTTTATATTTTCTAACTAAAAATGTATTTTTTTTATTTCTCATTTTAGGTGAGTTTTCCAAAATTATTTCCATATGCTTTATATTCTCTTTTATCATAACACAGGTAAATTTTTCTAATTTTATGAAAACGAAAACAATTTTTTAAAGAATTTAATTTCTAAAAACTTAATTTACTTTATTATGGTGGTATTAAATATTACAAAATTATATAATTTCATTAATTTTTTACATGCAGTACCATTTGAAATACATATTTTTGAAAATTAAAAATATGTAGCATATCTGTAGGCATTTTATTATATTAAAATTTAAAGCATATATTACAATATCGCCTACATTTTATTTTCCATTGCTTTTAAGAAACTAACAAAGAAGAAAATAGTTTTTCAACTGTGGCCTAGAAAATATTTTTTTTAATTTTATTTCAAAATGAAGTTTGACAAGCCAAATTTATTTGTTTATACTTAATTTTTTTTTTTAAATTTTATAATTGAACACAATAACAAATTCTATTGCATTAACTGGAAACAAATCCTTTCTAATCAAATTATTCAATATTTTTGTCCCGTTTCCTTTACTGCAAAGATTTCAAAATTGACCTATTTTTTGCTCTTCTGCAATATTACATATCCGAGTAAATACAATACCACTACCACTAACACTACCACCACTACATATGCATATAAAATCAATGTTTTATACTAAACTTTTCTCTGTTCTCTATCTTTTTTTCTCTCTCTCTCTCTTTCCCTCTCTCTGTCTCTTAGTGTCTCATTCGTGTAGTTATTCGTTAAACAGTTTGTACAGTTTGTTCTTCGTATATACTACACCATTAAGTTGGTGCTCTTTGACCTTAATTTCGCTGTTCTACAAGACAATTGAATAGAGTTTCTTCAGTGCTTGAGAAGAAGAAAATCGAATTTTTTTTTTTTAAATATTTACACGTACTGTGGCAGTAAAATTCGTTTTCTTTTTTCATTTTCTTTTATTACAACATTAAACAAACTGCTGGCGCCTAACAATTCGCATAACAATTGCCATTTTGGCGGCATTGACTTTCATTTAAAAGGATACACACACAGTGTGTGTATTTCAATGCGGTCCTTGTTAAAAATTTCGTTTAATTTCTTCAACGAAAACATTTATTTTTTAATTTTTTCCTATTAAACCATAAGTAAACAATCAATTTTAAAATTTTCTCTTTAATCTAACAATTCCTAATAATCATGCAACAACATTTTGATTTTTTGTTTGTTGCTAATATAAGCTTTAATTGTGTCAATTTCATAAACAACAAAATGTCCTTTTTTGGTGGGTTGTGCTTGGCAAGCAAATGTGTGTGTGTGTCAGTAACGAACCCAAATTGAAATCTCATTAAATTTAATTGCCTTTTATAGCAGCATTGAACTTGTCACTGATTTTGCTATGCTGCTTGTGTTTATTCATTGATGTCATCAATATTTGTACAACAAACAAGTGAATAAATATTGCAGACAATACTCCCCAAACTCACTATGCTTTCATTCGTATTCATCCTATACACTCTCCACCATACGCATTAAAAATATTTGAAAATAATAGCAGGCATCAGGTCAGAGATTAAAAGGAGTTTAATGCTTATGAAAATGAGTTAATGTTTCAGAAACTAAGGTTAAAGATTAGATAGGAAATCTGTTTTAAGTGTCAATTGATATCAGATGACAGTGACTAGACATGAACTAAATAAGTAACTCAGTGTTATGTACATATTATGTTTGAGTCCTGTTGGTTTTCATTGTAAAATGAAATTAATAAGCAACTTAGTGGTGTTATACTGTATTCCAGTTCGTTAGGCTAAGTATGTTCGTGAACTTATTGCATAGGTTAACGTTGTACCGATTTTGGGTTCAATAGGTCTTACATCGTTCATGAACTCATTGAGTTATTAAGCACATCGTATATGGAACTCAGTAGACAGCTTAGTGGCATAAACCATTCTGTTTAGAAGCCCGGTTTAGCCAAACGTTCACGAAACGTAACGTTAATCGTTAATTTTTAGTATATGAGCAATGTGAACGCTTATCTAAATTACAATAGGGTTTGGTTATCGCTCACATTGTTTTTCGTATTCTAAAAACAAACGTACTTTTCGTTACGTTTCGTGGACGTTTGGCTAACCGGTGCTTTAGTTTGCGAAACGTAATGAAACGTACGTTCATTTTTAGTATATGAATAGCTATGTAAACGCTTACTGAAATTATATTACTGTTTGATTATCGCTCACGTTACTTTTCGTATTATAAAAACAAAGGTACTTTTAGTTACGTTCCGTGGACGTTTGGCTAACCGGTGCTTTAGTTTGCACTTTTACTTCAACAAGTCTTATCCACAATCAAGTATGTAACACAGGATTGTTTCTAGTTCAAAGGATTTTGATTTGTTATCCATTGTGGATGACAATAGAACTCCAATTGAACTCCAATTGAGTTGTCAGGATGATGAAAAGGATAATGAAATGGGAGATTGTGACCAATGTTTTCTATTCTGAGAAATTGGTATTACTGGTTGTCTTTAACAACAAATTTTTTGTCCATGTGAGCCACAGTAAAAAAAATCACCAAAATGAGACATTCAGTCTCCCTTAACGAGAACAACGTGATTAATGGCTTACCATTTGATGTATTACGTAAGGACAATATATGTATGTCAAGAGCTCACATGGCGTCTAAATCACTAACAACTAAATGCGTAATAAATAGTCTGGATTTTGCAGCCAATGGTGATATCTATCTATTGGTCCTTGACTTTGAAAATGTTTTCAGTTTTGCGCGTATGTATGAAAACGCAGTCCTTTAAATTGAGAAAATTTTGGCTTCGTTAAAAATATCCTTTTTACGTCCCATTTGAAATAAAATTGCATACCACTGGGTCAAATATATACCCATGTATGTATGTATGTATTCGTGAGTGTATTTGTTTTTGCCTATAATCCTTGTTGTTGTTTTTGACCATTTTTTCTTTTATTTATTTAAGCCTGAAGGCGTTTCGACTCGTTCGCATGCCAGAGTTGGTTGAAAATGAATGAATTTTTCTTTTCGCACGCATACACATGCAAACTAAACTTTTCTATCTAAATAATGGTCTTTATTGCATTTGTATGTGTATGAGTGTAAGTGTATTTAATGAAATCTGTTATAATATTATACAATTCAATCTGTTTATAGCCGTCATACAGCTTTAAAACTTCTGTTATCAGATACAAAACGTCTGCCAGTTGTTGTAAAACTTTTTACTGCCTTTTCTTTTGCTCTTTGCAAAATTATTAGATTATATAACGAGATTCACTAAATTATAAAGACACGCACTACTTAAACATGCTTAACAGTCGTAATTATTGAACAGTTTAATCCTCCGTAACCAAATATGTTTGGTTAAGACCAGAAAAAAAAGGATTAAACAAATTGCTGAAGTCTACTCTACTATTCTCTTTTTTCTGGAAAACTAAGGAGTGCACACTAAAAATATTTGTACTCACACTACGTTTACAAACGAAACAAACTGTGAAAGTTTATTCTAATTTTGCTTTGGGAAAACTTAAAGATTGCGAACGAAAAAGTTTTTACACACACTCCTTTACAAGAATGAAACAAAATATGGAAGTCTACTATACTCTTGCTCTGGGAAAACTAAGGAGTGCGCACTAAAAATATTTGTACTCACACTACGTGCACAAATGAAACAAATTGCGAAAGTTTACTCTAACATTGCTTTTGGGAAAACTAAGGATTGCGAATGAAAGGATTGCGAAAAAAGTGTGTGTGAACACTATCCTTTACAAGAACGAAACAAAATATGGAAGTCTACTCTACTCTTCTTCTGGGTAAACTAAGGAGTGCGCACAAAAAAATTTGTGCAATTTTTTTTTTTTATAAAAACGAAACAAGTTACAAAAGTCTACTTCAGTTACCTAAGGAAAACTAAGGAGTGTGCACAAAAAAATTTTTGACGTATACTTTCCTTTGTAAAAACGATAATTTATTTAAATTAAAGAAAATCGTGTATAGTCTTTAATAGATTCAGTTTATTTGTTTTAATTTAAGGAGTGCCTTCCATAAGAATCTTTATTAAGTTATCTGGGGCTCGTAAATCCCTTTTTTCTATCCTTTCAATGTTTTCTTTTAACATTCAAAAGCTGTTGTTATTTTTAGGTAGACAGTGAAACTGTTTTACAATTAAAACTGTTATCTGCTGCAAGTTTGGCTATTGTTTTTTGCAAACGCAAAGCTAGGGCGAAGGCAAATTTCGAAAAAGTTTTTTTGTAATCAAAATTAAACTTTGCATGTGATTGCTGAGACACATGATTAACAAAAGTGAATTAACGGTATTTTTTGGAACTACCATAAAAATATTAATCCAGTAATATGACCAAAATTTTTTTGTAAGCACTCCTTAACTCACAAAAATATTTCACATTTGTTTTGTTGTTTGCTTTCATTGGACTGTTGGTCTATTTCAATATTTTGTGGTTTTCCCTTTAAATAAATGCTTTTAAATTTGCGGTCTAATTGCCATGGCCAATTAAATAAATTGTTTTTTGTTTTGTTTTGTTTTCTTAAGACGTGTTTTGGTTATTAAAAAAAATATTAAATTAAAAACAAAGCGAATTGGTTTTAAAACTTATTTGGTTATACGCACCCTTGAAATTGAAATTGTGTTAACATTAGTAAAATATTGAATTATTAATTGATTACTTACTCTCTCTGGTTCCTTATTATTATTATAGTGAAACTTGATTTATTTATTTAATTGCTACTTAACAGGATTTAATTTTAATATTTAAAGTACTTCAGTTTATCCTGAGCGAAGCTGCTTAGCTCTCTCTATTTGTTTTCTTTAACTAAGCAATGTTATCCAAGTTCCTAGCAGGTTATATCTTTTGGTAGGGATAAGGTGCGGTATAACACCTAACCAAGGACAAAATTGAAAAACAGTGGAGAGAAAAACAAAATCTTGTTTTATTTCGATCGTCTTCCAGAACTTGAAAATCCCAATTATTTTCCTGAAAACCCTCTTGTCATGCAATTTATGTCAAATTGTCAAAGCCTTCTCGAAAGCTCCCAAGTACAGTGGTGTACTATATTCAATGAACTACCCAATATCACTTCTTAGGCTTTTTAAACCTACGTACCTGATCTTAGTCGACAAAAACCTGTTTGTTCCTTGTGTCATAACGGTTTAAATGTGTGTCTAATGTGTAAAGCAATGCATCGATCAAAGGCACCCTTGTATTACTTTATACTTGAATACTTCATGTAACAACATTCGTACATACATACATAATTAGTCATTACAACCCTTTAGTCAGGACTACAACCTATCTTCTTACACCACTTATGTATGTTGTGTCTATTAATTTTATCCATGAGTGGCTGGGCCTACAGTTTAAAGTCAAATCCGATCGACAGATTTTTGAGAAACTTTTTCATGATAATTTTATTTACTCCCAGATTTTTTCCCAGAAACGTGTTGAGAGGCAGTCTCCGAAAAAATAATTATTCATATTTTGTTTTTTTGGAGATGTCTGAACTGGGGCTTGAACCGTGGATCATAAGTCTAATAAACTTACAACCTGCCTAATGGACTGCTATGAGTTCAAAATATTAATTTTTGTCTGAAGGGGTATCAAGGACACAAGTGTCAAGAACTATACTGTTATTTTGTTTATGGGTACTGTAGAACTACCAACATGCGTTCTGTGATCTTATAAACCCTTAAAATGATTTTTTGGGCCAATAAGTGTAACTCACTTGATAAGTACTCGAATATTTTTAAAGCATTTTGAAATGCATTAACACTACACAGATTTCTTCGGGTATGTGTTCTGGTGTGAGAAGTTGGCTCCTATTCCTGACTGAAGGGTTGTAATGACCAATTATGTTATGTAGGTTCTAATGACTTCTGGTGACTTGCTTTTCTCAACACAGAATCTACATAAACGCCTTGAAGTGATCAGTATTCTGAACAAACGTTCGTTGATTCGACAATATTCAGTTACAAATTACGTTGCTATCCTCAGGCTAGTTCTAGATAGTCTGATGCAACACTCAAATCTAATCATCTCGATTAGAACATAAGTAATGCTCTGGATATCAAATCAAGCACATCGTAAACGTTAATACTGTCTTAATCGTTAGTTTACTCGGTTGCTTCGGTTGCTTACACTATATCACATTCAAATTTTGATTTCGGTAAATAGGACTTTAAGTAGAGAACGCTGAATACAAATATTTTTAAAGTTTTTATTTTAAAATTAAAAATTATTAAGTTTTTCAATCCAGCATTTAACAAGATTCGTCCTTGACTTTGTTCAGCTTTTAGATTTAATGAATATTCTTTCAAAATGTTATCTTTTCTCTCTTTTTATTTTGTTTTTTGTTTTTGTTTTTGTTTTTTTTTCTCATATAATTTTCAACCAGACGTTGCATATTTTTTCATTTCCTTCCTTCCATCCATTTGAATAGTGTCTGCGCCATTTATGATGTGATGTGGATGGCTGGTGGAAAGCTCTCTCCCTCCCTCCTCTCTCTCTTAAATCAACTCTAAATGTCCTGAACCATTAAACGATAGACATTAAAATGAAATGACAGAACAGGAAAATATTCACATTTAAGTCTGCTTCTATCTCGTAATGTTGTAGTTGCTTCGCTTCGTTGTATCGTACTCTACAATTTGATTTGTTTTCTGTAAATGGAGGGTGTTAGTGTTGGTTTTTTTTTCGTTTATTTTTTTATCGTGTATTAATTTTTTCTTTAATTTTCATTTTCATTCGTATCTTCTTAACAAGCTACACAAGGATTTCATCGTCATTTTATGCAGATTCAAGGAAATATAAAAAAAAAAAAAAAAAAAAAAAAAAAAAAAAAAAAAAAAAAAAAAAAAAA
>QOCX01000111.1:446797-487397 GCA_005959815.1 Sarcophaga bullata
TGTTTTGTTTTTGTTTGCCTGTTTGTTTGCTTTTTTCAGTAAATATTTTATAATCGCACATAACATACAAGCTGCTACTATGGCTATTACGGCTACTACGGCTATTGCCGTTGGGGTCAGTCAATATTTGCTGAATATTTATTATGATAAAAATAACGACGAAATTTTTAGTTTCTTTTTTTTTTACTTCTTTTTCTTCCTTTCTTTCTTTTAAAGAAAAATAGGAAATCTTTTTATAGTTTATTGTCCATAATTTTAAGGATTGAACAGGATATTGTTTGACATTTTATGGTTTAAGAAAAATCAAATTTGGAGGAAATAGTGCAGAGCAGAACAAAATTACAGTAGAATAGAACGCAGTATTGTAGACTACAGTACAGTACAGTACAGTACAGTACAGTACAGTACAGTACAGTACAGTACAATATGGAACAGTACAGTACAGTGTTTTGAAGTTTTTGTTAAACAGATTAAGGTTAGGTTGGTTTAGCAGGTAGTTTGCCGTTTACTTGGCGGCCCATTGCATTACCCGGTCATGATCCGTTCATGGTGGGTTTTAACTACCCCAAGCTTCGGACGAAATCGGCCAGTACCCTTAGTGGCACGTTCGCCACCATGCTCAGATCTTCAAACGTTCTCTGTCACCCATAAACTGATGAAGTCTGTTCTGAAGTGCAGGGTACTCACGAAAAAGTTGTTGTACCCATTCCGTTTCCTCTACATTACGACAGATCTTGCAGTAATCCTGTTAAGATAGAACGTACTTGTCAGTGACACTGCAAACAGCGCAGTGTCTCGTTAGAATTCCTGTTAGAATGCTTACCGTTCTCCTGCCAAACTCAAGTAGCTCCATGGTTCTCTTGCTGTCTACTGCTGGACACAGCTGTTTTAAAATTCGGCAAACAGGTTGGTTGGACCACCTACGGTTTGTTGAATTTCATGTTGTTTTTCCCAATTTCGTCTGCTCCTCAGACATCTCTGATCCTTTCCGTGTCAGGTCATCCGCCTCTATTCCACAGTGGCCCGGAATTCAGTAGAGGCGGGTGTTGTGTCGACTTATACGCTGTAGAGGGTCCATGCAACTCCTGAAGCTTTTTAATTTGACGAGCTAGGATACGGCATTTCAGTAGCAAGAATATCCGCCTGAAATACTCTGGCCTGGTTAGGTAATCTGTATGACCTGTTCAGTGCCAAATTAGCGGAATATACTCTAGATCTAGTTCCACATTTCATTTTTGAGCTTTCGGTGAAGATAGTTATATCACGGTCGCCCATGGCAGCTTTAGCAACTCATTCTGCCTGGGTGGTAGTGTGAGTTTTGTGTATTCATTCGAAAACAGCCTCTGGTACCATGTATTCACATCTAAAAAGTGGACGATTCACTTCTACTTCATTAAACAGATTAAAGTCTTTAGAAAATTCTCTCCAGTTGCCTAAGAAATATTCCTTCAAATTTTCTGTTTGTTGGAGATGTCAGACGGTGGTCTTATGTCTAGTAAGCTAACACACTACCTAATATACCAAGACGACAATTTGGATTTACGCAAAGTAAACTAAGGGATTATGGCAAGGGGGCTTACCTCTCACTGGTTCACACACAATGGGCTACATTGCTACCGAGTGAACTTGCCTGTAAACGGCAAGCTACTCACTAACCTCATCTAAACTTAATGTGTGACAATGACTAAATGTAAATTAATTTTGCTTTTGATTCGCTTATAAATTTCCTCTTGCTCCTATAGGAGCATAGGAGGGATTAAATTCATTTTACGGTTTTTTGTATATATCCTCGCTGCCTCTATTTGCACTTGTGGACGTCAAAGGTAGCTAAAGCGTCTTCATTGCCGGCTGTCTGAAGATTTCAGTCAACCCTACACATGTGTGGATCTATGGCTGGATGGAGTTCAAGTAGTAAAGTAGTAAAGGATTCTAAGCTGTTTTAGATGAAGATCGTCATACGATCGTTTTTTAATATTATTCTCTAGACCTTTAAGAAACATAGGACTGCCACGAAACATCTTTTCTTCCTTATTATTATATATTTCTATACATTGTTTCAGTTTCATAACGATTAGTTCTGTATTTTACTTTATATTTCACACGTTTGTCTTCTAACAGATTTTTTTTTTTTTTTGCTATTTTATCCCATTGTGTAATTTTAACTCGTGTTATTTTTTTTGTCTACTATAACAATAACAACAACAACAACAACGTCGATGTGATCATAACCAATATTATAAAATATGAGATACGCTGCTAATATGAATACGTATGAATAATGAAAAAAAAATATAGTAAAACCCTCAATTAAATGTGATCTCCGCTTCGTAATACTCGTATCATTGACTATAAATATTGAAATGTGTAGTGACAATGGCAACAACAACCACAACAATATTGTATTATTTGTGGTGCAAATGGGGTTGATGGGCTGTTGTTGTTCGTGTAATTGTTTACGTTTATTTAGAATCCAAAAAAAAAAGGAGAGAAGAAACGCAAACAGTGGAAAGATATACTCTGTATATGTATGATGATGATCATGATTATATAGCGATAGAGAAGAGTCTGTATATTGGGATCAGTATTGAAATACTAATTGAAATTAATTAACAACAACGTATCATTTGAGTCAAATTCTGTTGTATTTGCTTGTAAATATTCCTCAGCAGCATTTTATTTCACTTTAAAATAATTTTTTTTTTTAATTTTTTTAAAAAAATTTTTTTTTATTATCATATGACAATAAATATTGTTAAATATTGTTGTTGTACACTCACTCTATATAACTAACTGTTGTATTATTATATACAATATTTGTGGAGGATTTTTATAATTTTTATTTTCTTTATTATTAGTTTTATTGATATTTTATTGTATAATTATCGTGTACATGCTAATTTAAAAATTAAAAAAATTTTTTTCCCCCCGTTTTTTATTTTTCGTTTTGATTATTGATATTGATTTGATCGATATTGTAATAAAAGTGTAACACGATGTGTTAAGTGCTACTAGATTACAAGTGAATAATAATTGCTAGTATGCATGTTAATAGCTAAGAATATTTTTTCTTTTTTAATAAAAATTATCAAGAATTAGTATATCAAGCAATTGAATTTTTGTTGATTAGCCATTAGAACCCTTTATCTAGTGATTTAACAGGTCTTTCAAATGCTTTAGTCACAATTACGACCTAGCTTCCCATATCACCGTTGTTGTGTGTGATAATTTCATCCGTGTTTAGGGGGAGACCTGCGCCTTTGAACGATACATTTTTTTGAAACTTTTCATAGCAATTTTCTATTTACTCTTAGAATTTTTGCTAGAAGACTGTTGGGAGAAGGTCACCGAAAGGAATATTCTTTCCTTGTGATAAGGTTTGAACTCACGAGTTCTCGTTTAGTAAGCCAACACATTACCTACTAAACTATGGCGACTAATTATAAGCCTTTAGTCACGATTATGACTTAACTTTTGTTACGAGTCTTTTTATGTTTGTAAATTTAATCCATAGGTGAAGGTAATGGGAACTACAGTTTAATGTCGACAGAGAACGACATATTTTGAGAATTTTTATCGTGTCTCAAATAGTTGTTCCCAGTATTTTTATCAGAACACTCCTGAGGAAGTACTTTTGTCAGAACACTCCTGAGGAAGTACTTTTGTCAGAACACTTCTGAGAAAGTACTTTCGTCAGAACACTTCTGAGAAAGTATTTTTGCCAGCACACTTCTGAGGAAGTACTTTTGTCAGAACACTTCTGAGAAAGTACTTTTGTCAGAACACTTCTGAGGAAGTACTTTTGTCAGAACACTTCTGAGAAAGTACTTTTGTCAGAACACTCCTGAGGAAGGCTTGTCAAAAGAAATATTTTGTTTTAAATGCCTTTTGTTTAGAAGGTAACGAATAAGTTTTAGCTCAAAACTCTTCTCTAGCTCACGTTATCGAGTAGTGATTAATGCATTGGTAAAATTAAAGCGCTCTTGAGCACCCATAACGGTATGAAGTGTTGCCATATGCTTTAAACCAGATTGAAAAGTCCACATTAACCATCTCGATAATCAGCAGTTAGGCATTGCCTAAAATAAAACTTCTTTAGATTACCACGAAAACCAGTGTGGTATTTTAATTAATCTACCAATTGATCTGATATTATCAAACAATAGTTGAGTCAAACCATCACTAAAGTGTGAGCCAAATGAGAGGATTTACAACCTCTACGGGAGTCATTATAGAGTAGCGAAGTATCTTCGCATGCCTACCCAGTGGCTTATTAGAATATATGTGGTCATAAAGATTTCCCCGCAATCAAGTTAAAATAGTTGATTAATATGCTTCTTAACCAACTTAACAACTCAGGCGAGTCCAGCAGTGAAACAAGATTTTTCTTCAACTCAAGATTCGAGAACGTCCCTTACACATCTTTGTCAGAAGGATAATTTGCAAGTCCATCGGCTAAACAATTAATTGGGATATCGCTGTGGCCTTGTTTATCGATAATAAAATTTTTGTCACAAATTTCGATTAATCTTGGTGGAATATTAAAGCATTCTATAGCTTAATTAATCAAAACCGGTCAAAGGGTTAACCTTTAATTTGATTAATTACCACAATTGGATCATCCCTTTGAAAAGCTTTGCCCCCATTTAAAAGATGGGTGTGTAGTATCGTGGTATACATTTAAACTAGACTATCTGTCAGTTTCACACAAAGAGCAACAAATACTAAATCAAAGAATTAATACAACAGCAGCAACAACAGTAATGAGAAATTAACACTTGAGGGTATTATTTATTGGCTGGCATTGATCACATTATTCGTTAATAATATTTAAACACTTGTTAAGCAGATGTTTTAAATACTTTAAAACACCACTAAACGACTAAATAATGCTGCAAATCAATATTATAAGGTGGCTAAAAGCCAATTGATCGACTACTTCCGAAAGAATTGAATATTTATTGTTGTCTGTCTGTTTGATGACAAATAAGCAGAAAGAAATCAAAGAATGTTAATGACTAATGAGTCTAAGGAACTAAACATTTCTTTTAAAAAAAAAAAAAAAAAAAAAAAATTGCAAATAAAAATAAAAGTGACCTCAAATGTAAATTATTTTTCTTTTTTTATTTCTTTGATTTGATTTTTTTTTCTTTTTTTTTTTTACTGGTTCTATAATCATGTCATCATCTTCTTTATTGCTTCCCCCTTACTCTTGTGTGCATTGAATTTCATTTTCTTTTTCATTCATTCTTTATTTTTATTTTTTTTTTTTAGAATTTTATTTTGAAGGCGTTAAACTGATAAATACATTTTTAATGCATATTTTAAACATTTTTTTTCTTTCATTTTAATTTTACAAACGTCCCTTACCTCTGCTTTATGCTTTGAAGTCATAAGGCTTTTACTGCCAAATTTTTGTTTATACTCGCTCGCATAACAAGTGTAAACAAACATCTTTTAAAATGTCCGAATCATTTAACGGAACACGTTTATTCATAATTATGGCTTATACTCACTCCAGGCTTTTTTGTTAGTGCTTTTTTTTTCTGCTCATGTGAATAAATTTCAATTTTATTTTATTTTTATTCGGTTTTCTCTTCTTTTTTTTTGTTTTTTTTTTGTTTATTTAATTCCAAAAATATAACAATGAAATGAAAAAATTAGTATTCAATTAACGTTTAAATAATTTTATTATCACATGCTACATTAATCTCATGCTATATTGGAATTTTGAACTATTTTTTCTTTGGAATGCAAAAAAAAATCGTTTTTTTTTTTGTGTGCACAAAACTAATTTAAAAGAATGAAATCATCTGCAGCTAATGGCATAATAAGTAATCTTCTTAAAAAATTTTGTATTTCTCAGTACAATGATTTTAATACACTTTCAGTAAAGGTCACTCCTCATTTACTCTATCCTCCCTTTACGCATGGATCAAATTAAAGCATACAACAAAGGGTGGTGTGAGTAGCTAGGTTGTAATCTTGACTGAAGAGAGAGCCGCCGTAGTGTAGTAGGTAGTGTGTTGGCTTATTAGACGAAAAGCCAGAGTCCCCGGTCAGATATTTCTTCGGCGGGTTCCTCTCAGCAGATTTCTGGCAAAAACTCTGAGAGTAAATAAAATTGCCATGAAAAGTTTCTCAAAAAATCTGTCGTTCGGAGTCGACTTTAAACTGTAGGTCCCGCCACTCATATATAGAAATTAACACACACAACATAAGTGATGTGTGAAGCTAGGCCGTAATCCTGACTGAAGGGTTGTAATGGCCAATTATGTATGTATGTGAATCTTGACTGAAGCATTGTAATGACCAATTAAGGAAGTAAGACATTAAGACCAGCAATCGAATCGAGAACCTAAATAAATATCTCCATAATATATCAGTCAACGCTTTAATACTAACACACTGCATGATACTATTCAGTATTGGTAAGATTAATTCTACCTGAAATATTTGATAAGTACGCAGGTGTTTTCTTTCTTGAAGCGGTTTCTGCCGCACACGTTCAAAGTATGTTTTGACGATTCATTTTCCACATTTGAAAATCTGCATTTTGCATGATCCATTGTGAAGTCTGTGTGTACATCATATTAAATCTTCCTAATATCCTAATCTCCTTCGTACTAAGCTTTAGCCTAACATCTAATATCTGCTGCGTATCCATCCCTCGCCAGTCTATCGACAATTTCGTTGCCAGTGATACGGGAGTGAACGAGAGGAGGATCCTGTACGGCACAATTTTGTTAGCCACATCAATATGTTGAGGATGATCAAATTGATCAGCCACAATTCCAACAAATATGAAGTCTTGACTATCCGAAAATGTAATTATGGGCACATACTTGATACTAGTCTGTAGGTTAATTTCGGGACGAACTAAAATTGCATGAGTTTCGGCTTGAAAGATGCTTGGTTATTGAAATATCGGTATGAAGATCTTTGTATCAGGCCACAAAAAAAAACTCCAAAATCTATGCCAGCCTTTGATCCATCCATCGGTAAATCACTTCATGTCTGATATCTATTCCCTGTGATCAGGAAATTAAATTTTTATATGGTGGTTTTAAGATCGACCATGTAACCATACAAGTTGGTGTGAACACGTGGAACACTCATGTTATCAAAGTCTCTCTGTCCTAATCATGTCTCTAATTACGTCCTTAAAGCAACTTCTTTACAAAGTCCTATTGTTGCCTAAATGGCAAGAGTAGGATGGCTGCTTATGGCTCTAGTTAAAGTCAAAAAAGTCTGTCTTTGGAGATTATCCGGTTGTGTTCGAGCGATCACTTGCTTCACCAAACATAATTGCGGTACTAACGAATCCAATCAGAAATTTTTTGTAGGAAATCGAGAGAAGATACCATCGATGCCAAAATCAATAGATATCGATAAAATAAATTCTTGGAAATTTCCAGAGCCACTATCTTACTCTCTGCAAACAGATGGATGAATTCATTTTCAAAATCCTAAATACATAACGAATACTTTTTTAGATAGGAATGCAGCCCTTTTATGCCCACAAATTTTAATTTGTTCTTCAATGTGTATTCGCGTCTCATTACAATACTGCAGTGATTGTTTAAACAAATAATTATCACAACTATTTCTAAATATTTATTGTAAATTAAATCAACGATTAATAAATATTTATTTATATTTGTTGTTATTACAACAACAAAAAATAAATCACAAAACAATTAAACAAAAAAACAATTTATTTATGTCCCCAAGGTTACTGGATCACTTCATGTTCAATTTAAACAAAGCGTATCGTATCGTAAACAATGAATACACGATCATTGTTGTTAACTGCTACCTCCCATACTCACATTTAAAATTCATTATTAAATATTGTTTTATTCAATACAATTTGTTTACTTTTTGAAAATATAAATTAAAAGCCACAACAACAACAACAACAACATCAAATAGCAAATATTTTATGCATTTCGCCTTAAAAAAACAAATTAAAAGCAAGCAAACATAGACTTTGTCATCGTTATACAAGGAAATCGAGTATTACACGAAACGAAAATACAATTGTTATTAACTATTAACGTGCCAAATCAATAATAAAGTGTTAAAATTTAAAATAAATTATATTTTAGGAAAGTTTTGTTGTTGTTATGAAATTTTCAATTTTCATATTGGTAGCCTTTTACCACAACCCACTTGCTACGTTACTTGTATATGCTTCAGTTATTTTCTATCTGTCAACTTCTAGAATGTTGTTAATGTTGTTTTGTTATTGTAATTTCTTCTTTTCTATATTTCCTCACATTTAACACTTACAGAGCAGACAGAAGTCTGTTAACCGTGTAATATACGGGCTATTGTAGCTAAAGAAAATTGCTCTCTCTCTCTCTCTCTCTCTCTCTCTCTCTCTCTCTCTCTCTCTGAGACTAACGTCTTTCCATACTTTGAAATTCAGAGCTCTGAGTACATTACCCAGTGTTCGACAGACAGAAGCTTCACCGCTTCGACCTGTCTTTATAGGAGTTGTAAAATACAAACTCTTGGGGAGTTCTTGAATTCTTTAAAGGCCTCGGATTGGTGGCTTCACGTAAAAGGCTTGGCAAAATAGATTATCTTTTTAGCAATGGATTAACAAACGTCATTAACGTATTGACTTTTACTGTAGGCTCCCGCAAAGTTTTCAAATCCATTTCTTGTCACAGTGCCTCTAATAAGAGCTGTAATCCATGGTGCAGGTGAAGTAGTATGGAGCTTAGATATGATGAGCAAAATGGCGTGAGTGTCGTATGTTGAGCGGAAAAACAATAATTTTCAGACTTCTTAGTCTCATCCTTGTTAAGGATTCGCATAAAATTTACAACCTTTTAGCACGAAGTGAAAGTAAAGGCACGAAAACCGAACGAGAGTTGATAAGCGTTGATTTAGAACCAATTATTGGCAATAGTAAACTTATTTTTGCATATTATTGGCCGGATATTGAAGACTTGGATTTGTAGTCAAGTCCTATACCGTGCTCGTAAGCCTCTGCAACTCTCAGAGAATGTCCCTTGCTCATGCAGTGATTTGTAGTGAAATATTGAAAAGTAGGAGAAAGTAAGTAAGAATGAAGTTGCCGTAGTCTACTAGTAGAAAGTGTGTTGGCTTATTAGACGTGAGCTCGTGGTTCAAACCTCACGAAAAAAAATATTTCTTAGGTGACTGCCGCTCAGCAGATTTCTATTCCTCTGTCGTTCGGAGTCGACTTTAAACTGTAGGTCCAGCCACTCATGTGTAAAATTAACACACACCCACAACATAAGATATATGAGAAGCTAGGTTGTAAGCCCAACTGCTCTCTAGTGTGTACCGAGCCTACAATTTTCAGGCTCTCAAAGGTTAGCAGTAGGGTGCTAACCTAGGCTATAGACGTCATTGTGTCATCGTTTTTTAAAACGAATGGCTAACTACAAATCAAGTGTTCCGCATGGGTTTAAACGCTTCTTAACGATGTTAATAATGGGAAAAATGCCCGTGGTTGTTATAAATAATAATCCTTGGAGGGATTGTAAAAAAAAATTTTTTTTTTAAATTTAATTTCTTTAATCAAATTGCATTAAATTGTGAATGCCAGTAAGCAGAATAATATGAAAGTGTAAGTGTTTTCAAAATTGTTATCTTAAAACTACAATCGCATTTGCAAATGACTTTTCTTTTCTATTCTTTTTCTTTGCTTTTTTCATTTTATTTAATATTTTCCCCCCTCATTTGCCTTTCAGCTATTTAAGTAATAAACAACAACATATTGTATTAAAGTTTTATTACCACTATTTTCTAAGTTCTTATCGATATCGGTATACGTTCTAATTTATTATATTCACTTGGTTCAATTAAGTGTCCTTGAGGTCTATTTTTAAAAATCTAACAAAAGGAAATACAGAAAATAAAAACAAAATATTATAAAATGTATACAAAGAATATAATAAAGAAAAAAATATTAGAAAATTGTAGAAAATCTATTGAATACAACAAAACAATACGACATTTTGGGATGAACAGAAAATCAATAGATTTTACATGTTATTTATTTGCTCTTGTTGTGTCTCATGATTTTCTTTCTTTGTGTTTATCGTTATCATTATTGTTTGTAATCGAATGTTTGACAACATGTCCAATACATGCAGTCTTAACAATATTGATATGAAATATTTCCATATTGGCTACAATGTTGCGTCAACATATTGCTGGGAGAAGTAATGAGAATATACAATACAATTGGAAATTAAGGTCTAGTTTCTGTAAGACGAATTGTTTCATATGAACGTCTGTTTGTGTGGAAACACTTAAACAAAACTGAGTGTCCACTGAATTGCATATTCCCCTTTATCGCTCGTGATAATAAAAAATGTTGCCTTTTGGAAGACTAATGATTTCAGACGAACGTCCCTTTAGTTTTCTCGGTTTCTAGAAAACGAATGGTTTCAGACGAATGGTTTCAGGCGAATATCTGTTTGTGTCTAAACGCTCAAACAAAATTTAGATTTTTTTCATATAAACAGACGTTCGTTTGAAACCATTCGTCTTCTAGAAACGGGGTATAAATTTTAATAATTACGAAACCAGTCATAAAGAGTAATATGAATGTCAGTGGACTTGAAATTGTTTAGAATTTTTATTTTAATCTTGCAAAGGTTATTTGATAGACATTTTTTGATATGCATTTTCCCCGGCGTTTTTGAAGGTTTAATTGCTTTAGACGTGAGAGAAATTGTTCTTCTCAACAAATAATCGTCTTGTCTTCTTTTGTTATATTTGAAGCCCAATAGAGCGTTAGATGATGTTTAGTTAACGTCCTTCAGGCGTTGCTTGCTGCTTGCAGTTCAATATAGAGTTTTTTAAACTTTAGTCAAGATTCAAACCTAGTTTCCCAAGTCCCTATTCGTATGTAATGTTCATTTTATCCATGTGTGGTGAGACCTACAGTTTAATCTCAATTACGAACGACAGATTTTTAAAAAGCTTTCCATGGTAATGTTATCTATTCTTAGAGTTTTTTGCCAGAGCACTGGTGACAGGAAGTCGTCGAAAGAAATATTGTTTCATATTTCTTCTTTTCATATACCAGGGCTGGGGTTTAAACTCAGGAGCTCTCATCTCGTAAGCCAAAACACTACCAACTAGAATATTAAGCAGAGAACTCTTAGAATCATGAATAAATTCTCGAAAATTATTTGCAATGCGGTAATAAACCTTTTGCAATTGAATTAAAAAAAAGAAAGAACTTTAAAAGAATCAAATCAATACTACAGTTATGTCATAGCTACCACATTTCTTGGATATGGCTCTTGATGACTCTTTCCGATTGCTAAATAATGATAGCGTTAGCATCACTGGAAAGGTGGTAATAGGGAAACGTCTAATAGAACGTGGTCGTCGTAGTCTACAATCCTTCTACAATTCTTCAGTCAAGATTACCACCTAGCTTCTCTCACCGTTTATGCTGTGTGTGTTAATTTTACACATGAGTGGCGGTATCTACAGTTTTAAGTCGACTCCGAATGACAGATTTTTGAAAATCTCTCCATGGCAATTTTATGTGCTCACAGAATTTTTGCCACAAAACTGCTGACAGGAAGTCGCCGGAGAAATATTTTCTCATATTTTGTTTTGTTAGAGATGTCTGGGCTGAGGTTTGACCCACGGTCTCATATCTAATAAGCCAACACACTACCTACTAGACTACGACGACTTCAAGTCTAAGTTTTATTGTCCTTGTGGTAACTACAAAAGGCTTGATGATTAAATTATTTCAAGTAAAGTAAAGTATTTCGAGTAAAGTAAAGTTTGCGTGTAGTAAAGTTCGGCTTAATGCCAAGAAATTGTTCTCTTGCTTTCTGATTCTTTGTGTTATTTCACGCATACATAGAAACCAATTCAATGTAGAAAAATGTATAGAATGCTGAGAATAAAAGGCATGAATTTAAGTTTCTTTCATTCTTTTGTTAATTAATGATTAATTAAAAGGAAATTTTTTTTACGTTAAACACTTTCCAGCTTACTTTCACACTGTGAACAGGCAGTATAAAGGGAAGGGAAGAAAACAAATTGATTTTTTTTTGTAATACAATACAGGAATATCGTTTTCCCTGCTTTTAAAGGGCTTCTTCATTAAAGGAATAATGAAAGTACAATAAAAATTTATCGTTTATAGCGAAAGTAAACGATAATTATATGTCATAGGCCTATGCTTATAGGCTGCCGCAATGCCGTATTGCCGCATTGCCGCATTGAAATGTGAAGGTTGCTAAGGAAAAAAGCAGTTTTCATTTCAATTAACAAATATGAGATGTAAGAGGTAAATAAGGGACGAAGTGACAGAGTGAATAAGTATTAACTGTCGACAATTGTCGTAATCATTATCATTGTGTATGATGCGTATACATTTGTAATTATAATCATAATAATATGTTTTCATACAAATTAATTTCATTTATTTTGGATATAATACACCCCCACCCCTTTATTTTTTTGGTTTTTTTTTATCAATTTATTAGAAATAAAACGAAAACAAATTACAACACATATTGACTATTTGGGTGTTTGTTTATCATAATTTCTAAATGTTTTCCTTTGTTATTCTTATTTACTGACACCCAATCAAATGACAAAACATAGATGAATGGACATATATTTACCATAGATTGCCTATATTATACCCAATTTACCCCATCCATCCATTGACTGACTGTCTACTTGGTTACACGAAATCAATTTGATTTTTTTCTCTTTTTTTTGTTTCATTTTCGTAGAACAACAGTTGATAATGTCAAATTAAACACAAATATATGCCTACTCATGGCGGTCTTCTAGTTGCTGTTTTTCTCTGGAATTTCATTTTATCACCAAAAAAAAAAAAAAAAAAAAAGACCCAAAAATTAACCCCAGAAACACAACTATGTAAACAAACAAATACAAACGGGGGCGAACAGAAAACAAAATAATTAAAAATTCCTTGTTATTGTATCGTTTTTTTTTTTAGTTTTTTTTCGTTTCCCAACAAAAATTTTCCATTAATGTGAGATTTTTCAATTGAACACAGAAAATGTTTAATTGGTTAATGATTAGAATAACATCGTTTAATGAGAGCTAAGCTATTTCGAATACCCTGTAATCCGTTATTCCATTATGTCAAACGGTAGTAACACCTGTCATTCATTTTCTTATTATTTCCCTTGCATTGCTGCAGGTTTATCAAGAAAGTTTTTTTTACGTGAGTAGCAGATTTCTGGCAAAAACTCTGAGAGTAAATAAAATTGCCATGTAAAGTTTCTCAAAAATCTGTTGTTCGGAGTCGACTTTAAACTGTAGGTCCCGCCACTCATGTATAAAATTAACACACACAACATAAATGGTGTGAGAAGCTAGGCCGTAATCCTTACAACCCTTCAGTAATGGCCAATTATGTACGTATGTAAGTTTAATTATCGTTGCCCCTAGAAACAGCTTTCTTGATGGCCCAATTGCTTTAGACCTTAGAAAAAGTATTCTTATCAGCAATGAATCTTTTTATCTCCTTTTGTTGTCTTTGAGTTCCCATGGAGCAAAGGGACTCAATCATTCTCTTTACCGGATTCCATTTAATTGGTGTTGGTTATTTCGAACGTAGTTTGCTATTTACATCTCAATAAAGAGTTCTTCTTCTTTTATTTACTTAATCATTACAACTCTTTAGCCAGAATTGTAACTTAGCTTCTTACACCACCACGTGTTATGTGTGCTTATTTTATCCATGAGTGGCAAGACCAGCAATTTGTCGTGGACTTACAATGACAGACTTGACTAAACTTTTCATGGCAATTTTTATTTACTCTCGGAGTTTTTTCCCAAAAGACTGCTAAGAGGAGCTCGCGGAAAATTCCGTGCGTTCTTCAGACATGTATTGTGCTTAGTTGCAAGCTGGGAAGGGGAGGATAAGGAGACGGAAAAATAGCACAGACACAAACCACAAACATACAACAGAGCGCGACTACACCGTTGAAGCATTACAACTTCTCAACCAGCTCAAACTATTAATGAATCTATGGAGAGGCTTAATGTCGGCACTCGACAAGGAGTTCAAACCCTCGAAGCAGCCAATTACAGAGCAGGTGATAGTTTCGAAATCCTCTTCGTCACAACATACCTTGTAATAATCTGGTTGAAATATGTTCCAGATCCTTGTTAGCGATTAAATCTCGCAGTTCCCTGTAATAAACACAATAACTAACATCAGACTAAGCCTATCTAAACCCAGTAGCAAACCTTGTTTTATCGGAGGCCGTTGACACCTAGAGACAAAACGTTCTGATCCATTTCCCCGACGCTTCTGCTCTTACTCCCTGACCTATTCAGTGATGAGGCCGTAGAGGTGGCAGATTGGTGGATCAGGGACCAACTATCAAATCGCCTCTAGAAAGTGAACCTAATTAGTGAGAGCATAAAGTGTTTAGAGCTTTAAGAAAATTGTATTTAAAAAGAAAAAAAAAAAAAAAAATTTTTTTTTGTTTCTTCAAAAACTTGTGTTTCTTTCAAAGTTGCTGAAGTAACTGAATGCAGATAGTTATGCCTGTGGTCACCTAATTGCTCCAGTAACTGAATGCAATACCCCAAATAAGTTGTGGAATTTTGCTTATCAATCAAAAATTTAAAAATACGGTATGTATGTATGTATGTATGTATGTATACTATAAATTAATATAAACAAAAAAAAATTATAATTAATGTCGGACACACGTCAATATGATTAACACACATCCTCCCTGCCAAGAGCATGAGATTATATTTACTGCCGGCGGGGGTGTTATGACGTCTAGTCTGCCTCAAAAACAATGAATTTTTTTTTTGACTTATTAACAGCGAATATATAATCAATCAGTTATTACTTCCCTTCTTCTTCTTTCTACCTGTTGGCTTTATTTCTATTATTTTTAATAATTGTTTTTGTTTTTTCATAGCTGCAGAATATGTTTTCTTTTTTATATTTATTGTCGCTGATATTCGGAAAACGTGTGCCACCATACCACATGCCAAAACAGTTCCATTGATTGCCGAAAAAGTTGCAAATTTCGTTTCAAAAAATTTTTTTTGGAAAGGTTGTTGCTATTTGGTGAAAAACAATTTTTTTGTTTTTGTTTTTTTATCAATAATAATAATAATAATAAAAAAAAAAATAATAAAAAAAATAAAAAAAAATTAAAAAAAAATTAAAAAAAAATTAAAAAAAAAATAAAAAAAAATAAAAAAAATTCTTTTCTTACGTCATATGAGAAATTGAAATTTGTTTTTATTTTCCACAATATTTTTTTTAAATTCTTCTTTAATTTCTTTGTTGTATTAAAAAAAGAGACAAAAAGTCATTTAAGCAAAATTTTGTCTTGGTTATTAAACTTTTTCTTTTGAAAGCATTTTTTAAATAAACACACAACGAAATAAAATGAATGGCCACGTATTTTTGTTTGGAACAGTTCATGACTTCATGTCCATCATAGATACCCTTGAGAACAAGCGCATGGACAGTGATCTGCAGATCCCTGATATTGTTGTGATCTCTACAAATCCTAGAAATTATTCAACAATCACCAGATCCGTCTAAAATGGGTCTGGCTTTAACGCTTTCAATTTATTAAGAAGTACCATTGAAGATTTCAATGCTTACTTACTTAATTGCTCAGTACAACTTAGCTTCTCACACCACTCATGTTGTGTGTGCTAATTTTTTTATCCATGAGTGAGTGACAGAACTTACAGTTTAAAGTTGATTTTGAATGACAGATTTTGAAGAAACTTTTCATGGCTATTTTATTTTACTGTCACAGTTTTTTGCCAGAAATCTGCTAAGAGGCAGTTGTCGAAGAAATTTTTATTCATTTTTCGTGTTGTTGGGGGGTTTTGAACCATGGCCTATCTCTCAATATGTCCACACACTACGTACTAGTATACGTCGACTTCAGTGAGATTGATTTCTAAAGAATTACAGACGAGAATCCTAACAATCCACAATAACAATGCTATAATAGATCACGGCACCTGCTTTTGCTGTAAAAACTTGATTAACAATGTCACGCCGGCTCTTCAATTCATGCTAGTCGCCTACTGGCGGCTGTGCTTAGTGCTTTTCGCTCTATCATGACGTGACTCTCAGGCATTTTCTTTTCGGCAGTCGAAGTGTTAAAGACCTAAATATTTGGCATTACGTATCGCTTAATAGCATGATCAATTGCGTGCCACCGGTGGTATACGGCGCTGGATGAGACAGTCTAGTGCGGGCTAATGGAGGTACACCCCGCCTGATAAAGTAGTCTAGGGCGGGCCACCAAAGATACGCGCCGGTTTGAACGTGTTAATGAAACTGATAAAAAAAATATTGAAGGAATGTGTTTAGAATAACGGCTTAATACCCACTGCCGTTGACATACAAATTATTGATCAATCAGGAATACATCAAGCGTTTCAAGGAAAAAGAAAATACGTGTTGAACACTTATCGAGTTTACCTGTGGCTAAACAACGGGCCGCTATGCGTGCTTAAGTTAGCTTTTTGGTATCAAACCTACCACTCTTACCTACCTACTTACCATGGGATACTATAAACTAAGGAGCCTATGGATTAAGGAAATTAAGTCACCGGCTTTAAAATACTTTATCGAACTATTTTCGCTGGATGTCTACAAAACTAAATTGTTGTGGAATTCAATCTCTTGTACTCTTTATCTTATAACATCAATGATAAACGTAATGTTCTCCAAGTGATATGATTTTGTTCGAGAAGCTTTCTGTCTTCAAATACAATAATTCTCGTATGTTATTTCAATTATTTTTGGTTCCCTATTTGAATTGTTTTTAATTAGATGATGTTGTTGTTGTTGTTGTATACAATATAACAGATTGTGTTTTTATTATTTTTTTTTATAATTTGTTTTGATAAACAACATTCGCTTTCCACTTAAAAAAAAAAAGAAAAAAAAACACTTTCAATATCATTGATGAGCATTTAATTATTTTAAATTTATTGTTTTTGTTATTATTGTTGTTGTTTTTATTGTTATTTTGATTTTTTTTTGTTGCGGAAATTCGGTTACCAACTGATTTCCATCCATATGTGGTGCTTTATCGTTTTATTATTCAATTTGGTGGAGCAATTTCAATTGCACGCTACCAATTGAAAATTTTCATTGTGACCACCGTATATAGGAAGTGATGAGTATTTAAAGTGTTGGCTGACACTATGATCTCTCTCTTCACTTTACACATTTGCTGTTTAGAACTTGATTACCCCTTCTTCCTTTAATTGTCCACTCTTGCTTTAATTGCCTGACAACTGTTGGCCGTAACGCCTTTCAAATTCGTTTCTAACTTTAGTTTTTTTCATTCTAGAAACTACTCTACACAGCGTTCTTTTTTTATTTTGTGATCAAAACATTATAAATTCAGTCACATTTCGTTGTGCATTTTGTGAATAAATTTAATTTAAATAAAGTGTTGTGCGACATAAACAAATTCATTGAATGAATGAATGAATCAGCCACTCACTCACTCACTCATCCATCATTTGTTCACACATTTAAATCAGCCCAGTAACCATTAGCTCAACTATGACTGACTTATCAAATTGAAAATGAAAGAAAAAAAGTAACTTTTTAAGCAACTTAGAAAAGAAATTAAATTATGAATGTAAGCGTTCTTGTAATCAAGCGCAAGATTTATATCACTTAAGTTCAGTTGATGCAACATACGAGGGCTAATTGAAAATTGCATAGAAGTTGTTATCTTGAAACAATCGATTTCTAATTCGATTCCATTAATTCCTTTGGAAGTTTTGTTAATTAACGTGATTACTAGATAAGCATAAGACGTTGTGAGTCTTTAAGATCAAAAGCTAAACTCTTAGATTAAGGCTTCATATCACTCGTTTGCAATACTATTTTTAAGGTTGAGCTCCTATCCATAATCGAGACATAAATATAATAACACTGGCGATTAGTGAGGCAAAACAGGATAAGGGAGTTATAACTGAAAAATGAGACGCGTTCACTTTGCCAACGCAGTTTTTTAAGAACGCACCATGCATCATTTTCTGGTTCGTGACTGTGCATTTGTGAAACAGGAATTTTGTTGTATAACTTGTCTGCCGTTTAAGTTTCTTAGTACTTCTGAAGGAAGTTTTATCTTTTTTTGTTCTTATCTGTGGGGCAGATTTGAGTTTGAAACAATTGTTTTTGGTTTGACGGCACATATGAAACAATTCGGAAGGGAAATTGAGCGGATTCGAATCATCCGAAACTTGAAATGGACGCCTACCATTCAAGTCAGACCAATAGCGACTTGTGGAACTATTGTTTGGGCTGATGAAACAAATCTAAAAACACCTCAAGTGGAGTTGAACAACGTACACAAACTACTTTTATGATGAGAGGACCAATGAAAACCGGTCCAGGAGCAATGAACATTTATGGTTATAAGTCCATTGCACACGAAAGTGAAGGCCCAATACAAAGGACTTTGTAACCTAACCATTCGAGAGGTTGACAGGGTTTTGTCATTCAATGTCTGTTGGACAGAACCAGTAGATTCTATGATTTTGGTAAATAATTCGCAACTAGGCATGCTAGCAAAAAAGAATGGAGTAATCTGGAAGCTTTGTACTCTCTTAAAAAGAAAAGTTTTACGTCTATCTTCGAAGCAAAAGTCTAGGCCATTGACAGACATACTTACCTACTTAATTGATAATTATAACCTAGCTTCTTACATCAGACCTGTTGTGTGAGTTAATTTTTTACCCATGAGTGGCGGGGGGACCTACGGCTTAAAGTCGATCTCGAACGACAGATTTTGGTGGAACTTTCATGAATTTTTTTTAATTTTTTTTATTCTCAGAGTTTTTGACAGAAGGTGGCTGAGAGGAACTCATATTTTTTCATATTTGTTTTGTTTGAAATGTTCGGGCTGGGGTTAGAACAACGACCAACACTACCTACTAGACTATGTCGACTGTACAGGCCACTGAAGCCTCAAATAACTGTTCAGAATAGGGATCGTCTTGCATCAAACATGTGCATTCTGTAAACAATTTTGAGATACATTTTTCTACATTTTTGAAATCTAGGAGGCACTAGGGCAAAACTCCTATCCAACTCCTCTTCATAAAGAAGTGCTTTACTCGATTCCTGTGTAAGAATTTCTCTGATAAAGATTAACTTGTTCTGGTCGATTACTAAGTGAAATTTTGAATGAAATTTTGCAATTGTCGGAGCTAAATTAACACAGGCGGCTCTCACGGAAAATTGAAAAAAATCTCTTGATCTAACAATGAGGAAATAAGTAAGTTTTCAGAATTGACAGACATACGATAATACTTTATTATGTTTAATACCATAATTGACATCTAATACGTATAATTTCGATTTATTGAAAACAAAACTGATAAAAACGTATTTACTTGTTGGCCGATCATTTATAAATTCCAATCGGTATTATCGGTTTTAATTAATACTATTAGCAAACAAACAAATATCTTATCGAGCTTCAAAAAAATGCCAAGAGATTCTCATACTCTCATACTCATGCAGAGTGTATATGTCAGTTCACATCAAAATGCCAAAGAAATGCTTGTGATTATTTGTTAAGCACTTCAATATCGGCGCAAATGGATTGTTTTTTTTTTTTTTTTTTTTTTTAATAAAAATAGTCAACGTGTTTTCCAAAGCAATATTTAATCATATACGAGAGGTGTTTTAATGACATCCGATAAGTTTATTGTGGTTTATTAATGTAAACAACAGGACGAACAAAAAAAATCCTAACTCTTGCATCTGTCAACAGGAGGCCGTATGCCTATTCTGTAGGAGTTGTATGTAGTAGTTCCATTAGGCTTCTCAATTTTCTGAATTTGCGAATGGAATTAGAAATTCCCTTCAAATAAATGTGCTTAAGGAAACACTTATAAGCACGTATATTTTAAAATTTCAATTGCATTTCTCTCTCTCTCTCTCTCTTTCTCTTAGCAACAGTCAGTCAGTCTTAAGTTCTATTTATCAACTTAACAACAGCCAGGCAGAATCAGCGATAAAATTTTATTACCATCACTAGATTGCTTTTAGCGATTGTCGTGTGTTTTGAGAGTTAAATAATTAACTTTTTTTTTTGTTGCAAATAAATAAAAAAAAAAAACAAGAACAACAACAACTACAATATGAACAATGAAAAAAAAAATATCAATTAATAATTTCCCCAAGTGATGACGAATACTGGCTAAGAATAATTTAATTTCGTTTAGGTCGTATAATTTATAGTTTATTTCGTGCTGTTCACTCCATGGTGTTTAGTTGTTTAAGATTATGGTATAATTGTGTAATTTATGTGAATTTAATAAATAATTTTTTTAAATTCGTAGAATTTTATTTTATTTTTATAGTAATTTTTATAGTAGCTTCTTGGAAAACGTGGTGTTGGCATTAACGTCTTTATAATAACAAGTTAATGTCAGTAGAGCCTGTGATACTTAATGACAGTGTTTATACAAGACTGTACCTGCAATTATAAAGTTATGAGGCGTAGTAAAAACAACGTCATTATTTTTTCGATACACCTTCTCTATCTGTTATGTATCACGCCCCAAATAGGCTTAGAAACATAACCTAACAAAAAAAAAGTTATTGACGATCTTGTGAGCGACCGCCAGCCACATTTTAAAGTTCCTTTTGATAACTCATGCTACGCGGTTCCAAACGTAAATATTGTTTGTATACGTGTTATACTATAACACACTATCACGCATAATGTTAACAGAATTGTCTTCGTTACGGTCATTTTTATATTAAAAACATGTGCAGCACTTTCGACCATAATAAGGAAGTTCATTGAGTTTGTAGGAAAATCAATAGCAAACCCCACCGCTACCGAATAGAAGCAGCAAATATTAGAAAAATATAATACTCAAGCGGAAAAGGCCAGAATTGTAAGTCACAAAGGTTTAGTTGGTGATTTCCTATGGCCAAACAGTTCGCTTAAGCTTCTATTCATACCAGTGAGGTAGACATCAAAATGCCTTCTCTATACTCATATATAATCGCTGTAGTCGGGAGTACAACGTATTTGAATATGGGACAAGAGCTCAGAATAAACACCTCAGCTATGAAACCTAAAAAAAAAGTAAGCAACACCTCTGAGAGCAACTAATCGCCTTGAAAGACTTCACAAATTAACACAAACATAACGCAATAACGACTAAAGCGTTGGCCAGGCGTGTTCTTCTTTAACTACCCTGCGAATTCCAGATCTACTTGAAGTTTGATCAACCGGCCATCTTTTACTTGTTTTTATTTCTATGCCCATGGCTGTTCTTACACCATTGTTATCCAGCAAAAAATCGTCGTATATACGCAAAGGCATTCTAGAAGTTGCATCAAAAGAGAATTGAAAAAAAAAAATGGCGTCGCATAAGCCATCGTGTATTAGACACCAAGTCAGGCCAGAATATGTGCAACCTCCTGCGGAAACAATGATTTTCATTTTTCAAATCTTGTCCTCTGTATGAACCTGGGGCCGACTTCTCATACAAGACAAATTTCTGTTAAATTTTGTTAACTTTGTGCACTAAAAAAGGAAAGATGAACTTAAAATAACCCTTAATGATCGAAACTCCGACCTTCTTTTCATAGGCGTTTGTTAACTTCTCTTACTCAACCCGCCTTTTTCAAGAAATTATGCTTTCGAGGGAGAAAAACTGGCTGACGTCTTCTATTTTGATTGTCATCTTTCGTAAATAATTCCTAAGACGTCTCATTAACACGAAAATATTTGTTTTAAATACTTCCCGCATCTGCTGCTCTTATTGTGTTTTACAGATTTGAAGCAAGATCGGAGAAACTGAATAGTAAATATCCATGTACTCCCCAAGTACTCTCCAGTTTCCTTGTTTCAGATTACATTAAAGAAGAGTGATGATTAGATGGAATCTCACCAAGCACCGATTTCCATTTGTACCGTTTTGCTTAACACTTTGTCGTGTTGCACTCTACAGCTGGCATTTTGATTAAAGCATCGAATAAGTAAGATCCCAACAGTAAAAGAGTCACGATAGTGACGACATACGCCCTTCGGATAAATGCCATATCACTCGTGTCATACGTGACTTTCATATAAGTTCGTTAGCTAACGGCTGCATACAACACGACAGTGGCTAAGGAGTACCATAGAATTAAACAGGAATTATTGATGGTGCATGTCAGTGGATGTTGAGATACAACAACTGTAGTATCATTTACATCCACCTGTAGCGATAGTGTATCTCCGTAGTGTGCTAGCTTGTTAGACATGAGCTTTCGGTCAGACATCTTCAACAAAACGAAAAATGGAAAATATTTTTTTCGGCGACTTCCTTTCAGCAGATTTCTGGCAAAACCTCTGAGATTGAATAAAATTGCCATGAAACTGTAGGTGCAAAAGTGGTGTGAGAAACTAGGTCGTAATCCTGACAGAAGGGTTGTAATGATCAATTATGTGTGATTACCGTTTGTTTGTATAAAATGTCTCCCCCTTTTGGAAATGTTAAAATGATAGATTTTTCTCTTAAAATGGGCGGGGCATAATATAAGTTTTCCCTTTAAGTGGCAACAAGTTATCGTTTGAACAATAAAACCTTCGATTTCATGCGAATACGAGTGAATTGAACTTTGATTTACTGCCGGTTATAATATAGGTTCCATTCCTCCCCATTAATCTAATTTTTAATAATTTTGTTTTTTTTTTTGAATCTTTTATTATGATTTTTTTAAATTTGTATGTGTTTTGAATTGAAATTCCTTAAACTCTCATTAAAATTGTTTGATTTCATATTTTTTTTTTTTTATTATTATTTTTAATTTAAACGAATTTATTTTAAATATGCATGACTGAACTCCAATTCAATGATAATTACGCGCTGCATTTTCAACTTGAATGTCGCTTTTTATGCTTTTTTTTATTTACTTCTCTTACGCTCTCTTATTTTATGCGACTTTGTTTTGTTTTTTTTTTTTTATCAGAAACAATTTTCTGAATAATTTAAATAACAAATCCAATAATAATAATAATAAATATAAATACAAACACACATATCTACATACATATATATACACACATACATAGTAGTAATTATAAGTTAGTATGTAATTCAGTTCATAGTTTTAGTTGCTCATAATCAGTTTAGTCGTCGGTATTGTATTTGTTTTGTTTTGTTTTTTTTTTTAAATACGGCTGCACTTTTATTTTTATTGTTATTGCAGTCGCTCTAAATTATTTATTATAACAATAGAATTGTTTTTTTTCTTCTTCTTGTTTTTATTTTAATTATCAGTTGTTGTTGTTGTTGTTGTTGTTTGGTTTTCATTGTAATTAGGACAACGACAAGAACAAAGGAATTTGGAACAAAATTACAATGCAATCGACCCGACCGCAGAAAACTTTGTTCTTTTATTTCCAAAAAAAAAAAAAAAAAAAAAAAAAAAAAAAAAACGTAACTCTAATCAAATTTATTTTTATAAAAATAATTAAATTGGAAGAAAGGAATCTAACTGCAGTTCAAAATTTAGATTCAAAATTAAAAAAAATCACCAGAGAAAATGCTGAAATTTTTGAACAGAAAACTGACCCAATTATCTTACGCAGACACCTAGGGTAATTAAATTTACTGTATTATGAGAGCTCTGCAGAGAATGCAAGAAACGATAATCTTAAGGTGCAAGGTCCAGACTATACGGTGAATGTTACAAAATCATTCATTCAAGCTCTCTCAGTTTTGTTTCTGTTGGGCTATTAAAGATGTATTTGATCTGCCGTTGTCATAATTAAATAAAAAAAAAAAACTGTACCACACCTGTACCTGTTGCACAAGGGCTGCCATAAGGGGCGCCATAGAGTGTTTCGATTATCGAAGTCTTCACACTTCGAGATAAATTTGTTCTCTTTGACTGTTTCAAACTTAACGAAACAAACTTATGATCGAGCAACGTAGATCTAACATTTGGAAACAATAGATGTCAAGAGGTTTAAAGCTCTTTAATGTCCTTGTAAAACAAAACAACTGTAAGTTGTCATCTATAAAATTATTCAGGTTGCTTCTGACAAGAATACGGTTTGATTTGTATTATAAGAGTTACGAGAGCGGCGCCAAATCTAGCCAACCTGATCTATACAGATTGCTGCATTAGTTTCAACAAATTTATTTGATTAAGTGTAGCAACCTTGCGACACAGATGCTGTAAGTCTCATGATGCCATATCTGTGACCGCATTCTAGTAGGTAGTGTATTGGCTTATTATACATGGGGCCTCGATTCAAACCCCAGCTATCAGACATTTCTATCAAAACGAAATATGAAAAAATTATTTCTTCGGCGACTTCCTCTCAGCAGATTTCTGACAAAAACTCTTATGAGATTAAATAAAATTGCCATGGAAAAGTTTCTGAAACATCTGTCGTTCGTAATCGACTTTCAACTGATGGTACTGCCATGTATAAATTTAACATACACAGCATAATTGGTGTGATAAGCTAGGTTGTAAACCTAACTAAAGGTTTGTAATAACCAATTATATATCTACAGTAAGCGTCAAAAGAAACTGTACATTAAACAAAATATAATCATTAACAAATTACCGTTATTTTTAATTTCAAATTGTTTCATTGCCAGTTTTTTTTTAATTGAAACAAAAATTTCGAAATATTGTGAAATTTTTTCGGGCACTCTCCTTAAGTGGTAAAAGTTGAGTTTGATTGGATTGTTAGAACTTTATTCTTAATGTACAGGAGGTACTTTTGACGCTCACTGTATGTATGCAATCCAGTGGACCGTTAGGTCAGCCCATTTTATCCGCGAGAGTAGATAAAACGATAGGCAGAATGAATATTGACTGGAAATTTTGTCATATTGGTGTCAATGACTATTTTTTTTTTCGAGTGTATTAATAACCATAAAATTATTTTAATAAAACAAAAACAAACAAAAATTGTTTCTAATTAAACATAATGAGGCAACTCATAACTGTTAATATAACATAAAAAAAATGAAACTCTCGTGATCATTTTAAAATATTTCCTTTCGCCTCATTTCAATTAACAGAAAAAAAAATTTTTTTACACTCAAACTACAAAAAACAGGCCATCGAATCCATTCATGCCATCTTTTTATACTTCAAATACTCTTTAATAACGTACAAATAACTTCATAATTGATGATAATCAATTGATCAATTGACGCAACATTTAAAGACTATTTAAAATGTGCTAAGTGACTACACTGGCAGCTATTTTTAATGCTGCTGCTACAGCTACTTCTATTGCTACTGCTATTGCTTGCTATTGCTTGCTATTGCTTGCTATTGCTTGCTATTGCTTGCTATTCTAATAGTCATTGATGATGATGATGATGATGATGGCTTTTGCTATATTTGAATAGCATTATTGATGATACCCTCTTTACCTAACTCCCTTCCTCACGTTATACCATTTCAATATTTTTTTAATGCCAATTAAACGTTTTTTTATTTTACTTTTCATTTCTTTTCATCATGCCCCATCATCATCAAGTGATTGCTTGGTTTTAAGTTTGTCTGTCCACCACAGACTGCATGTCAGTCCATTCCATAAGGGTTATGATAATTTTTAATAAATGATGATGGTGTTTTGGCATGAGAATGATGATGATGATGGTAATCATAATGATGTAGATGGCGATGATGACTACTACTGGACTCTTGGTGTGTGTCACAAGATTACAATATTTGTGGAATTTCTTGCACAATTTTTGTGTGTTTTTCAATACGAACTTGTAGTAGTTTATCGGGCATTATTGTTCCTGTTGTTGTTGTTATTGTTGTTGTACTGTTTATTGTTATTGCGGACGACCTTTTAATTGAACTATTTGTGTTCGAACATCGAAAGCTGCTCTCTAATGGGCTTTAAGAACAATAATTTCAATTTCAATTTCAATTTCAATTTGAATATGTGACGAGAATTGTTTTGTTTTTGCTTTCCTTTTTAAGTTTTTCGTTTTCTTTTTTCCTTTTGCGTTTTGTATTATAAAATAATTAAAATGTTTGCCATCGGAATTATTCAAGATGATAAAGTCAATACTGATAATTGGTTCAATTAAGAGAAAATTGAAATGTGGATGTTGAAAATATTTGAATTACAAAAACAAATTCATTTACATACCATACATACATACATACATACATACATACATACATACATACATACATACATACGTACATATATCGTATTGAATTCATAAATGTTCTAGAATTTATTATAGGAACTGTCATCATATTTTTTAGTAGACTGTATATGCAAAATAAAACCGTTATTTATGATTTATATAATCATGGTTTGTTAGCTTGTCTTATTGCCTCTTTCAGGATAATTCCATTGTGCCTCTCTAATAGAAATCTTTTTTTTCTATTGGCAACAAATCTGCTGCAATGGACTTTTACAAGAACGTGATTTTTGCAAGACTTGTGAATGTGTTAGTCACCCATCTAGTGTCAAAGAAGTCACTTTTAATTTGTTGTATTTGGCTTTGTACTGATTAAACAGAATTTCTATTCTATTGAACGATAATCTGAAGTGTGCGATTGTTATCCTCAGGCAGTCCTATAAATACATGCATACATCCATACATACATACATCCATACATACATACATCCATACATACATACATCCATACATACATAATCCAATATATACATACATCCATACATACATAAATCCATACATACATACATCTACATACATACATCCATACATAAATACATCCATACATAAATACATCCATACATACATACATCTATACATACATACATCTATACATACATACATACATACATACATACATACATACATACATACATACATACATACATACAATACATACATACATCTATACATACATACATACATACATCACATACATACTCCATACATACACATACATCCATACATACATACTACATACATCTATACATACATACATCTATACATCACATACATCACATACATACATACAACATACATACATACATACATACATACATACATATACATACATACATACATACATACATCTATACATACATACATACATACATACATACATACATACATCCATACATAATTAGTCATTACAATTCTTCAGTCAAGATTACGACCTAGCTTCCTACAACACTTATGTTGTGCGTCTAAAGTTTAAAGTCGACTCCGAACGACAGATTTTTGAAAAACTTTTCATGATAATTTTTCTTTACTCTCAGAATTTTTGGCAGATATCTGCTGTGAGCAGCAGCCGAAGTGTGATCTGGGAGTTTAAACCGTGATTGCCTGCCAAATCAGATCTAATCTTCCTGGCTTGGCCACTGTCTTTGTGTGGCCAAATCTTGAGTAACTCACTTTCAATCCATGTTACTCTCTTGATACAGAAATGAGTCGTTTTTATTGCTATGCAGTAGCGAACCAGAGAGAGAGAGAGAGAGAGAGAGAGAGAGAAATTCGGTTCGAACTCACAGATCGAACTGCTATTTGTATTCAGTTTTCAGCTGTTTTTGTGCATCTGGACAATCGAAATTCAATGATATTCATTTGTTATCGATAGTTTTGCTAATAAACGTTCTAGACCATAATGAATTTTAAACTTCAGCAGCGTACTTTCACTTTTAAGTCGCCTGAGGTGCCCTTTCGCTTTTACTAAAGAAAAACTAGCGTGAGTATTTTCTCTTTGGTGGATACTAACAAAAACACTCATGCTCCAACTTTCCTGACTCCAGCAATTACAAAACTGCCAAAGAAATATTGAAAAAATTTTTTTGATTGTTTGCATAACACGATTGATTGTTTGCAACAGTTTGGGTTTCTCTAACGTAAATGTTGAATGTACGAGTTCAACTCTATACTGGGACTCATTGATATCGTTTTATTTACCGTAACTTTGCTTATTACCATAGTTATGCATTCATTCATACACTTTGATGTTCTTACGTTCATTCATATTTGCTATTTAAGATCTTCAAGTACCATACTTTATACTAACAATTCTTATCAAATTGTTTTGGTTTTGAATTTTATCAACATTTTAAAATTGCTTCTTATTGTGAAATAAATTTTGTTATTGCAGATAATACTATCGACAATAGCAGTCATGTACAATCGTATGAAAATGTTGCTGCTAACATACAACAGAGAGAATCAGTTACCAGTTCCAATAACGAAGAGTTGGAACAAAAGCCAACTGAAAATTTGGCACAAGATTATTATAAACAACAGCAACAGCAACAGCAACATCAACCTCAACCTCAACCTCAACAGCAAATACAAATAAAAACACAAAATGTTGTAGCTGAAGCGGTACAAACTGATAATTATAACAGCAATAGAACAATTATAACTGAAGTTCAAGAAGTTGTTGTAGAAGAACATAATCCCTTGACCAAAACGGATGTGGCTGTAGAGACTGTATTGCCATCTCATACAAATATTGCTAAACCACAACAGCAGCAACAAACGGTTTATACACATCAAGCTCCTGAAAAACAACAGAAGCATCAACAACAACATCATCAGCAACAGCAATATGGTGCTAAACAACATCAACAAGAATATCAACATCAACAATTGCAAACACAAGCAGTAGCACCACAGCAACAAACATCAAATCAACAGCAAGCCCATCAACAACAGCAGGCTGGTCATTACCAACAACACCAGCAGCAGCAACATCAACAGCAGCAAACACAGCAGCAGCAGCAGCAGCAGCAACAACAACAACAACAACAACAACAACAACACCATCAGCAAACATCTTATGAAAATCGTAAATCGTCCTCAAATGTACAATCAACAACATCAATCACGTCGCAAGTATGACTATCATCATGGTCACAGTTCCACGGGCAGTAATAGTAGCAATAATGAGTCCTCAAACGCCCAACAACATCATCAGCAACAGCAGACAAACAAAACAATGTCATGGACTAATTCAGCGCAGCACAAGAAATCCACTAATACAGTGGCAGTAACGGCCACCCCAACGTCCAGTCATACTGGGGCAGGCAGTTATAATAAATCATCATCAGGTGCTACAAACTCAGCATCAACTCATACACATACCACACGTACCTATAAAATCAACAGCATCATAACTATCAGCAGCAGCAGCAGCAGCAGCAGCAACAAAATCAACAACAACAGCAAAATTATCACTATCAACAGCAGCAACACCAGCCACAAACTCGTAATTATGGCGCTATGAAAATGCCTTCATCACCCATTGCTAGTGTAACAAATCCCATGGAACGTAAAACCAGTCAAACAAGTGATGCTGGAAAATCACAAACAACAACAACAACAAACAACATCTACTGCTTCAACTACAGCGGTGCCACATCAATTTCAACAGCAACAGCAACAGCCACTTCAACATCAGCAATCGCAACAAACCTCAACTACTGATGTTGTACAACAGACTCAGTCGTCCATATCGAGCTCAAGCATTGTGGCAAATACGGCTGTCACAGTTGCAGCTAACACAACAAACATTTCTGCAAAATCGCAACAGCAACAGCAATATCCACCAGGATTTGCTAATAAGAAACATAGTTTATCAAATCAGGGACACACTACATCAGGCAATACCGCAAATGCTGCTAACTTGTCAACGGCGACCAACACAGAGACTGCAACAACAGCACCAGCCATTAATTTGGCTCCACCAGTAACAGCCACTACACCAGCTGTACCCTCTACACCCTCATGGGCCAGTCTTTTCTCTAGTACCGCGAATAGCAATAACTCATCTACTGCTTCCGCTAATGCTTCTGCAAATATTTTATCATCGAATGCTTCATCGGCATCGTATGTCATTAAACCCGTAGCTAAAGTGGCTCCTTTGGTAACTCCTGGTGCTCTATCCTATTCAGCGGCTTCGGCACAAAATCTACCACCACCATCGGCTAGCTCGTCCTCAAATACATCTGCAACAGCTGCCAAAAAAGCATCAAGCACATCATCAGGCGATCAAACGCTATCCCAACGTAATTCAATGGCTAATCTCGATGAATTCTCTTTGAAATTTGCTGAATTTCTTACGAAATATAAAAGTGATTGGGCCACTATTAGTCTAAGACCCAGAGGTCTTACCAATCGCTCTAACTACTGTTACATCAATTCCATATTACAGGCCCTCTTGGGTTGTTCACCACTCTACAATTTGATTAGGTCTATACCAAAACAGGCTGCCAACCTATGCGAAGTTAAAACTCCCACTGTTAATGCCATGTAAGTACATTAGTGTTGGTGGTTGGTTGGTATTGATTATTATTGGCCACAATTAAGTCAGCAAATTGAATATGTTTTACGGTTTCCTTTTGCGTTACAATTGTGGCAGATTAAATTCTATTTTGTTTCTTTTAAAATCATTAAAATAAAACCGTTCTGGTGGCATTTTATGGTTTGAGAGAAACGTTTTCCATAAGTTCTCTAACAATTGGCATCTGACTACTTAAGGACGTCGGATGTTGTAATGAGAACAGACAATTTTAGTTTAAAAAAAAAAAAGGAAATTTTTAAAAGTTCCCTTTAAAAAATAGACAAAAAATTCACTTTCACTCTTTCACCCTGTTTTTTTTCCTTTGCAGGATTACTTTCATGTCGAACTTTTCGAATTTACCCAGTGGCTTGCGTTTACGCAATCCTAAAGGCAGTAAAAACAATAAAGATGATTTGGGAAGTGATTTGCAATGTGATCCAGCTTTTGAACCCACTGAAATTTATAAATTGTGGAATGACAGTCGCGAAGAACATGTTGAGGGACGTCAAGAAGATGCTGAAGAGTTTTTAAGTTACATACTCAATAAGTTAAACGATGAAATGCTAGAGGTATGATTTTTAGTAGAGCTTGATAACCTAAAAGTTAATATTTTAAACTAAAAACCTTTCCTTTTAATACTACACAGGTAATTAAATTAATTGCTAAACCAACACCCGAACAGAATGGACAAAATGAACCACCAGAAGAGGAAGGTGATGCTTGGCAGGTAAATATCGAAAAAAGTTGTAATTTTTGTAAAAAATTATTAATTTTTTCTTGGTTTTCTCTTTCAGATGATTTGCAACAATCGAAATAAGGGCAGTGTTACACGACAAACCGATTTTGGTTGCACACCATTAAGTGATATTTTCCGTGGTGAATTACGTTCACGCTTGCAGCGCGAGGGTGAACTTTCCACAGATGTTATACAACCATTTTTCACCTTACAATTGAATATTGAAGTATTTATTAAATTTATTTTGTTTTTGCTTTTCTCGTTAAAATATTAAAAAAATTTTAATTTTCTTGTTTTAGAAAGCGGCTTCCGTTAAAGAGGCTTTAGAAATTCTAGTGGGCCGTGATCAATTGGAGGGTGTTACTGGCAGCAAGAGTAAACAGGAAGTTGTTGCCTGGCAACAAATGAATTTGGAAAAATTGCCGCCTATTTTAATTTTACACTTGAAATGGTTCGATTATCGTTCGGATGGTTGCACAAAAATTCTAAAGAAAGTCGATTTTCCTGTCGAACTTAAAATTGATGCCAGTAAGTAGTGTAAAAAATAAAATTACATCAATATTATGTTTTTATTTATTTAAATCAGCCTGGGGAAGAAAGAAGTTGGATTTAAATAAATAATAAATATCGAGCAGAGAATGTAAAGCCAAATTCTAACAAATAATTTTTTTCTTTAATTTTTTTTTTATTAAAATAGAAATCTTAGCTTCCAAAAAGTACTCACAAAAACAACGTGCCTATCGTCTGTTCGCTGTTGTCTATCACGATGGCAAGGAGGCCACTAAAGGCCATTACATTACCGATGTCTATCATACTGGCTATGGCAGTTGGCTGCGTTATGATGACAGCTCTGTTAAGCCAGTCAGTGAAAATCATGTACTATTACCACGAGCACCACGAGTACCTTATTTATTATGCTATAGACGCTGTGATACCATACCCCAGCAAAGCAATAACAATCAAAATTCATCGGGCGGCAATAACAACAATTCATCAGGTAATACAACACAATCATCGGGAAAATAAAGTTGATGATGATGATGAGAAAGTTAGAACGCAAAAAAAAGAAAATGTGAAAACTGAATACGAAATGAAAGCACAACGAACGGTTTTAACAACAATAATTACAAGTAAAAACACATACACAACAACTATAACAAAACTGTATAACCTTCTAAGGAAAACGGAAAAACAAGTAGCAGAATGAAGGAGTGAGAGAGGTATACAGAAAATATAAAATCTAGAATCATAAGAATAAAATCAATCTGTCTTGCAAAATCAGTTTTGCATCCATGACGGCAATGATGAATGGTAATTATGATGATGAAAATGTTTGGTTTGGTTTAGAAACATACATACACACATACATACATACGTACATAGATAGCTAATACTAAAACATAACTTAGTAAAAGGAAAAAAAGAAAAAACAGGCAAACATTTAATACATCTTACAGATTTGTGGCAATAATCCCAAAAACAAAAGAAACAAAAAACTATGAAGAAATTCTAAGTGATTCAAAGATTTAAGAATCAAAAAAATGTTTGTAAGTAAAACACAACGACTAGAATATATTTTTTTTTATACAAATTAACAACATTATCGAAATGTTTTAAAGAAATTAAAAAAAAAAAACAAAATTCTAGTTTAAGTCCAAGTTAAAGAGACTTTAAATAAAAAAAGAAAAGTAAATATTTATATAAGATTATATATATACATTACATACATACATACACACATATATATTTATATTTATATTTTTTTTAGTTAAATTCATTAAGAAACAAAACAAATTAATTAGAGTTTAGTGTTAAGTAGTTTTATAATACTAATTAATACAAAGCAAAGAAATCAATACAAAAAGAAAAAAAGAAGAAAAAAAATTATATAAGGGTTGTGTGATTAATTTATTTTTAGTCACAATAGAAATTTTCGAATTAATTTTTATTTTCTTTTTTAATTTTTGTCAAATGTTTTTATTATTAGTTGAAAGGACAACTAAATTAAATTAAATTTCAAGTCATTAACGTAAAACCTTATGAAATTATTACGGAGTTTTTAATTTGAATAAGAAATTTTTTTTTTTTTTTTTTTTTTTTTTTTTTTTTTTTTTTTTTTTTTTGCTTTAAAAACGTTTGCATTTTTATAAACAATTATTTAACAAGTCATATCGTTTATACCATTGTAAGTTACTTTAGAACAATATTTGAAAAAAACCAATTTAAGATCATCCATCATTTTAAAAAAAAAAAATAGTTTAAAGTTTGGTTTCACAGTTTACTTCTTTAAAAAAATTATAATGTTTACAACTTAAACAACTTTGGTTAAAAAAAAAAAAACGTATTTAAACACTTAACATATGAATCGAATGTGCCTAGGTCATACCTAGTTTCCAGGCATATTTAATGAGAATTAAGTAAACATTAATATTACAGACCTCAATTGTTTTAATTACAATAAAAGTTCCATCTAAGCTAAGCTGCATACTTTGCAGGAATTTATGTGCAAATTTGTGCAAACGTAAAATTTACGTGGCTCGTTTAAAAGTGTTAATATATGGCATCCGTATGTGAAGTGTTAATAAAATAATTTCAATGTGATCATTCTTTTGATTTCAAATTTTATTGCCATGATTTCATCAATTTAACAGAGAGTCTATTTCTACTTCCAAACTACTTTTAAATTAATTTTGCTTTAAGTCAACTTTGTCTGAAGTTTGTAGCGTTGGATATTTATTTTTAATTTCAATGTAAACTTAATATGATTGCATCAATTCATTTCTGTAGAACAGAAACAGTTTTTTTTTTAAAGAAAATTGCTCTTTTCGTATATCGAAATCTCTCTCGTAATCCGAATTAATACCAAAAGAAGTTTCCTGATATGAAGGGCTTTAACACTGATGCTGTTGCATCTTGTTAGTTTAAGTTTTTAAATCAGATTTCATTTGTATTAAATTAAATGTCAAAATAACATGCTTCCACATAAGCGCTTTTAACAGTTGTAGAATACTAGCTCGCCTCTTTACTCTAGCAATAAAATCATGAAATCACGTTTCCACAAGGCATGCCTAATAATATCTGAGTTATTGCACTTCTTTATTATTTTTGTTTTTCACAACAGCATTCAGTTTTATAGTAGATAGCATTGAAGTTGTTTTATAATAGAGTTCGTCTATGCTTCTTGCTGTCAAATTACTTCGGTAGATTATTTCATTTTTTTTTTTTTGGGTTAGAAATTGCAAACGTCGTGACACATAAAACAGGTATGATAATGATGATCATATTATCTGTTTCTACAACTTTTATACTCAATTACTTCTGCAAGTAAATTATTGAATTGAACTGTGAACCACGCTTTACACTATCTAATTGGTATTTTTTTTTGAAATAGTGTTTCGAAAATATTTTCATTCGTATTGAAAAATACTTAATGAATCCTTAGAATTGTTTTTTTTTTTGTTCTTATTTTTTTTCTTTCTCTTATCTTCTCCTAACATACAAAATATTCTTCTATAAATTATTAGATTATAAAATTATAAAAAACATTTAATTCTTTATTTATTTAAAATATAAGTTGTAATAGATTTCCTTGTAAAGATGTATTGTATTTAATATTGAATGTTTTATAGTCAGTCAGTCAGCTTAGAAAAAAAAATCAAAATTTATGTTTTAAAATTTCATAATATATGTCGTTAGATTGGAACGAATTTCAATTTGTTTTTAAAATTAAAATCGTGTTAAGGTATATTTCAATATTTCTATTTAATCGATAATTCTGATCTACATTAAAATCAAATTTAAATTTCTGTTGAAAATTGTAAAAGTCTTTTGGCAAAATAATGTCCAACCAAGACCTTGGTTACAATTCAATAATAATTACAGCTGCACTAATTTCACCCTTATCCAATATACATGTGCATGCTATGCCTGAAAACAATTGTAAAAATGAAATCTTACTTGAATAATGGATTTCTGCATCGTAATTATTGAAAATGTATAAAACTATACAGAAACGTTGAATTGAAAATACGCAATTAAAGCATACAAGTTCTGTTCTGTTTAATCCTTTAAACGTTAACCTTTTGATTCCCTTACGCCTAAAATACCCAGTCTTTGGAAGATTATCTGTAGTTTTCTCGTTATAGAATAAAATTTCTTAAGATCTGGTCTTGTTTACCATTTTTTTTTCTAAAATATTTCCCTTGAATTTAATATCTAAACACAGTTACCAGCCATAAGGAATTTATTCTTTTGTTTAAAATGTACTGCCGGCATATAAGAATTAATAAGTTTGCATTTTCTTTTCATATGAATAAACCCTTGGCTCTTAGCCTGGTATTTAATTTAAATTACGCAGTCCTCTAGTTACAATTTTAAGCAAACTTCAAAATAATGCTACGTCTTAATGAGTTTATTTCGGAATTTTAAAACCAAATGTAACTCTATAATGTCATTCACATTCAATTGATTTTAAACAAAACTTTTTGACTATAAAATTCAGTTTTTTTTTTTTTTTATTAATTCTTATTGTTTTTAGAAATACAATACTAATATTATTTGGTAATAATAAGTTTCATTTAAGTTTTAAGTCATGTAGGTTAATTTATATTTTCAGTTTTATTATGATTATCGAATTGTGAATTAACAAACGTTGTTTATAATTCGAAAACCATAATCAGACTGCTAGTATAGCATATTTAAAGTAATGCGTATGTACTATATATAGGCATACAGGCAGGCAGACGTATTTCTATAATTATTTTTAATGTGAGTTTAATTAGTTATGATTTTTTTTTTAATTTTATTTTTATTATTTTACATGTGTTTTAATATTAAGTAAATGATGTTTTTTTTTTCATGAAGTTGTTCCCTTTGATAACAATTAATATTTTTTTTTTACAATTTGAAAACAAAAAACAAAAATTTCAATTTCTTTTACCCAAAAAAAAAAAAATGTTAAGTTTATTTTGTTTTGAATATATGAAATCTGTTGTATAGAAAAATACAAAAAAAATAATAATAATAATAAATAAAGAAAATAGAACTCTAGTGTACAAAAATTAAACGAAACTAGCATATGATTGTAATAGTCTATGAATGTTGGTATGAATTGTTTAATTATTTGCTATGTTTTTTAATGTAAATATGTGTTAAGTTTTGTTTTATAAAGATTAATTTGTTTGTAAATTATACAAGAAAACGAAAAAAAAGAAAATGGAAGTATAAAAAATATATTAATTCTTACAAAAATTCGTTTTTTTTTTTATATTAACAAAATATTTAAAGCAACTTTATTATTAAGCTTAGATGCAATCATAATTATAAAAACTAAACAACAAAAAAATATTAATTTTTAAAAGCAATACTTAAAAACTTTAATTAAAACAAACGTGTCTACTTGCTTAGCTATAAATTCTATTAATTTTCTTTCGCAATTGTTGAAGACTTTTCAAGATTTTTATTTTCATAGTAAATCCCTTAATTTCCAAAGCAAGCTATTCTAATCAAAATTTGCTCAATCATAGCATATAAAAGTCATCAACAACAAGAAAACCTCATAATAATTATGGTTGTATCTCTCTTATTAATTAATATTAATTGCTTATTAATATGCATTTTATTCTTATTAATTTTTTTTTTAAATTAATTTTTATAAACATATAGCCTTAAGCATTATTTTTTTTTGTTTTGTTAAATATAAAACAAAAGAAAAAAAATATTCTATTAAAAATTAAATGTAATTGTTGTTACATACAAAAAAAAATGTGTATATTAAACAAAAATTGTTTTTAATTTTATAAAAAAAAAAAAAAAACAAACAAACAGATTAATTAAATATTTTCTGAAAACATTTCCATTTTATTATACGATTTCATTTAACTTGAGTACTTATGTGCATTAGAAAAGATATTGGAAATGTTTTCTATTTAATTTTTTTTTATCTAATTTGACTGTGTTTTTTTAATGCTAATAATTCAATTGATTAAGAAATAATTAATTTATTTAAAATAACGTAACGTATTATATTGAAGAAGAACAAATCATATTGAAATCTTGCTGAATAAAAATTATACGAACGCTTTAATACTATTGTGGAATATATAAATATATAACGACGTATATGCTTTAAACGTAATGATTTAATAATTAAAATTAAGATCATTTTACATTAAACAATCATACGTAATAATTCTTAAAGTTATTAAATTATTTTCATTAAAAACTTAAGATTTTCTGCAAATTATATATGTAATCTTTAATTAAAATTTTTTTTGACATAAATTTTTATTTTTAATTTAAAGCTTAAATAGAACATTTTTACTTTCCCTTTCAATAATGTCTTTAAATTTTGAAAAAAAAATCATTATCATGATCATAATAAGATTGGAATTCCCAATCGGTGTACTCGTTGTACTTTAAATTCCGTTTGTGAACTTTCTAGAAGGCAAAGATGACAATCCATTTCCGCTATATATGCGGATTTTTTTAAATGATCTCTTAATACAAAGAAACATATTACGGCAGTCAGTACTAAATAACGTTTTTTAAATTACTAAACAACCCGTTGTTATTATAGTGTTTTGCAATAGTCGCAGTATTTTTTATTTATTTCGGTAATGGCTTCTCCTTTATAGGTTAATACATTTCACGTTCTATTGACAATCATGCTCAATTATTTCTGATATTTGAAACATAGTCTGTTAGAAGTTGAAATTGAAGATAATACAAATCGCTTTGTGTATTATGAGAAAATCAAAATATCATGGATTTTTGCGATTTGTAAGGAAAAGAAGGAAAAATTAATTTCCGGTAACATTTAATATGAACTAAAAGATTGTTAATTTAAAAATAAAAATGATTTGACTCCTACTATAAAAATCAATAACAATAATTGAAAATAGGGAATGAATTTTTTTATTTCACGCATAACTTTTTTTTTTTTTTTTGTCAAATTATTTGAAATTTGAGAAAATTATATTCGATATTTGCTAACTAATCAATTGTTTTAGCCTTTTGTAGCCATTGGTTTCATAATTTCATTGAATTTTAACATGATTCTTAGAAAATTTTTGCTTCTTTTGAAAGGTCAATATACACAATTGCTTAATAACTTATAACTGATGCCTCATTGCGTTTTCGAAAGTGAAACATTTGCAATAAATATTGAAAAATTAAAAAAAGAAAACAATTTCTTTTGTTATGTAATATTTTTTATTTTTTTTATTAATATTTTTTTTAATTATTTTTAATTTTTAAATAAAAATTTTTTTTTGTTTTTTTTTTTTTTTATTTATTTTTTAATTAAAAAATTATAAATTATAATTTTGGCATTGTTTTTTTTATTAAGTTCGATTTTGAAAACAGCAGTGTTTGATATGTTTTTTTTTATTTGTAAAAATTATTTTTCGTTTTATGAACAAAATTTCATACAAAATTTTGTTTATAAACCAATAAGAATTGAAATTCGTTTTTTCGTTTATAAATATGGAGCTAAATTTCCTTTAAATATCTTCTTCAAATATAAATATTTAAATAAAAATTTAAAATTGTATCAAAATATATTATTTTAAATCAATTAATTATTTCTTAAAAAAAAAAAAATTAAAACAATTTTTCTTCATACATATTACGTTAAAAACTAACCTTATACGATAAAAGAATACGATAAGAAATATGTAACATAAAGAATACATGTTAAAATAAAATAAATGTAAGTGAATAAACGCAATAATATTTCTAAAATGTTATTTTTTTTTTGTAGCAAAAGTAAACTAAATTAAAAAAAAAAATAAAAATATTAAAACCTTTGCTAAAACAAATTCAAATTTAAAACAAATTCTTTTTATATTTTTTTTCTTAAATTTTTTCCTTTTTTTTAAATAATTAAAACTATAAATGAATTCATTATAAAACATAACAATTAATATGAAAACTATAATGTTTTATTAAATAGCATAAGTGATTAACAAATACTAGATGTAACATTAAAAAAAAAATATTTAAAAAAAGGAAATTAAATATGTAAAGTTATAACGAAATATAGATTAAAAATTGTGCCAATATTTTTGTAAAAGAGTAACAACAACAACAACAACAATGATCCAAAATCCTATACAAATGCAATATTTAAACATTAAAACAAACAAAAATAAATAAATAAAACAATATTCCAAATCCCAATTAAATTTACTGAAATAATAATAAAAAATTTATATTTTTTTATTACAAAATAACAAAAATGAAAACAAATACAAACACTAAATATAAAACATTTACAAAAACGATAAAATTCAAAAAAAAAAAAAAAAAAAAAAAAAAAAAAAAAAAATAATAATAATAAAAAAATTTAAAATAAAAAAAATTAAAAATAAAAAATACATATACATACATGCTATATATATTTGAAGTATAGGTAAACAGAATTAATAATAAAAATAGTTTTTTTTTATATTTTATTTAGAAAACATTTCAAATGTAATATGAATAGTTAAGCAGCAGTTCATTTAATTTCTTTTAATTTTTTTTTTATTTCAATTTTAAATTTTTTATTTTTTATTTAAGCCAACAGATCTGTTTAACACACAATATTCAAATTGAAAAGCCCCGGGGAATATTTCTGTATCTCAATTAAAGCTCCAATTCAAAACGTTGCATTCTAGAAACTTAAATTTTAAAAATTTCTAAAAATACTTTCATACTTTTTAATGAAATTTAATAACTTTTAAAATATAATACCGAATCCATACAGCATTAGATGCAACATTTTGTTTTTGAAATTATTAAGTATTTCAGGCTTTACCAAAGAAAAAAATTTGTTAACAAATGGTTCTGTAAAAATATTTCCGTTCGAATGTAATCGTAACCGTTTTCGAAAAAAATGCATTGCAAAAGGTGTAGTAAAAAGCATTTCGGTATTATTTTGATATCTTAAGGGGGGCAGTATTGTTACTTTCATATAGTCCAACTGTAGCTTGCATATATTTTCTCTTTGCTAGTGTCTATTTTTTAACATGTACTCAAGCAAAACTGAGTATGTAGTACGTGCTTAGATTTAACAAGCTTCGTACATTAGAACTACATCTTATATATTCGCATGACTAAAAATACTCATTCAAGTAACGTGATCGCATTAAACTGTTGAATTTGTTCCATTTGACAAATCTTTATAGGTGGCGAGCAAATGTCTCTTCATTATCATTCCAAATTTTTTCCTTCATGAGAACTAAAGTTTAAAGTATATCGTGTCCTATAAAATATTTCAGATGCCCAATTCCTTTAATTCAACCTACTAACTGATCTCCTATTATACAAAATCTCAAGCTAATTGTAGCTCAATGTGTTCAGAAATTTTTTCTTGAGCTGCTTAAAGACCTTAAAAATTTACCACGTTTACCATCAGCTGTTTAATCGCCTGCCAAGGACTCCATTACGCCTCCATTTTGAAGAGTTTAAATCCAATTTAAATCCAAATTAAAATAGCGAAATTGATTGTTATAGGAGTAATTGTGATTAAGATGGCTCTTAACTGTTGTGATATCTGT
>QOCX01000111.1:487415-511031 GCA_005959815.1 Sarcophaga bullata
TTGATGTGGAACTCGTTTTCAGACTCCCAGGAACCAAATTGAATACACATTTGCAAATTCGCCAGATTCCACAATAATGGCAAAAAAGGTTTCTCCCTATACATTGAAAAATAAAAACATTTTTATAAGGTTAACCTATCATCCTAAGTCTCATTTTCAAAATGATTTTTTGGAATTGGAATTGAATTTAATCGATCACCGTAGCTAGGGGCCATAGTGTCTCTATGTTTCTTCATACACTTTAAAAAATAAAAATAATTTTTTAAGGTTAACCTGGCCTAAGTCTATGACTCATTTTTAAAATGATTAGATCAACATAGCTAGAGGCCATAGCGTCCATTGCAAACTAAATAACATTGCTTGTTAAAGAAATTGTAAAGACTCTCTTAAAATGTATGTGACGGGGACAATTTAGGAAATGTTACTTGAACTTTGGATACTTTGGTTTTATTTTATTTTTTTTTTAACACAATCGTTTGTTTTTGTTTTGCTAAGCCTCTGTCATTTCTTTTTTTTTATGCAAATAAAAAAATTTAATTCAATCGCTATTTTCAACTGCTACAATTGGTTCCTAAGCTTTAAGTAAAAAAATAATTTTAAAAAAATTAAAGAATTAAAAAAAATTGTAGGAATTCGTTGAAATAAATCAAAATAGAAATACATATGTATTCTCAATGAATAATTCGTTTAAAATTTTATTTTATTTTATTATCAATTGATTTTATTTTAATTTTTTTTTTACTTAAAACCATAATATTTTAATAGTTTTGGAAACATTATTGTTTACTTCATTAATTTTCTGTTAAAATTTGTTATGAAATCAATGAAGTACATACAGTGGCTTCAAAGCCAATAAAAAGCTTAAAATTTCTCTAAAAACCCATGGCTTGCCATTCATTCTTGAGTAGCTTTACCCTGGTTCTTATAACAAAACAAGCCTTGATCGAAGCAGAACAATACTGAGAGTTGTTGTTCTTTTTAAATTTGAATTCCTTTATGAAAAATCATGCACTTCGCATACCTCTAGTGCAGTACGTTGGTTATTTCTTTTTTTGGAATTTCTAACCTTGCAAGAAAGTATTTGGAAAATTGTAATACAAAATTACTTAAGAAGTCGCCGTATTCTATAGGTAGTGTGTTGGCTTATTAGACGAAAGGCCAGGGTTCGAATCCCCGGTCAGACATCAAAAACGAAATATGAAAAAAACATTTCTTCGGCGACTTCCTCTCATTAGATTTCTGGCAAAAACTCTGAGAGTAAATAAAATTGCCATGAAAAGTTTCTCAAAAAATCTGTCGTTCGGAGTCGACTTTAAACTGTAGGCCCGCCATCATGTATAAAAATTAGCACACAAAACATAAGTGGTGTGAGAAGCTAGGCCGTAATCCTGAACTGAGGGATGAGAAATTGTAAAGACTCTCTTAAAATGTATGTGACCGGGGACAATTTAGGAAATGTTACTTGAACTTTGGATACTTTGTTTTATTTTATTTTTTTTTTAACACAATTCGTTTGTTTTTTGTTTTGCTAAGCCTCTGTCATTTCTTTTTTTTTATGCAAATAAAAAAATTTAATTCAATCGCTATTTTCAACTGCTACAATTAGCGTTCCTAAGCTTTAAGTAAAATAAATAATTTTAAAAAATTAAAGAATTTAAAAAAAATTGTAGGAATTCGTTGAAATAAATCAAAATAGAAATACATATGTATTCTCAATGAATAATTCGTTTAAAATTTTATTTTATTTTATTATCATTGATTTATTTTAATTTTTTTTTTACTTAAAACCATAATATTTTAATAGTTTTGGAAACATTATTGTTTACTTCATTAATTTTCTGTTAAAATTTGTTATGAAATCAATGGAGTACATACAGTGGCTTCAAAGCCAATAAAAAGCTTAAAATTTTCTCTAAAAACCCATGGCTTGCCATTCATTCTTGAGTAGCTTTACCCTGGTTCTTATAACAAAACAAGCCTTGATCGAAGCAGAACAATACTGAGAGTTTGTTGTTCTTTTTAAATTTGAATTCCTTTATGAAAATCATGCACTTCGCATACCTCTAGTGCAGTACGTTGGTTATTTCTTTTTTTGGAATTTCTAACCTTGCAAGAAAGTATTTGGAAAATTGTAATACAAAATTACTTAAGAAGTCGCCGTATTCTAGTAGGTAGTGTGTTGGCTTATTAGACGAAAGGCCAGGGTTCGAATCCCCGGTCAGACATCAAAACGAAATATGAAAAAACATTTCTTCGGCGACTTCCTCTCATTAGATTTCTGGCAAAAACTCTGGAGTAAATAAAATTGCCATGAAAAGTTTCTCAAAAAATCTGTCGTTCGGAGTCGACTTTAAACTGTAGTCCCGCCATCATGTATAAAAATTAGCACACACAACATAAGTGGTGTGAGAAGCTAGGCCGTAATCCTGACTGAAGGGTTGTAATGGTTGTAATTATGTATGTAATACAAAATTACTTGTTGAATTACAGAAAAGTTGCCTATCCAGACTATTTTGACTCAAAACTGTAACACAAAATTGCTTTTAGAATTTCAGAAAAGAACTAGAATGGACAATTAGCATAAATCCTCAAAATTTATGGCTTTGTTAACAATTGTAAACGGCAACGGGAAAATTTCAAGTATCAATGCTTTTTTTTAAAGAGAAATTCAGTTGTAATACTTTGTTTAGGGTAACTGCGGTTGTCATATATAATCGACCCGTTAAACTATTTATAGTTCCATGGCATCTCAAATGTGGTATTCTGTTCGTTGATTTTAATTTGTTACAATCTCTAAATGTTTCAACAAAAAGTTGCTGGCATCAATAAAAGGTAGAATATTTAGGAATTGAAAGTAATACGAGTTGGAAACATTTTGAACGAATGGTGGTAAACTTGTTAAAATAAAAAAAAAAAATGCAGAACGTGCCTATACTAAGCACTTGTGAAAATCGTGTGAGAAGTATGGCATAGTTTTATTGTATTTGAGATCAGTACCCTAGAGGATATATGCTTTGCGGAGCATATAGTTTACAAAAGGCTCATGTTGTTAATGATCAATCAAGAAAAATTAAATTTTTTTTTAAATATTTCCGGTTTTCCATAAAATTTTTTTTTGCTTCTCCTGCAATTCATTTAAAGTTTTGTAACTATTTCTAGCAAAATATAACAACAAATCCGTTTTATTAATTTTTTTTTTTTCTTGGAAAAATTAATTTAATTTTTCTTTTATTTTTTTAATTTAGTTTACAATTTCATTTTAAAACCCAATCACATATTTTATAAGGCTGTGTGCTTTAGAAATTTATATTAATTTTATTTATTATTATAACAATATATTATTATTATAGTATACATTTATATATTTTGTTTAAATAAATAAAAAAAAAAAAAGAATTATAATTTATTTTATTTTTGCATTTGTTGTTGGTTTTTGTTTCGTTTATTTTTGTTTTTTTTCTTCTTAATTTAAATTTCAAAAATTCAAATTAAAATCTATCTATGCAGTTAAAAAAAATATATTTCAATTGAAAACAACAAAAACAATGTATAACAATATAGAAAATATAAACGTATTACAACAATTGGCAAGTGCACTTATTAATAATATACATACAAAATATATATTTTTATTACAAATAAATTTAAAAGACAAAAACAAAAAACAAAAAAAAAAAATGGAAAAAGGAAAAATATACAGAAACAAATCTATAAAAAAATATTTAACAAATTAAATAGAAATACTTAACAATAATAATGAAGAAAAACAAAAAAATAACTAATAAAACAATTAACTTATATAAATAAACAATTAGTTTTAGAAAGGAAAGAAAAAATTAAAAAAAATTAAAGCTTATATTAAACAAACAATAACTAATTAGCCGATAATATTATATAAAATCAATTGTTTAAGCCGAAATATAAAATAATAATAATAAAAAAAAAAAATTAAACAAATTATTAATTATAAAAAATATTTAAAAAATTTACAAAAATTTATTTAGTTTTATAAACTTTAATACAAAAATTAAAATAAAAACTTTAAATATTAACTATTAAAAAAACATAATAAATAAACAATTTTAAAATAAAATAAAATAAAATTTAAATGTTAAATTTATAAAAAAAAAAAATATTAAAAATGAATTAAAATCAATAAACAAACTAATATATACACAAAAAAAAAACAAATTTTTTTTAAATTAAATTTTCCTGTTTCCATGGCACAGTGTTGTACCTTAAGCATAGGAACACATTAAATTTGTAATAAATTTTATTTACTTTCTATCCATTTGTATATATAACCTAAAAATAAATTATTTTAGGCAAATTTTCTAATAGTAAAGCCTTGTCACAGCGTAAAGCTATGCAAAGTATTGGCCAAAGTTAGTTCCAAGTTCGTCGGAAAGATTTCTCGCCATAAGATCTGCTTATTTTTTATAGACGTACAAGAGTCAAGCACCCAAGTCAAGTATTCTAGGCTAAAGTATAAAGTATACCAATGGTACTCAGGCAGGCCTGCCACTGAATTATAAAACATGTGGGATTGAACTTCCCAATACATTTTTTTTTTGAAAATTTTGAAAAGACCCTGTTCATTCAATGCTTGCTGCAATCGAATCATTTGAAACATTTCTTCTGTGATTGTTAGACGCGTTTGGTTATTTACTGTAGGTCCATATACTACACGTGTGGTGAGGTGGTTGACAATTAGCACACAAAACTTACATCACATCAAATGTTTTTATCTGTTATATAGCTAATGATGATGACCTGATCCATATTATCCACAAAACTCAATGCTTCACAAGACAAAAAGAAGGCATAATATACGCCAACAATTATGGTTTATTCTTGAGCGATCAATATGACTTTCTTTGGCATTTATGTGCTCTGTTTTTGTTGCTATTGGAGTGTTATGGTGGACCTGGGTTTTTTCTTACCAGAGATTATTTTGTAGATGAACAATACGAATTGCAAACAAACGTGACACACATTTCGCTGAAAGCTTTCACAATACCATGACGTCAGTTTTTTTAATTGTTCCTAGTGAAGAGCTCTCAACTGGGTGTCCAGAATGTTTGACATCTTCAGTGCTTGTGTGTGGTCACAATAGTAATCTGTAACAACACATCTGAAACATTTCATAAGTGCGCAAACTTCCCTTAGTATTTACCAAGTTAGCCTTGGTTTAAGTGGCTTTTTTTCGCATTGTAATGGCTAATGAACACACCTACTTCATTTGTTTCTTTTTTCATTAAATCACACAGGAGTCTGGTATCAGTGGATGTCAAATATAAATTAAATGACGTTGTTTTGTTTTTAAATTTTGACAGATGTCAACTGACATATCATATTCTAGTTTACAAGGCCAGAAATTTTTAAAAATCACGGACATCCTATAATGACAATGCTCAGCAACATGTTGCAACATAAATTCTAGAATTTGGAAAGTTTTGCCAACAACGGCTGCCATACTTTCTCTAACGCAAGTTGATATTTCGACAAGTTCTAGATTGCGATGCTGCACAGATTTGAACACATGGCTAACGCCTCTATTATAATGGCCTGCTTGTGCAGCCAGTATTGTTTTTTTGTTAAGATTCGAGAAATTTCTAAAAATCACGGATATCCTATAATGACAATGCTCAGCCACATGTTGCAACATAAATTGTAGAATACTGGTTGGAAAGTTTTAGCACAACGGCTGCCATACTTCCTCTAACAGAAGTGATATTTCCGACAAGATGTAGATTGTGGTGCTGCACAGATCTGAACACATGGCTAACGCCTCTATTATAATGGCCCGCTTGTGCAGCCAGTATTACTTTTTAGTTAAGATTCGAGAAATTTCTAAAAATCACGGATATCCCATAATGACAATGCTCAGCAACATGTTGCAACATAAATTAAAGAATACTGGTTGAAAAGTTTTGCCTCAATGTCCTTACAATTCAGATTTTGCTCCGTAAGACTAGCATTTGTATTGATCAATGCAGAACTCACTACTTGGAATACAAGTTTTATTGATTCTTGGCCCATTTAAAGTAGAATCCATATGTTGCCAGATTGATAAGAAAGGAGTGCAGCTAGCGATAGCCCAATACTTTGCATAAATTTATTATGTTGGCCAATACGGATGTTTTCATTATTAGTTTTTAGTATCAAAAGAATTTTAAGAAATTGTTTTCAATGCTTTCTATGTTTTTGTACAAGAGGTAGAGGCTTGAGGTAGAGATCTATTTGGGCAGTTGTATTAGCTTTAATCTTTGAAAACTATTCAACAATTCTCTAAGGAATCCTTAATCTCGTTTACGCTCAATTTTTTAGGCAATTCCATATTAGCGGCGATACCAAATGGCCTTAAACCGTATATCAGATATTCCAAAATATAAAATTGTTCAGGTTGTATGTAATGAAACGAAATGGCACTTGATGAACAACAGCTTTCATTCTAAAATTATAAGAAAAATGTTCAAAACAAAAGTAATTTTATGTTGAAATTAATAAAAAAAAAAACCACACATTAAAACTTACTTTATTTTGTGGATAGTATGTATATTTTTTATACCAAAATGATGTATCATCGGGTATAACATGTTCCACAGCCAATGGTATAAAACGCTCTTGGCCCTCACAATCACGTGAATCGCCTGCTATGACACCCACATTCTCCAAGCACATACCCAATTGAACGTCTTCGGATTTGAAATTTGTTGGGCATATTTCCGTATCATTGTAGGCTTCAACAGCGAATTTCTTGAGGGCTTCTTTGCTAAGAACATAACCGGCACCGCCAGACATATAACCCTTATTTGTAAAGAGAATTTGAGTTTTAATACACGATTACGATTGTAGTTATTGGGTGTTAATGTGTTCTTCCTTACCTGTTTAACGAATGGTTTAAATTTTGCTCCAAAATATAAGGGAACTTCGGCTGGATATTGATACAGTAAATAGCGTAGATTTTCCATAACAACATAGCTGCAAGAGAGAGAGAGAGAGGGAGAGAGATAGAGAGTTTTAACAAAACAAATGGAATTCTTCTGATTAAAAATTGAAAAATTAGTGGGTCATCACACTTTTTACTAGATCCTTGAGTCTAGAGCTTTTTCATGAATTACCATAACCCCAGGTAACCTAAAAAAGACCGCTCGATCGCCCGTAGCAGTACTTTAGTAGGTCTTTTAAAGCTCGAGAGTTCAGCACTGACAAAGCAAACCAAATGAAACAATAAAAAAAAAATCAATAAAATTGCCATCAAAACCTTGTCAAATCTATCGTTTGGAGCCGATTAACATACATAACGTGGGTGGTGTGAGATGCTAGGTCATAAACCTGACTAAAGGATTGTCTTTACCAGTTAAGTAAGTAATGACTGCTCCATAATGTGCACCAAGTAGTGACTTTTTCCAGATACAATGACTCTTCCACAAACTCTTCTTGTCGATGCGACTATTTGCTTTCGAGGAATGATGAAGCCATTCTTGAAGAACATTTTGTGCGAAAAATCTGCATTGAATGGTTACTACTCTAGCCCCCAATCAACCTATCTAAGGCATTGTGAATGGTCAATTGGACATTATAGGCATTGAGTTACAAAGCTAAATACTAAACACACAATAGAGAGCCGTAAGGGCTGAGAACGTGATGAGATGGGGAAATTCAGATTATCTGCCATACTTTCTCTAACAGAAGTGATATTTTCGACAAGATGTGGATTGCGATGCTGCACAGATCTGAACATATGGTTAACGCCTCCAAAATCGGCAAATTTCTTTATAATTTTGCCTATTCCTTGCACAGTGTATCAATTATTACGATCTCATCACGCTGTAATGCTCGAAAAGTGTTCGCGTTTAATTTACCACTTTTGCAGTTAATTTTTGTTATTTTTTGTGCATTCTTCCGTTATTAAACGTCCATACTCGGGAATGGCAAAACTTTCGTTAAACACATGCCACTTCAGCTGGCAATCTTGCCGGATCGTTGACCGCTAAATGTATAATCCGATATCTGTTAGCTTGTCTCGATGTTTCTCTTTAAGATTTTGATGGTTAAACAATCAATGAGGCTACTAATAAGGTCTCTTTATCGAAATACAACTGAAAGAAAGATCGCTGAGAAATCGTAGGCGGCGTATTAAATCTGAAGAGAATTTCTTTTGCAGAGCAGAAAAAATAGTAAAGAAATATATTTCAGATAAAAATAACAATTCGTCGACTATATTTATATAATAAATGTGTTGGCATGGAATGTCTTCCGTATGATAAGCAAGGCATTTAAAGTGTTAAACGCCATGACTATGTGGTTAATAGAATTTATTCCGTAAAGTAGGTTGCTTTGTTCATTGAACTCTTACACAATAGATTTACGTTTAATTGTTTCCTGATTATTAAATCTTTTATTAGCTATTAAAACTAAAATGCATTTAATCATCATCATATTTATTTTTCCTACTTTTTTAATATTCATACGATCTAGTGACATGCATATTACTGATATGAGTTGTCATTTGTTCCGCCGATCATTTTCCTATAATTGTTAGTTTTTTTTTTGTTGTTGTTGTTTCTTTGTTCATATTACTTACGTATCATCATCTGCCTTTAGAAACCATTCAGCCTCATTAAAGTGCTGTTTGTAAATATATTTTAAGGCCTCTTTTGTTTTATTCCATAGATTATGACGGCCTTCTTCTACATTCAGTGTGATAGTTTTCAATTCCTCATTGGCTTCAGTGCTTATAAACAGTAGCTTATGACAACGTTGACCCCAGGTCTTACGTATGTGTATGGCTTTGGTTAAATGATTGGCCGGCTGGGTCATTACCCAACATAGGACACGCGTGGTATTGTATAACAATTTGGGTAAAATTGCTTTTTCATCGACAATTGTTACCGTTTCCATTTCATAATCATACCAACATTTTGTTATGCTATGGCCAATCAATAGGCCCATGACTATAAACATTAAACTTTTTACCACACCACCTAATGGATAAGGACACTTGGATTTTGGCATTTTTAATTCAAATTCAATACAAATTCTCTTATTTTTTTCTTTTAAATTTTAATTTTTCAATGAATTATTATGGGCTTAGTACGGCTTTAAGCCTGGTTAAAATACACGCAAAAATTTTGTTTTCAAATTAAAACTTGTTTCCGTTAAAACGTTGTTGTTGTTGTTATTATTATTATTGTTGTGGTTGTTGTTCTATTGAATTTTTATTTTGTTAATCTTATTGCATTGAAGCTGCAGCATGACTGAAAGTGATTGACCGTTTTGTATGAGTTCAGCACAGAAACAGAAGCACAAAATTCATGACAGTGCGCGTGAATATGGTTAATTCTCTTGTGGTTGTTGTTCCAGTCTTGCCATATTCTATCGACTTTTGAAAATTATTTTTAAATTGCATGAAGAGTACTAAATAAACAATAGCGAGCGATGCAAATGCGTAGATATTTTAATTGTTGTTTTAAAATAATTTGATTTTTTTCTTTTATTAGGGCCTGTATAGCAAATACAGTCAGGTACCCATGGTAGACTAGAGGGAACCAATCATATTGTGTAGCTTAGCTCGTGGCTTGGTCTAGTTTATAATCTTCAGTTAACAGGGCCAAATAAGTTGTTTGTCGTATGATCACAGTGCAACTGTTCTTCCAAAGCCATTGTCGAAAAAGCGGGCCAATTACCACTTCAGATCTTAGTACGCATTAAACTGCAATATTTTTCTGTTGCAATAGTCTTTCCATCAATCATCAATCATTTCTCTAAGCCTTATACACAACATGTTTACATGTGGACTTAATAAATGAATGGGAACTGACTTCATGCCTGAAAAGATTTTTCTTCAAATAATCATCATTGAAACTCTGTTGTTCTAGCAAACAATCGGAATATCTAAGGCATTGTCAGTCAGTCAGTCGGCTTTAATTGATGTGTGAGTTGGACTTTATATTAATTGAGGAACAAATCCAAATGCTTAATACGCCATAATGAGACGTCATGCTGAGAACGCGGTGGAATCGACAAATTCTGATTATCTTTCAAATTTCCGCCAACAGAAGCGATGTTTTCGGCAGTGCCTGCATTGCAATGATAGACAGGCCTGAACCCATCTGTAATGTTTCCAGTCTCTTCAAATATCTTTATATTTTCGCCAATGCCTTTTACAATGATTTATTTATTACGAATTAATCACGCTATATGTTCGAAAAGTGTAGGCGTTTGATTCACCGCTTTTGCCCCTATTTTTACCCGATCTTCGGTTGCTAAACGTTCCATATTCGAAAATAGCAAATCTTCTACTGAACGACACTTCATATCAAAGAGATTTAAAAGCCGACAGCCTTGCCAGATCAATGGTTTTAAAACCATTAAATGGACAACCCGATACATTTGAGCTTATCTTGTTGTTTATACGTCATATGTCCTTAGATTTCTGGGGAATATTGTCGCTGACAAACAAATTTTTAAAATTCTTTTTAGACATAGGCTAGTGACTATTTGTATTGCGGTCCCATTGGGGTTAATTGTTTCTAATTATTTGTAAAGCTTGACTGACACACAACCACCGCAGGTTTTTTTATTGAAACCCAGTATCACACTCACGCATGAGTCAGGCAAGTTTGATCTTCTCACGATCTCCCATAAAACAATATCAGAATTGACAAACTTTTTGGCTTAGGCATGTTACAACGAAAGAGAATTACTTCTGCAGAGGAGGAGGAGGAGGAGGAGGTAAAGAAATATATTTCAGATAAAAATAAAAAACTCGATCATGAAAAAACGTCACGCATATGTGGTTGATAGAATTTATTTCGTAATGATGCACGTGCATCTAACCAAAGGTTCTCATATAAGAAGTGTTGAGTCTTTCTGACCTCAAGAATTTATTTCCTATGTAAGTTGCTTTGTTTATTGAACTCTCACAATAGTTTTACGTTCAATTATTTCCTGATTATTAAATCTTTCCTCAGCTATTGAAATAAAAACGCTTATAATTATCAGTTATTTTTTTTGCTGTATTTTCCTTCAAGCCTAGGTCGACACTAAGTTTAAATAACATGATTATTTTGACATAAAACTGTTCTGAGTCCCCTGCGAAATACGACAGTGGTTGCTCTCAAAATCACTTTAGTTAAGGAAGTCATACTCATACTTGTTTCAGATATATTGAGAGACTAAGTAAGCAGGCTTAATCCATTATTCAATGACTTACTTACTAGAGAATAACAAATTTTGTGAATTATAGTTCAGTCGCAGCTGTTATTATTTTTGTATAAACAGATTATAAATAAATAAATTGACTACTTATACTGGTTGCCTGATAAGATCACACTCCCATAAGTTAGTTTTTTTTTGTTGTTTCTTTGTTCATATTACTTACGTATCATCATCTGCCTTTAGAAACCATTCAGCCTCATCAAAGTGCCGGTTATAAATATATTTCAAGGCCTCTTTTGTTTTATTCCATAGATTATGACGGCCTTCTTCTACATTCAGTGTGATAGTTTTCAATTCCTCGTTGGCTTCAGTGCTTATAAAGAGTAGCTTATGACAACGCTGACCCCAGGTTTTGCGTATATGTATGGCTTTGGTTAAATGATTGGCCGGCTGGGTCATTATCCAACATAGGACACGTGTGGAGTTGTATAATAATTCGGGTATAATTGCTCCCTCATCGACATAGATTACCGTTTCCATTTCATAATCATACCAAAATATTGTTACGCGCATACCAATCAATAGGCCCATGGTTAAAAATAACAAACTTCTTACCACACCGCTTAAGGAATAAGGACACTTATGTTTTGCCATTTTAAATTTAAACACAATATTTTTCTTTTAATTTTAATTTTAATTATTCAATTAATTATTGGCTTAGAATTCTTAAATGCGGTGAAAATACTCGCATCAATTTTGTGTTAAAATTAAAACTTGTTTTTTGTTTTAACGTTGTTATTGTAATTGTTGTTGCCGTTTGTTTTTAGTTGAATTTTATTGTGTAATATTCACCGCCTTAAATGTTCGCACTTTGAAAGCTGCAGCATGACTGAAAGTGACTGATCGTTTTGTGCGTTAATATGGATAATGTGCTGATGAGGCAGGCGTAAAAAACGTAACGTACGTTGACGTAATAGGCCAGTTAGCCACACGTAATGTAACGTAAAGTATCGTACACATTTGGAGAGCAATGTAAATGCTTATCGAAAAGCTCTCTCTCTTTCTCTCGTTAACAAAACGTAGCGATCTGTATAGTGGGGATTACAGTCATAATAATAATAATAATTAAAGGGAAATAATTTTGTAAAAGATTAATATACACGATTAATATATGTTTATACAACGACACTAAAAAGATGAATTCGTACGTATTATTTATTTATTTTGTTTAAATTTCTTTGTTTGTGTGCGCAATAGAATCAGAACAATAAGTGTTTAGTTCTTATGAAATTGTTATTTTTTTTTATTTTAGTCAAACGTTAAACAAAAATCATTATATACATAGAAAATTTAAAAGTTTTATATAAATAATCATAAAAGTACCAAAGAGGGCATATCTGCCTCAATGCAAGTCTGCATACAATAGTCCCATCATTTAAGTTCAAATGTCAAGTAAAAACGTAAAGGAATTCTGTTTTATACAGCTCGTTATGTTTTAATAACGAGAGAGAGGGAGAAAGGAGAGAGAGGAGAGAGAGAGAGAAAGGAGAGAGAGCGTTTCGTTAAGCATTTACATTGCTCTTCATGTCAGTATTGAAAAATCCAGTACTTTTGCACTTTTTTCAGTATTTTTTTCGTTTCAAAAATACCGCAGTACCCCCGTGACGCTTTCAGTACTTCTTGGTATTACAAATTGTATGTCTTACGATTTTCAAATGCCTTAGCAACATGGTCAACATAATGCTAAAAGTAGAATTACGCTTTAGCTCCAGTTAGCCAAACGTTCACGAAAGTACGTTTGTTTTTGGAATACGAAAAGCAATGAAAACTCTTGCCGAACCGTAATGTAATTTCGATCATTACATTACGTTCCATCGACGTTTGACTAAACGAGGCTTTTACGTTTTGTTACGTTTCGAATCAGCTGTTTATGGCTTGTCTGGGTATTAAATATAAATAGTCTAGTAGGTTGTATGCTGGCTTACTAGACGTGAGCCTACGATTCACACCTCTTGTCAGACATCTCCATCAAAACGAAATATGAAAAACAAATATTTCTCCGGCGATTTCCTTCGGGCAAAAACTCTAAGAGTAAATAAAATTACCATGATAAAGTTTCTCAAAAATCTATCGTACGGAGTCGACTTTAATCACTAGATCCCGCTACTCATGTATAAAATTAACACACGCACAATAAGTGGTTGCGAGAAGTTAGGTCATAATTCTGGTTGAAGGATTATAATGACGAATTACTACTCTACTACTACTCTACTACTCTATTCTACTCAACACTACTCAACACTACCCCATATGGTAAAAAACAAACGTACGGTATGCTACGTTACGTTACGTTTGGCCAACTGGCCTATAATAATACTCAAACGATTTTTGTTCCAGCCTTACCAGATGTTAGAGATTTTTTAAAAATCATATGAGATCTGCTTAAAAAATGGTTAAAAGGTGAATTTCCAAATTTTGCGGGCTTCGTCCATTCGACTTTGAATTGTTTATTAATATTCTTGGAAAGCAACAGAAATAACTGGAAATTTTTAGATGGAATTGCTAAAATCCTTAGCAAAAGGTAAAGGGGTTTAATAATTAATTATGTTGACACATTCATTATAACTACATATGTATTGACTAATTAAAACAGTCTTAATTAATATGTATAGAAATATGAAAAATATTTACAATTATTTTCAAAATTATTATGCGATACGACGTTGCGTTAAGTTTCATTCCATACAGGCGGCTCCGCTATTGGTTGTGTACTCTGCAATTCCTTCGACATGACATCCGTGACAGTTAATTTATCAGATAAATTCAATTGTGTATTCTTCTTCTTTACACCAAAAGCCGTTAAAGTATATAAAAAATAGTCGAGTACATAAAATTGATCAGGTTGTATGTAATGGAATGAAATGACCGTTGGCGAACAGCACGTGTTATTCTGAAATATTTTAAAATAAAAAAAAAACAAAATTTTTTAAAAAACTTCTTTTAGATTTTCCATTAATCTGTTTTCACTGACCTCCTTCTGTTCATAGAAAGTATAATTTTTATACCACCATGTCTTATCTTCTGGGATTAGATATTCCACAGGCAATGGCAGAAAACGTTCGTTGCCCTCTTCATCACGTGTATCGCCAGCAATGACGCCTATATTCTGTAAACACAAACCCAATTGAACATCTTCGGCCAGATACGTCTCGGCACATACATCCGGGTTTTCATAGGCCTCGTTGGCAAATTTACGTAGAGATTCTTTGCTTAGAACATAACCAGCACCGCCAGACATGTAACCCTGTAGGAAATTTTAATATTAAGGATGAGTTTTTTTTTTAATTTAGCTTGGAGCTTACTTACCTGTTTTACAAATCTCTTGAATTTTGTTCCAAAATATATGGCAGCTTCTGGAGGATATGGATAAAGAAAGTATCGCAGATTTTCCATGATGACATACCTGAAATTATTATTATGTTAGGATCTTATAAAGCGGATAAAAAAGCCTTTAGAAAATTAAAGACTGAAATGGAACTGTCCGTCTAGGGAATACAAAATAATTTAATGATTTCGATCATGTAGATCTCAAGTTCACCTTTTGAACTTGGGTCGATCTGGATGATCAACTATTATACTGTCAGAAGGATTAATTTTACAAAAAAACAACTTTTCTCCACCACCGTTCACTGTGAGCTGGGTTTCATTCAAATTTTTTTTAAACGCTTAAGAACTAGTGGTTGGCAAAGATAGAACTGAGGAGAGCACTGCCCTAACCCTATCCCATGTACTCTGGCCTTTTCTGTCATTAAATAGGACAAAAAATCTTGATATTCGGGAAATATTAGGGGCACACTTACTGAGCACTGTATAGTCGGACGAATGTCAGAACGTTTGTGCATAAAATTAACACACACAACATAGGTGGCTTGAGAAGTAAGGTTATGGTCCTGACTAAAGTATTATAATGACCAGATATTTTTGATTCTTTCCCTCACCACAGTGAGCCAATGCCTGCAGCAAAATCTGTAAGTTGTGACATCAAACTATGCAGGCCTTGCAAATACTTGCGACTATCCTATGCTATGGTATGGTATGTATGAGGAAGAAGAGACTGTCTGGATTGGCTTAAGGATTTGTATATCACTGACGAAAGACTACATCAATTACTTAAGATCCAAATTTGCAGATTTTCCTGGACACATAAGGCTCACTCTGCTGAAGGAAACAATCAAAACTCTTTTATATCTTGGCTGCAAACCCTTTAGTCAGGATTCAAACCAGGCTTCTCACCCCACTCATGTTGTGTTAATTTTATCCATGAATTCCAAACGTTTCGCAACTTGTCTAATCGCACAGTGCTCAGTTATTGTGCCCCAAATATATTCCAAAGATCAAGAGTTACCTATGGCGGGATCTACAGTTTAAAGTCCTTCTAAAGAACGACAGATTTTTTAGAAACTTTCTCATGCCAATTTTATTTTACGCTCAGAGTTTTTGCCAGAAGTCTGCTGAGAGGAAGTCACCGTTTTGTTTGAGATTTCTGAGCTGGGATTTGAACCATGAACTTTCGTGTAATAAGTCAACCAAATCTATCGGACTACGGCATGACCTGCTGGTCTGGATATTGATACTTCAGGTGTAAATTTCTGTACCAGAACAATGGTTAAGCATTCGGCATTCCTTGACTCTATTTATATACATACATACATACATGCATAATTGGTCATTACAGCTCTTGATTCAGGATTACGTCTGGTTTCTCATACCACTTATGCTGTGTGTGTTTTGATTTTTATACATGAGTGGCGGGACCTACTGTTTAATGTCTGCTCCGAAGGACATATTTTTGAGAAACTTTTCATGGCCATTTTATTTACTCTTAGAGTGCTTACCGGAAATCTGCTGAAAGGAAGTGCCAAAGAAATCTGTTTTCATATTTCGTTTAGACCTGGATTTTGCAATACACTACGCCCTAGACTATGGCGATTACGTATGTTGCAGTACATTGTTGTTAAAATGCTTGACCTACTCGTCTGGTGATTGATACTTCTGGGTAACTTTCTGCCCAGAAATATGATTAAATATTCGGCATTCCTTGACTCTAGTTTGAAAAGAGTTTGAGGAGGCTTTGTGCCAAAGCCAATAAGTTAAGTTTTTCAAAAAAAAAAACCCCCCGATTAATAAACGACTTTAGCCTAAAACATCCTATAAATAGCAACAGTGTTTAACGGTTTCTGCCTGCATTACTTGCTCCATAAATTCTCATTAAGTTAATGATTTGTCGTCCAGCCATTAGCTTCTTCTTCATTATCATTTGGTTGGTTGTCCTTGTCTTGTTTTACTTGTTTTGAAATTTTTTTTTTTTATTTATTTTTTAATGAAATTTATTTTTCTTCTTCTTATTGTTATTATTGTTGTTGTTGTATTATTTTTAATATGAATTTTAAATATTGTTCATTAAACCATATTAAATTAATAACAAAATAATATTAAATTAATGAAGGAATGGGGGAATGGGGGAATGGGGGACAGGGATGGAGATTTTTAATTTGTTTTCACTTACGTATCATCGTCGGCCTTTAAAAACCATTCGGCATCATTGATATGATGATCGTGTATATATTTTAAGGCCTGTTGGGTTTTATTCCATAATTTATCGCGACCCTCCTCAACATTCAATTTAATGGTGGGCACTTGGTTGTCCTCCTCGCTGCTCATGAATAGCAATTTATTGCAACGTCTTCCCCAGGTATGACGGATATGAATGGCTTTGGTTAAATGATTCGAAGGATTTGTTAATATCCAGCAAAGGACTCGTGTGGTATTAAACAGGATATCACTGTCTATTAATAACGATGATGATGATGATGGGAAAAAAGATGATGTCTGTGATGACAGTGATGTTGTTGTTGATGGTTGGGATGATGTCGGTGGTGGTGATGATGGCATAATTGTGGTTATTAATGTTGTTTCATTTTGTAAATTAAACCAAATGTCAGTGAAACGTATGCCAATAATTAAACCGATTATTAAACAAAAAATATTTTTACAAACTGATGAACACAAAGAACATTTCAATCGTGTTGCTGTTGCTGTTGTCGTTGTTGCTAAAGAGCTTTCCGGTAATTTTAAAGCACAGCAAGTAGTAGTTGCGTGGGTTGGCTGCCTTTTATATTGAAATGTTTTAAATTTTAACATATTTTTACCGGTAATTTGGATATACCCCACCACCATCACTTCATTATTAATTTTTAAGAATATTTTTGTCGTTATTTTTCTTGTATTTGAATTGATTTTTTGTTTTTGTTTTTAGAAATTTGAAACTCTTAATCGATTATCAGATTTTAAAGAAATTTAAAACTTGTTTAAGATTTTTTCGCTAAAAAAATTCTCGTATTTGAATTCTTTTCAATTGTAATGTCTCGATCTGACTGACTATAAGGTCTGAAGCAAAGGAAATAAGCACTTGATGTTTGTAAATTTTTAAGCGGAATTTCTTTTAAAACAGGGTTACCAGGAATTAAAAAAATTTTATTAAGTTATGGGAGTTTTTAATATGAGGTCGGACTCTATTCACTGTGAAAAATGTATCGAATATTTAAATTAAAAGTTTAAATAACCAGGTAGGTAGGTTGCAGTCATCACGTTGGTGCCAATAAGTGAGCACACAATAATCCAGGAAGACACAATCTATTTGCTACCATTAAGCAGCGCCTAACTCATTGAAATGAAATCCAGAATACCCACAACCACTTTCAGAGCACAATGTCCTATTCGAGAACCTATTAAGCTTCCAAGAAACTCCCTACCGATCGCTTAAGAAGGTCATCTAAGAATGTACATCTAAGTGACCATAAACGACAACGGCCTTCTTTTTAGCATCAGTTCCCAGAGTGCCTAACAAGACCTTGGGTAAAGGAATTTTTCCACCATTTGGTACATCTTCATCTCCAATATCGACCCGTTGCGTTTCAGCACCCAAAGCTTTCAATTTATTTTGGGTCCATTTGACCACACGATCAATTTCACCATGTTTTTCGGTCCATGCCGAACCGATTGTATTCCTACGGTCTCTTTAGATCCTTATTGAGACTTTTGCATTCAAATGATACGAAAAGTCAATAAGTTCTGTTCCCCATAACTGAATGACTGCTGAAACTGTTTTTCTGTACGTTCGTTATGTTGCATTTAATTCACTCTTGTAATCCGGTTGTTAGGACTAGTAGCATTACTTTTTCAGTTCGAAATGATTTTGAAGCTATCATATTGTCTAGATAAATTGGCTATTCATTTCACCCATCCTTACGGTGTAACACAATGCTGGTCTTAGTATTCACTCACACTACTGGCCTAATTGGCATTTGGCTGAGCGTAATAGTTTAATCGCCTTTCGCACTAAATTTGAGTTGGCCTAGCTACCAATCTATTGTCGGACGTATCTCCGCCAAAAAAAAAAAAAACAAAATTAAACCTAATCTCTTATCTGTATCTGTATATATGGGTTGTCTCTCGTATCCAAAGAAAAGGCGAGTATCTAAGATTACTTACTTCATTTGTCATTTTCATGTATGCAGTTTAAAGATTGACGCCCAAGTTTCGCCCATCACCCAATGTGTGTGTGGTAATTTTATCCAGTATTGGTTGGCGTATTGGCTTACCAGACGAGGTTGAGTCCAATGGTTCAACCCTTGGCTTAGACATTTTGAAAAAACGAAGTATAAAATAAAAATATTTCCTTCGGCCATTTCTCCGCAGCAGTCTTCTGGCAAGAACTCTGAGAGGAAATAAAATTGTCCATGAACAGCTTTTCAAAACTCTGTCGTGCAGAAGCGACTTTAAACTATAGATCCCGCCACTTATGAATACAATTAACACAGACAATATGGGTGTTTTAAGAAGCTAGGTTGTAATCCTGACTAAAGGGTTATAATGACCAATTAAGTAAGTAAATATGTGCATATGAAAATAGGGATAATATTTTGTTTTGAAGTCGCCGTGGTCTACTAGCTAGTGTATTGGCTTATTAGACGTGAAGCCTAGGTTCAAACACAAGGTCAGACATCTCCAATTAAACAAAATATGAAAAATATTTCTTCGTCGACTTCCTCTCAGCAGATTTCTGGCAAAAACTCTGAGAGTAAATAAAATTGCCATGAAAAGCTTCTCGAAAAATCTGTCGTTCGGAATCGCCTTTAAACTGTAGTTCCCCCCACTCATGTATAAAACTTAACGCATACAGCATAAGTGGTGTAAGAAGCTAGGTTGTAATCCTGACTAAAGGGTTGTAATGACCAGTTATGTATGTATGTTTGGCAGCCTCTTAGCAGATTTCTGGAAAAATCTCTGGGAGGAAATAAAAATTTCGATAAAAAGCTTTTCAAAACTTGGTCGTTCAGATCGACTATAGGTCCCGCCACTCACGGATAAAATTAACACATACAATATGGGTGTTTTAAGAAGCTAGGTTGTAATCTTGGCTAAAGTGTTGTAGTGATCAATTAAGTAATGGGAAGTGTACCTATGAAAATAGGGAGGATATTTTGCTTTAAGCACTGCTTTGAAATGTTTTGACACTGTTGGTAACGAACTTTTGGGACAGCTTTCATATGATCTTTGTTAGTTTGAGGTGCCATATTGAACTACTGCATACTTGCACTCTAAATGTGGGCATTTAAGTCTGTCGAATGTGTGCCTTTTGAGGCCTTTAATGTGATCCTCGAGGAATGCTATCGATAATTCATTCTTCCTTCTTGTTTTTTCTGGTGATTTTCAATAATAGGAATTCAATTAAAAATAAACAAATATTGGCAACCCTGTTTTAAGTAGTTTTTTTTGTGCATAAATTTCATATTTTGTTTAATGCGAGTACAAATTATGGAATTAAATATTATTTTTTCGCTTGTTTTGTTTTGTTTTGTTGTTTTTTTTTTTTTTTTGTTTATTTTGATTATTTTTTAATTTTATGGCCTCTTCATCACTTGCTGAATGAATATTTATATGAAGATGAAGAAGAAGAAGAAGAAGATTTTTTTATGATTTTTTTTCTTTCGCTGCAGCAGCAGAAGAGAGATGCTGTATGCCGTTGGTCTCGAACTTATGCGCTTATTTTAGCGATTAATGACGGTGTTAAAGTTTTATCGAATTTTTCTAATTTTATTGCTATTTGTTGCCAATTGATGCGGCTATTTGTTGTTATTTTAATTATTTTTTTTTTTGTAGTTTTTAATGACACTCTTTGCAAGGCGGGCCCAACCCATTTTAAAGGTTTTTTTTTTGTGCAATTGTCTTGTAATTTTGCATTTCAAAGTAAAGAATCGTGTCAGTCAGTCACTCAGTTAGTCAGGCAATAATTTTGTTTTTTTATATTATGTTTGTATGTTAATGTTGCTTGCTTCATGCCTAAATATTACTGCATGTGAGTCAATATTAAATAATTTTTTTGTTGTTGTTTTCTTTGTACATTTTAATGTCAGATTTCTCAATGAAATACTGCGCTATCATCTTCAATTGTAGTTGAAAAAAAAAATTAAACAAAAAAATTAAAAAAAAATTATTTTTTAATTTAAATTTTGTTTTGTTTTCACCTTAATCAACAGGTTTTTTTGGTTAAATTTTGATTATTGTGTAGACATGATTAAAAAAACATGAAAAAAAATTTTTTTTTTAATTAAAATTCAACAAAATTTTACGTCATCACGTATTATTCATAATTTTATAGGAATTTGTTTCTGTTTTTGTTATTAAATTTTTAATGAAAAAAAATTTGTGAATTTTTAACACAAATCGGAAGCATAACAACAACATAAGATTAAACATCAGTCAGTAAGCATTTAAAATTTAAGATTTTAATCAAATTATGTTGTGTGTTATTGGGAAGGATGTTACAAACGAAGTGTAATAAATTAACACTAAGACGCTATAATACATCAAACTGGTCTACGTGGTGTTATACTCTATAACTAATGGGCTAGTAATACTAACTTAGTATGTGGTTTAGTTCGCAATTGCGGTTTTGAAAGCAGTATAAACGTTATCATCACTAAGTCTAACACAAATTTAAGTTTAATAGGTAACATTTCAGGTTGAATTTTTCGTGAAAATAAATCACTAATTAGTCGCCCGTATAGCAGGTTATATTGCGTTGATATCTGCTACACAGACTAGAAAAGAAAGCCCGCCAAGAATGTGGCAAAAATGTTCCCTAATGCTTAACCAGATCTCCTTTGATAAAACTCAATAGCTTCTCAATAATCAAACACCTTTAAAGCTGGATTCATCCATGTGTTGTTCCGAAACAATTTAAGTTTTTGGAGAGTTTGTTCTGAAACGATTCACCCACTTAGGACAATTGTTCTGGAAAAATAAGGCTACCATATGAAATATGTTTGTAGACGACGTATTAGTTTTACTGTTTTATCAATTTTCAATCAAATTTGCTTGAAGTATCAGGCAGCACTGTTCAATTGTTTCGGAACAAAAATTAAAATTAAACCAATTCAAGCTGAAATTGTTCCGAACTAAATTTACTGTCTTCCTCTCTCTCACTCTCTTTCAAAAAGAGAAACGTCAAACTCCATATAAAAAAATTGTTTCGGAACAAAAATTTGGTTCAGAAACCATGGGTGAATCCAGCTTAAATACCTTGCCTAACTTGTCTGTAATAAGAACTGTTTAGAAACCCTCAAATGGTCACCAACACTAGCTCCACTTCGTTATCAAATTTTTTACGGAACCTACCGTTTAAAGTCGATTTCGAATGGCAGGATTTTTGAAAAATTTTTCATTGCTATTTTAGCATCACCTTGGTGATTGCTCCATAACCTCTTTTCGTAACCAGTGATAATGTGCTTCAAAAACGGATCATTTTCGTGACGTTTGAGAGCTTCGATAAATTTAACCTCAATCCGATTTCACGTGTTGGTATACGCCGGTCCGCATCAACTAATGTCGTTATCGCGTCTCTATCAGTTTCAATCGGTCTTCACGAACGTGGTGCATCTTTGACGTTAAAATTGCCGGATCGAAATTTAGCGAACCAGTTCTGGCACTGGCGTACTGTCAACACCACATCCCTTCTCTGTACACATCGGCCAATTTCTTTCTGCCTTGAAATATACACTGACATCTCTAAACTCGATAACGGGGTTGGTAGCGGAGTATACTCTGAGAAACTGGACCAAAACATTTCTCTTTGACTGCCGGATTAGTGACTGTAGTGTGTTTCAGGCGGAGGTAATGACAATATACCGGGCCGCTCAATGGATCCTCGCCCACGTTTCGGTCTTCTCCGAAAGTCAAGCCATCATAAGATCTCTGTCAAGTGTTGCGAATAGCTCTAGGATCGTTATTGAAATTCGCCGCTATTCGCCTTCTTCTGTCCCCGAGTACAGTAACATTCCTGGTAACTGTAGGACCGACGAGCTCGCCAGAGCTGGAGTACTACTTCCGGAATCCTCTTCAATCGGCATGGGTATGTCGCTCTTGCCTCGGTCATTCCTTCGAGATGCCAACCTATCTTGGATCAATGATGAGTCCTGCTCCACTTGGACTTGGTTGTGGCAACATCTCGATCACAGTGGCCATGTTTACAGGTCATTTTGTTATGGGAAGACACGCGGAAAGAATGCAACTTCCGTCATGGATGTGAATCTGCTGAGGAAGAGAAGACTGTCATCCACTTTCCTTGTCAGTGCCCATCTCTTGCTAGGTGCAAATAGAGGTTATTTGGCTTTCCATTTCTTGTCAGCTTGACGGAGCTATCAGCTATTGATGTCAGGAATATTGCTTCGTTCATCAAACTTTTTGCCTGGTTTTCCAGCGTGGGGTAGTCGTGCATGCGGCCTTGTGCTGAACAACTTTTTCCTCATCTATGGTTTGGCTGAACTTGGTCAGCACAGAGACTGCGCTTACCTGTGGCATCACAACGGGCCGCTATGCGTGCTTAAGTGGGTTTTTTTGATATTAGAAGCTACCACTCCGACCTAACCTCACCTTCTACCTTGTACAGCATTTTTATCCTTTCTGTAGTAAAGCGGTAAGATATGTCGAAAATGCTGCTTATCAGGCTCCATATTTAAAAGGCCACCAACCAAAAGCTACTGCGTGGAATTAATTGGAATTTTTCACACACAAGCCTTACTAAATGAATCCTCAACGCATATACAAATTATACGGCTTACCAATATTTTTCTCACAGAGTTTTTGACAGAAGGCTGCTGAAGCGAATTCGCCCAAAAAAAATTTTTTCGTATTTCATTTCGTCTAATAAGCCAGCGCGATACCTACTAGACTATAGCGACTTAACATACATACATACATACATAATTGGCCATTACAACCCTTCAGTCAGGATTACGACCCAGCTTCTCACACCACTTATGTTGTGTGTGTTAATTTTATACATGAGTGGCGGGACCTACAATTTAAAGTCGACTCCGGACATAGATT
>QOCX01000112.1:0-209625 GCA_005959815.1 Sarcophaga bullata
TTTCTTTGAACACATTTGAGCTAACATCGCATTGAATATTCATGTCCAGAACTTAAAAAAAACTTCTGCATCTCTAACATTACTTACACCACACATATTTACAGTTGAAGTACTTAACTCTCCCGATTGAGTGGTAATAAAAGACAAAGAGCCATTGGAGCTTTGAATATGATCCCATCTGCATGGTTACCTTCGGAAATTGACTGTTTAATACAAGTCACTCATACGTATTACATCAATTTGTTTCAATCTTCCAATGCCTACGATCAAAGGAATATGCAAACGAGTAGACAGTTTTAGAAGTTGTACAGCGATGATTATTAATAATAAAAAAAAAAAGAAACACAATTTTAGATCTGAATCTCATAGGATGTAAATCCATCACTAAAAAAACTCGTATAGTGCCTTAGGAAGCTTTAAATAAACCGAAAGAACGCTGATCGTGGGCGGATAAAAAAAACTTAAAAATTGTAATTCAATTTGAATTTGTTTCAAACTTTATTTACAAACAGTTAGTAGGACTGAAGGCCATCTGAAATTTCACGGATGTTGATAACAGCTATCTTGTTCAAGATAAATCTGTCAAATTTGTTGTCATTTATTCAATCTTTTTTTGCCAAATCACTATGGACGACCATAGACAACGACATCTGTTCGCTAAAGCGAATCTGAAGAAGCTGGTAACTGATTCGAAATTTCATTGAAAAATCATTTTCAACGATGTTATCCATTTCTTAGTGAGTGGCTATATGAACAAACAAAATTTTGGCATCACCACTGGGCTTTTTTTTTTTCCCAGTAATTTTTTTTTGAGATCAATGTTGGACTAGCATTGTCAATGGCATTCACTGTAGGTCAATGATTACCAACTTCTTTTGGTTGGAATTCAATGATCTGGACACCAAAAATATGTAGTTTCAACGGGGCGGCTCTGTATTCCACACATCTCATGCCACATTGGATATTATGCACGAGACATTTGTGGTTACCACAAGCTTTTCTTGTGGGATTGTCTAAAAACCCCATTTAAACCATTCCATTGGTCAAATCCGGTGTGATTTAGGCACCAGAGTAATGGAAACTTTTGCATTTCGAATGTGCTGTACAGTTGCCGTAATCTAGCAGGTATGGTGTTGACTTATTAGACATGAGGCTACAGTTCAAGCCCCAGGTCAAACATCTCCAATAAAATGAAATACGCAAAAATATTTCTTAGGCGACTTCCTCTCAAGAAGATTTCTAGCAAAAACTCTGAGAGTAATTAGAATTGTTATAAAAAGATTCTCAAAAAATCTGTCATTAGAATTCGATGATAAATTGCTGGTGCCGCCACTCATGCGTATAATTGAGACATAAAATATAAATGGTGTGAGAAACTAGGTTGTAATCTTGACTGCAGTGTTGTAATGATGTATGAATGTATGCGTATGGAAGTTTTTTTTTTTTGCATTGTCCAGCGACTCAAACTAGGTTACGCTTAGTCAGCATCATGAAAGGTAAAATATTTCATGAACTCAACAACAACTTTTCTAAGAAAAATTTAAAATTCTTAAAAACAATTGCAAGTAGTTTGAATGTAAAATTCAGAACAATTAAAGAGAGAAAATATAAAAAAAAAACATAAAAAATTTGTAAAAATATATGAAACAAAAACAAAAACAATAACAAAAACACATAATAAAAGAACAAACATGATGTAGAGTTAAAAATATCTTTTCATATGGACCTGACAATTCCCCAACAATTGGCCAAAAGGCAAAACAAAATGCAAATGTTTTGATCCAAGGAGAGAGCAAGAACAAAAAAAAAAGCGAAGAAAACACACAATAACGAGAAACAAAACAAAATAAAATCGACAAATGATTTACTGAGATAAGCGAAAAATGTTTCAGACAACAGTCTCTATTACTAGAATGAAAATATTTAAAGGGCTTACCCGACGATTTTTATTTTTAAATGGCTTATAAGATTTGGCCTTGTGTTTGGCACCACCCAAGTGAAGTTTCTTCATGCAATTAAATTTTTTAATTCAATTCACTTCAATGCTTAAAACAATATTTTTTTTTTTGTTTGAACAACAATAACAACAACAATACTTTTAATTATGCAATTAAGCAGTAATTTAAGAACACTTTAATTATATTTTCTTGAAGTTGGACAAATAAATTTTAAAGAATTTTTTTTTTAAATTTTTTATTTGATTTTTGATTGAACAGGCCTTGAATTAAAAAAAAATTTTTTTTTTTTTTCTTAAAATTAATTTTTTTTTCTCCTTTTTCTTGCTTTACTTAAGTAATTTTAATTAAAAACCACTTTCTTTTAATATTTTTTTTTTTAATGAAAACGTTTTCATTTATTTTTTCCCAATTTCTTAGCAATTTTTCTTAAATCATTTGAACTAAAAACCCCCCTTGGAAAACCGGACAAAAAAAAAATGAAACGCACACAACCGATTTCCGTCAGATAAAAATTTCAACTGATTTGATATTTTTTAAGTCAAAACGATGCGACAGAGACAAAATTTTATTTGATTTTCTGTATTTTTGTTGTTGTTGTTGTTGTTTTTTTCTAATTTCATTTTCAAATATTCAATTCGCAACATCATCATCATCATCATCAACGCCAGTACCATTAATAATAATAGAAATAGAAAAACAATGTTTTTTCTTCTTGTTGATATTGTTATTATTGTTGTTGGTGTTCCTTATTTTTTTTTTTTCTTCTCAAAATTTTTTGTATCTTGTTTGAAATTTTATTTGTTTTCAAATACGTATTCGAATAAGTATTCAAAATCGTAAAAATGTTTTGTTTTTTGTAGTATTTTACATATGAATTGTTTAATTTTGTTATTATTTTGACGTTTCTATGACGTTTCTGTTGCTAGTAATTGTTTAAGAAGAAGGATTTTCCATGAAAGACTAAAATTATTTACAAAAAAAAATATTGAAATGTTTGGCAATTAATTTGAAAATAATTTTTGGAAAATTTCTAAACGCCTCAGGCCTCAAAAAAAATTTTGGATATTCAGCTGACATCACTGTATAATCACGTATCTACAGTCTATGTGCGTCCACAATAACAATCGCTCAGAGAGACACTGTCTTGATTACAATTTTTATAGCTCAGATTACCTAGCTTCTCATTTTAGATCATTTCATAGCATATGCCATCTCGATTTCTCGCTGCTATAAATTCTTCTTTTACAGAATTGTTTCGTTTATCTGGAGTATTTCTTTTTTTTCCTCGCAAGCACTTTCCAACAGATCTTTGCATTTGTCCAACAAAATACAAGGCTTTAGTTTCCTCCTGCCTATAGTTTCGGCATTAAAGTTGGATTCACCCATGGTTTCGGAGTAAAATTTTTGTTTCGAAACAATTTTTTTTTTTTATATGGAGTTTGACGTTTCTCTTTTTGAGAGAAAGAGAGAGAGGGAGAGAGAGAGAGAGAGAGAGAGGAAGAGAGAGGAAGAGAGAACATTTTGTTCGCAACAATTTCAGCTTGAATTGGTTTAATTCGAACTTTTGTTCTGAAACAATTGAACAGTGCTGCCAGATAGATAGGAAATTGAATAAAATAGTAAAACTAATACCTCATTTACAAACATATTTAATATGGTAGCCTTGTTTTTCCAGAACAATTGTTCAAAGTGGGTGAATCGTTTCAGAACAAACTCTCAAAAATTAAAATTGTTTGAAACCATGGATGAATCCAGCTTAGCATTGCATCACATATTAGAGTACTTTTCTTAAAGGCTAACATTCAAGCTATGAACTCCTACTTATGCAGTTCATTGTTTTGGAATAACCGAAAGATATTTGTTGGAGAAAGGAAAGAGGCTAGTGTGCACACAAATTTTATTTCTGAAACGTCGATAATACCTAAACATACTGTACTGATGGTCTCTTATAAAATCCATAACAGCACTCAAAAGACTTTCCGATATTAAAATGATATTTCACCTTCTAAAAAGAGATCGCTAAGTATGTGTCCGCAACTACTAGGGCCATTTAGGTTGTCATATACAATATGCATTCGGCTCTAGCATACCTATAATTCAGTTTAATGTATTGAATCGCTTGATGTTAAAAATATTGCAAGATATTGTGGTGCGTGATGTGCATCGGCATTACTCGCTGGTAATAATAGTGAAGCGGCCATAGTCAAGTGTGTGCAATATTCTGACTTATTAGACTTAAAGCCACCCTAGGTGAGACATCTTCAACAAAACAAAATTTTAATATTTCTTAGGCGACTTCCTTCTCAGCTTATTTCTGGAAAAAACTCTGAGGGTAAATAAAATTGCTATGAGAAGTTTCTCAAAAATCTGTGTTTCAGAATAGACTTTAAGCTGTAGGTTCTGTTGCTCGTGTAAAAAATTAATGCACACCAACATAAATGGTGTTAGAAGCTAAGTTGTAAACCTGACTGAGGGGTGGTAATGATGAATTATGTCAAATGATGTCACTTAAACTGCACTCAACTTCACTCATATATAAAAGAATGATGGAATAATGGACCAAATTTCTCAGATCCAACTCAATATGAATATATAAAGAACAAAATTGATGTTCAACTCGAACAGAGTTCAGGTTAGCGTGCTCTGAGGTACAGGTTTTATACACCCAAATACTTAGAATAAGGAGGCAAAAGAGGAGATCCTTTGGGAACCTGGATGTAGAATTCTTGAAAACCAAAAATTTATAGACTGAACTAGACTTTCATAAAACTTTCCTCAGTTTAAAAAGAAAGCAATGTTTGCTGGGTGGCGTGATTTTCTGTGAAAATCTCTTGATTTACTTGGACAAACAGAATGCGAATTAAGTCATTAACGAATGTATTTTCAATGATCATCCATTTTTGTTCATGACTGCCAAGGAAATATCGGAATAATCAAAGGAAACTGTTCTGTTCTGTGTGTGTTGGCTTATTAGACGAAAGGCCAGGGTTCGAATCCCCCCGGCATAAAAACGAAATACAAGAAAATATTTCTTCGGCGGCTTCCTCTCAGCAGATTTCTGGCAAAAACTCTGAGAGTGAAATAAAATTGCCATGAAAAGTTTCTCAAAAGTCTGTCGTTCGGAGTCGACTTTAAACTGTAGGTCCCGCCGCTCATGTATAAAATTAACACACACAACATAAGTGGTGTGAGAAGCTAGGCCGTAATCCTGACTGAAGTGAGGAACTTTTCATGGCAATTTTCCATTTAGTCTCAGAGTTTTTGTCAGAAACCTAATGAGAGGAAGTCGCCGAAGAAATATTTCGTTTCATAGGGTTTGAACCTAAGACTCACGTCTAATAAACCAACTACTGCTACGGCGTCTGGGATATGGGAATTTCGTTGGAAATTGCATTGCTCATGCTATGGCCAAGGCTTATACGGTGCCCACAATCTCTGCATGTAACAGGGCATAGGTATTCTCATTGGCTCAACTTTGTTGACAGTAAAAGCGTATGTGCCATACGATGAGGATTGAATCTTTCATTTTCCCTTTCTGTAACTAAGCTTTTGAATAATTTTCTCTGAATTGTCATTGTAGTCTGTGCCACCAGATTGCAAAATCAAAACCTCTTTCCTTTTGACAAAAATTTGATTTTATTTGAGGACTATTAGGGGCTCTATCGGTTTTCAATAATTGTAGTTCTTTCTGTCCAGTACCTGTTATCCGAGTTGATATGACATAATTTTTCATTCGAAATTATAAAAAAAATTTATGCGAATACGTCATTTTCATGAAAATGCTTACCTGTGAAGAAAACATAACAAAAAAGAATAAAAAACGTTGACCCAATGTCTTAATTTACCTGGTAATTCTTTAAGCCAAAATACATATAAAAACCTCACACTCTAGCCAATTTATTATCAGTTCAGTTCAATTCATTTCGTATTGTAAACCAACGAGCAACAATCAATAATTCAACATGAAAACTATCGTCGTACTGTTGGCCGTTATAGCTGCCTGTGCTGCTGTACCTGCTCATAATAATTATGGCAATGGCAATAACGATGACAAAAACGGCAAAGGTTCTTCTGTAATTACTGCTCCTCCCTGTCCTAAGAACTATTTGTTCAGTTGCCAGCCTAATTTAGCGCCTGTTCCGTGTTCTTCTTCCCCAAGCGGTGGCAGTGTCGGCGGTTATGGTTGTAAGGGTGCCCATTCCGAATATGTGCCAGCAATTGCTATTGATCCACAAAATTATCATGGATTGACACAGAATCTATTGCAATACCCCAATTATTATCATCACCATCATTGAAAAGCACTATTGTGTGCATAATGTTCATGGATTACTGACATCATTGTTTTGTTATTTGGCTTATGATTTGACTGTTAATTTAAAAAAAATATTAAAAATAAAAGAAAAAGAAGAAGAAAAATAAAAATAAAAAAAACTTTGACCATGAAAAACCTTAAAATTTTGTGTAAAGAAAATATTTGAAACAACCACTTGAAGGAGTTGAATATTGTTTTGAGGAAAATCATAACTGGACCTTGGATATGCTGCAATTCTGGAAAGACATAGACACTTTCGATTTGATTATGTGGTTCCCTATAATACTCATTTGATTATAGAGTTCCAACTAACCACTACTGATATGAAGATCCAGAAGTTCTCGATTGCACAGACTCCTCTAAAATCATGAACAGCGTAAGCTATGGCATATATGTTCGCATAATTGGTCATTGCAACCCTCTAATCAGGATTACGACCTAGATTCTTACGTTGTGTGTGCTAAACGGTTTGAAGTCAACTCCAACTAACAGGTTTTTTTTTGGCTTTTGGCAGAAATCTGCTGAGAGGAAGTCGCCGAAGAAATATTTCGTTTCATATTTTGTTTGAGACGTTTGCAATCGGGTTTGAACTGCGTTCACACATCTAATAAGCCAATACACTACCTTGTAGTTCATGAAAGTTTAATTGGAATGTAAGTCTGGGCACGATTTAGATTTTTAAAGAATCAAAGGATTCATTTGGCTTCGTCTATCCACTTAAAAATAAAAGAAAAAATATTTTCAAAATTTTTAAATTTGTTTTGTTTACATTCTTCTTCTTACAAGAAAAATTATATTCTGAAGCTAGGTTCTGCTAAATCTTAGTTTTCATCAGTGATTTGTCCATTGAAATTGGGATACTGATTCAATGGTTGTGGTAATCCTTGATAGCCATAGGGACACATAGGGGCACATGATTGTGTGGCACATGGAACAGGAGCTAAATTGGCTTGACAATTAAACAAATAGTTTTTGGGGCAATATCTCCATTACAACCACCGGGCTTGCCACATCCAGGAGATAGGCCATTGAAAACCGCCAGACACAACAGTTAAGATGATAAAGATAGCACACCAGAGATCAGCAATGAATCACTTTTTCTCTACTCATTAGAACTCATGAAATTTTGAGTATGATTGAGCCAACAGTATTGAAATTTAACTACTCTGATTCATTCGTACTCACTACAACATTGATTTGTAAATACAAGTTGCAATGAGCACGAGTACAACGTTGATATCGAACTCGTAACATTCGAAGTATGTTTGATTCATACTCCTACCCATTCAAATTCATAAATTTAGAAAAATACTTAATAATACTCGTAAATGGTTCGAGGGATTCGAATCATTCATGAAAATTTACAGTCTTAGTTATTGTTGTATTTACAACAAACGTTAAAAGACACCCAAGCGAAAAACGCAGAACAACAAACAGAGCAAAAACACAACCTTCTAGTAGAGTATTGTAGTGTTCGTACGTGATTCATACTTATTTTGTGTTTCGTACATATGTTGAGTCATGGAGAGTAGAAATCAACAACATCATGCGTGGTGTTAAGTATGAGTATGATGACTACTTCAAACTTTGAATATGAGTAGTATAGAGGAAGAGAGTAAATTGAATTGAACAGTGCTGCCATATACTTCAATTTTATAAGCAAATTTTATAAAAAAATTGATAAAATCGTAAACCTAATACGTCGTTTCATAGCTCAGATTACCTAGCTTCTCATTTTAGATCATTTCATAGCATATGCCATCTCGATTTCTCGCTGCTATAAATTCTTCTTTTACAGAATTGTTTCGTTTATCTGGAGTATTTCTTTTTTTTCCTCGCAAGCCCTTTCCAACAGATCTTTGCATTTGTCCAACAAAATACAAGGCTTTAGTTTCCTCCTGCCTGTAGTTTCGGCATTAAAGTTGGATTCACCCATGGTTTCGGAGTAAAATTTTTGTTTCGAAACAATTTTTTTTATAAGGAGTTTGACGTTTCTCTTTTTGAGAGAAAGAGAGAGAGAGAGAGAGAGAGAGAGAGAGAGAGAGAGAGAGGAAGAGAGTACATTCCTGTTCGTAACAATTTCAGCTTGAATTGGTTTAATTTTTATTTTTGTTCTAAAACAATTAAACAGTGCTGCCAGATAGATAGGAAATTGAATAAAATAGTAAAACTAATACCTCATTTACAAACATATTTAAAATGGTAGCCTTGTTTTTCCAGAACAATTATTCGAAGTGGGTGAATCGTTTCAGAACAAACTCTCAAAAAACGAAAATTGTTTCGGAAGAAACATTTTGTTCCGAAACCATTTGTGCATCCAGCTTAATTATCAGAAATTATGAGTATGATTCGAATCTACTCATCTTTTTGAATACTCATTGCTGAACTCTCTCTGTAACACACACGGCGACAATGATTTTCATAATGAAGATATCAAAGTACAATCTTAAGAAATTTTTTATTTTTTATTTTATTTTTTTTTTTTTTAATTTCAATTTAAAATGAACCTATGGTGCTTCTTTGTTAAATAGAAGTTTTTATAAAAACTCTATTACCTATTAAATTAATTTTTTCTTTTTTTTCGTGGGTAAATGATTCATGAAATGTTAAACAATTTAAGTGCTCTCATTATCATTTTCGTTAAAAAAAAAATTAAATTTTTGACCNNNTTTCTTGAAATTGTTGCTGAATCGTATTTAATTTAACGTTAACATTTATTGTAATTAAAAAAAAAAATAACGCGTTGCTAAAAATGAAATATTTTTAAAATACTTGTTGAACATTACTTAAGCGCCAATCGACAATTTTTTTCTCTTCTTTTTTGCATTTTTATAAAAATTTAATTTTTTTTTATAAATTTTTATTATTAAGAAGATAAGTGGACTTTAGTAATTAATGCTGAATGAAACATATTCCCTCTTTCTTTAGGTACACGTTTTCTTTCTTACATATTGAAACGAATTTCTGGGACTTCAACAATTTTGTAATATTTTCAGGGGATTTTTTGTAAAATTTTGGGATTTCAATCAAAAGCTCTGAAAATCTGCACAAGTGAAGGAATTATTTGTAGTTTATTTTCCGACAGTTCGATAGAAATCTCAACGATGCCGGCGATTAGATTGTCTCCTAGGGCTGAATTGATAGTAGGGCCTGTATCTGTATACGAGAAACTTTACATTACACAAACGAAACTTGGTGTAATGTTGCCAAATCGTATGTTTCCGGACGTAATAGGATTGCTCCAAAAAGTATGATTAATTGCTTGCCAAATTCCTAACTAAGACGGTTAAAGAATTAAGAGCTGCATGGCATATGCCACCATTTTATAGAAAGCACAGTCGTATTCCTCTATTTGGAGGATTACCAACAAGACCACACTGAAATTGATGTACTCGAGTAAATAGGGCTTTAATTTGTTGACTTACATGCATGCATGCATACATAATTGGTCATTACTACCCTTCAGTCGGGTAGTTAATTTTGATACGTTAAATTCGACTCCAAACGATAGATTCTTCTGAGAAACTTTTCATAACAATTTTATTTTGCCTCAGATTTTTTGCCAGAAACCTGCTGAAAGGACGTCTCCAAGGAAATATTTATCCAAATTTCGTTGTGTTCGAGATGTCTAAACTGCGGTTTGAACCGTGGCCTCACATCTAACAAACGACTTCTATTTTGACTAAATATTGAGTTGGTACAGATTTAATACAATAGAAAAATGACTAAGGGAGGCTGCCCCAATTAGAGGGCTAACAGAGCCTTTGATGCCTATTATTCGAATTCGCTACACGAAGGAGAAGAAATTTATCGTCCTGCATCATTAGTCGAGTATAAAGTGTACTTAGAAGAAATTATTTTTTTTTTTTTTTTAGTTTTTGAAAACACTACCTACAGTGCTCAAATTTACTCTTTAAAAACTCGACGATGGCCATGGCATAATACATTTAAGATTGTGAAAGAAGTGGAAACCCCAAATTCAATGTGGCTTTATGGAGACAATAAAAGCTAAACTAGAACTGCCGAACTTTGAAGTTCAAAGGCCATGTTGTTGAAGATACCATCTTTCAAATTAGTTGTCATTTATTTAGCCTATTTTGTCAAATCAGCATGGACGACCATAGACAATGGCTTATGGATGTTCGCTGAATGAGTTCTGGGGCAGTTGATAACTCACCTTAATTTTCATCGAAAATCTACAACCCGTTTTTGAATGCATGAGTACGTAAACAAGTAAAATTTAGAAGGCACCAATTCACATCAGATCAAAGTCCTGAAAAAGTCCTTGTTTGGTACTGATATTGAACTGGCGGCGTCATCGTTCCATATTCCTTTAAGAACAACTCTGCGTAATAAGCAGCTAATGCCACATTGGATAATCTGCACAAACGTCAATGAGTTTAAGCGATTTGACAATGTTAGACTTTTGGGATCTTGTGGGATTTTTCTTAGATTGCAAATGTATGCGGATGAACCACAATCCAAGCCAGCTAACTAATGATGTCCATTGGTCAAATTAAGCCAGATTTATGCGTTCCGATCAGACAGATCGAACAAATAACAATAACAAACAAGAGTATTTCTTCGGCGACTTCCTCTCTGTAGATATCTATCTGGCAAAAACTCTCTGAGATTAAATAAAATTGCCATGAAAATGTTTCTCATAAATCTGTCGTTCGGAGCCAACTTTAAACTAACTGTAGGTTTCACCACTCACACACGTATAAAATAGAGCCAACATAAGTGGTGTCGGTTGTAATGACCATGTCATTGTGAAACCATGCCGGGCATTTATTTAAACAATGTTATATTATTCCACACATACGAGCTACAATAGGGCTTTCAAACGAATAAAAATTTCAATGATAATTATTTCGTCCGGATTTTGTTTTACTTAAATTTCAAAATAGGAAGCTCTTAAATCTAGAACCTTTATTTGTATAAATATCAGTACGAAATAAAATTTTTGATAATCATGTCGTATTAAAACAAAGTCGGTAAGGTTTTGGTTTCGAAAAGAGTAGAATACGGAAAGGTCGACTAAAATTTTTTTCATATTTATTGTATTTAAACATTTAAATAAATATTTTCGTACGAAATATATCTTTAAAATACACAAGAAAATGTTTAATTCATTTAAATGTTATGAAAATAATTTAATTTTTTTAATTAAAATTTAAAAAAAAATTTTTTTTTTTTATTTGCAAATTTTAAAATTGGGTTTAAATTCACCACCGCTGTTTAAAAAATTCCATTCGGGAATTTTGTAATGTAAAGTTTTGAATATAAAATATTTCGCTCTTACGTCTTCATACTTCCCTTTAAAATACCTTCCACAATCCCTGTAACATTTTATTAACAAAATAAAATTAATATTGGGTTTGTGTATTTGCTAACAAGAACTGAATTTGACTACTAGATGGCATATAAATATTGTTGTTACTAAACGTATGCACAAAACTTTTCCTAGCTTAAAATAATTGTAAATTTTATTTTTTTTTTTTAACAAATATTTTAAATTTATATAAAAAAATCTTTTAAAAATTGAGATGTATGTATGTATGTATGTATATACGTAATACAAATATATTTTTAACAATTCCATTACATTTTTCTAAATTTCTTATAATATTTAATGCCTTTTTACAGCGCGTTTTATTTATTACATAGCGCTTTTTAACGCTTTTTGAATAGGAGGACTGCGCGTTTTGACCGTAAAACAATTTGGCTACACTGGCTATTGTACACTTTGAATAAAAGAGAAATACACATTTCAATGTACTCGTAAAATCAAGAGCAACCAGCGTTGCCAGCTAGTTTTTTCGAAAAACTTTTTATTTCTTGGGAAAAACCTTGTTTTTACAAGAAAAAGCTTTTTTCTACAAAAGTACCAAAATTTCTAAAGGAAACACCGGAAGCCGGTTCGCTCTGTTGGTGTTTCTTTATTACTTTTGCCCGGGACTAATAAAATACATAATAGTTTATTTAAAAATGTAAATATTTCGTATTATTATTCTGGAATTTATTGAAAAAAATTGAAAACTGAATTTTGTCGAAAAAAAAGATTGGTTTGTTAGGAAACAACTTTCATGAAAACTTTTTCGCATCTCCAAAAACTTGGGAAAAGAAAGGGAAACCTTGGCATATGGCAACGCTGTGTTTTTTGTTCTCTATATTTACTTCACTCTTGTTTGTATTTGCTGCTACAATCAATATTCGGTCATGAGAAAAATACAACACTGTATACTTTTAGGCATCTTGTGCATAACACAGCATTGACATTCTTCCTAAAGAATAATAATGAATTCATAACAAATTCAACTATTATAAACGCCTGTAGAATGTATTGCCAACTGTCTAGTATAAATGTTTACGTTCAATTTCCAACTCCAACCATATTTGTGGAAACATTTTAAAGATTGGAACACATTCTGTGTAGATTTTAAGCATAGTGAATTTAGTGTACATAACACTTTTCGATTTCAAGAAATATATTCCCAGGAAACCATTTATTAAAAATGAATAGGAACAGTTCGTGTTGAGTTTCTGTTACCGGATAGCAGTAAAAAACTGATAGAATTACGAAACAGATTTGAAAGAGAAGGGCATGGCAATAAGAACTGTTTTATTCAACGGTGTTGAAAATCATAGTGAAGACCAGAACCATGGTGAGTATGATTTGGATAATAGGAGACAAGTTTAATGTAAGATTTAGCATGAGTTATCATGATTTGACATGTCCAATGCTTAACAATTTAACTGTAAACTAGACAGTGCCTGTAAACTTTAAGAATATGGGAAATACTTCGTGAACTTTTCAGTTACTACGTTACTACTTTATAAGAGAGGCCATTCTGTGACATACAGGTGGGGCAAGGACAAGTATACATCAACCTCTGTCGCACAGTGAAATGTAAAAACTTGCGAGTTTCTTTCAAATGAAAGTTTACACCAATGAAAGATGTCCTCAATTCAACTTTTACAAGAAGTACAGAGGACAAGACAGACTGTGACTTACAGATGGGGCAAGGGCAAGTACACAGCCGCCTCTGTCACACAGTGAAATGGAAAAACGAATTTCTTTCAAGTCAAAGTTTACACCAACGAAAGATGTCCTCAATTCAACTTTTACAAGAAGTACAGAGGACAAGACATAGAAATACTCTGTGACAGTGACAAACAGGCTTGTGTGAAATGGGTCTTCAGTGAAATAAGAAGAGTGTTTTGAGATAGATTATGTGGCGGATCCCCTTAGAGGAAGAACCACTTAGGCCATTATTTAGGCCCATTGTAATACCACAATTAATTCTAACCATTGGTCAACCATTCCCTAAAAAAACATGGATTTAGAGCGAAAGGACATATAAAGAAAGGCGGACATTCTGGTAAAATTAAAAGGATTTGAGGGAATATAAACTTTTGTTAGGTAATTACAATAGGAAACGATTTGGGTTATGCATTCGACCATTTATATGTAGCTTAATGACTCAAACAATATTTGTTTTAGACTAGAGAACAAAACAAGCCAATATGTAGACTCCGATATGCGCAGCCCTTGCGCTGACCGATTTCTTCCTCTTCCCTGGCTTTCGTAGAACTTAGTCAGTACAGGAACTGAGTTCACCTGTGGCAACGGGTCGCTATGCGTGCTCAAGTGAACTTTTTGTTATCAGAGGATACCACTCCGACCTAACCTTTGAGAAGAACGAATCGCTAAAACAAATACTTAAAAACATGTGCAATCAAAATACATACAAACACATATAATTGGTTAGGATTATAACCTAGCTTCTCGAAACACTCATGTTGTGCGTGTTAATTTTTATCCACACGTAGTGGGACGAACAGTTTAAAGTCGGCTCCGAACAACAAATTTTTGGAGAAGCTTTTCAGGGTGAGAGCTTTAGCCAGAAATCTGAAAGGAAGTCGGCGAAGAAATATTTCGTTTTGCTGGAGATGGCTGATATGGGGTTTGAACCGTGGTCTCACTTCTACCTACTAGACTACGGCGACTTTCAATCTCAACTTTGAGAATTATTCTGAAATTTAGCAGTAAATACACCGGGTGTTTATGAAGCAATTCACTAAATTCAAATAGCTTACTAAAATGCTCAAGGTCAACATTTTTGCAGAAGAAATTTCAGTGGTATCCTACGCAGGTTAAAAAAAATACAAAAAGTATTTGCCAGTAAATTACAATAAAAATTTTATAAAAAAAAAAAATTCAATTCAAATGGAATTTGTATCAAATTTTTTTTTTTGATGCAATTTTAATTTAATTTTAAATTTAATTTTAATTTAATTTGTTTGCCACTATAATTGAAAAGACACACGTACATCATGTATAATGGCAGACTACCGATTGATTGCTGGTATTACCATCACCATCATTATTATCAACAGCAGCATAGTTGTATGACGATACACTATCCGATACACTTATGACTCCAGGTCATGTCTGATCAATACAAGCAAACAAATACCGTTATTGGTTTATATTAAAACAAAACAAAAAAAAAATCAAGAATCTCTAACAATTTTTTTTCTCTTTTTGCTGCCATAATAAAACCCTTAATAGCCTTACCCTAATAAAAATAAAAATTATGTATGTATGTGTGTATGTATGTATGTATTGATCTAAATTTGTTTTCGCTTAATTCGAGGAATAAAAAAAAAACAATAACAACAACAATATTGATGCATACACAAACGTCAAATTTTCATTCGTTTTTTTTCGTTTTTTTTTTTTTTTTTTTTGGTTTTCAAAGTAGATTAACTGTGAGTTTGACCGTGAGTAATTTTTTTTTTTTTTTTTTGAGATTCATAGTTGGAATCTTTTTCGATGTGAAACCCATCATTAAATTAAGACACACCGCATTGCATGTGTATAATTATCTTTAAAAATTTTGATTTGATTTGATTTGATTTACTTTATGGTACAAAAGTCCACACACACATACATAGCCGCAGATAGTCTGTTTATAAATCAATACACACATGAAAATGTATTAGAAATTATGTACATACATACATACATATGTGGATACGTTTATTCTGATTGCATTAGTATTTCGTTAACGTATGTACTTTGTTTTTGAAGGAAATTATTCCATGCCATTGCGTTTAAACACACATCATCGTGTTGCCTTTAGAATTAGAAATATTATGGAGATTCACATCATACACGCAATAATGAATAATAGAGTTTGCAACAATACATGCAAGTTATAAAATTGTTTTATCAAAATGGGTGTTTGGTTCAGGCAACGTAACGTCAGTGCTGCCTACTGTACGATCATCACGTAATTTGAGTCCACACGATCGAAATTGTTGTACAAAATTTAATTGATGCAAGAATTGAACCTAAACTACAACAGACAATGATGTATGTCGGCTGAATAGGTTCTTGAATAGTAGCCCATGTCTGGATGAATGGCTAGGCGATACAAAATTGTCGAATTTAGGATATGAGATCACTGTGAGGTTTGGATTTCCAGCTGGCGTTCTTTGAGAGCACTGTTGGCCAGGTCAACACTGTTGTGTCCTGAGTCAAATGCTCTGAACACTGAGCCACGTACGGCACAGCTAATACCACATTGGTTATTCTGCAATAGCGATTTGAAGACATGCTCATCCCACTTTGAGGTTATGTGAGTCATGCGCTAGGTGACAATGTGATATTCCATACATAATACCTCAGCTTTTGTCTCCTTCGGGTATCACCGAAGTGATAAAGAGTTGTTCGTACGCAAATCTTTACATTGATTTAAATGCCAAGCATTGCCATTCCCAGAGAGATGCGTCTGAAGGAATAAGACTACTGGAATCAGAACTCAATAAGACAGCTTGATATTTTAAATACCGTATTACCAGAAGGGCAGAAGGGTAGTCGCCCTAGTCTAGTAGGTAGACGAAAGGCCATTGTTTAAATCCTCGGTCAAACATCAAAAACGAAGATATGAAAAAAAATATTTCTTCGGAGACTACCTCTCAGCAGATTTCTGGCAAAAACTCTGAAAGTGAAATAAAATTGCCATGAAAATTTTCTCAAAAAAGCTGTAGTTTGAAGACGATTTTAAGCTGTAAGTTCCGTTACTCGTAAATAAATTGAACACACACAACATAAATGGTATGAGAAGCTAGGCTGTAATCCTGACTGAAAGTTGTAATGACCAATTCTGTATGTATTACCAGAAGGACAGTGTGGAGTACTCCAGGGGTAGAAATATTTTCTTATCTCAGAATAGAGGCACTCAGTTTAGATCATGACACTTTAGATCACGACTAATGGATCCCTAGACATAGCCGTATATGTGGAGACGAGACGGCTAATGCTCTCGCTAAATTTGATTTACTTTCTGAGGGCAATTTAATAGCTGACCTTACGTCACCAATCTGTGTTTTCTTGTCAACTTGTGGGAAAATGAGCTAGAGGTAAAAGGAATAGTAGCTTTGGGGCATGGATCGGGTTGTTATGTGGCCAGAACCTTATCTTGTGCTATATAAGGCAGTACATAAAAGTCTAAACAGTGCTGGAACAAGTTTGCTGCTGAATTTGAACAAAGCCAGCGTGAGATTGCTTACTAAGTTTCTCATCGGATCCCTGCCGTGTATATATATGTCCATGCAGACATAATTGGTCATTACAATTCTTCAGTTAGCCTTACAACTTCGCTTCTCCAGCCGCTTACATAGGTTGTGTGCGTAAATTTTATCCATAAAAGGCGGGACCTACAGTTTAAAGTCTTTTCCGAAAGATAGATTTTTGAGAAACAAAGTTTTGGCCAGAAATCTGTTGAAAGGCAGTTGTTGAAAATGTTTTAGCCGGGATGTGAAGCATGGCTTTACGGCGCCTACATGCGTAAGCCTATTTACATATGCATTCTAAAGTCTAAAGAACCTACCTTCGAAAGTACTTTACCTGAATGCCCATATTATCGTACTCTAAACAATACCTTAGTATTTTGCTTTCCACATAATCCCTTGGTGTGTACAATACGAGTTTTTGATTTATTTTCAAGGGCTTTGGTTATTAAAAACAGTTAAAATTGCTGTTTCCCAAAACCAAGGAGAGACTCAATGATTTGATGCTTAAAGGGGCATACAAATTTTAAATTGATTGTTAATAGATTTGCATGAGTTTTTTTTCTTCTTCTTCCTCTTCTTCCTCAACTATTTTAAATAAAAATCAAATAAAATTGCGCATGAATTCTCAATTTTTATTCGCATATGAATTTTTGAGTCCTGCATTGTTGTTGTTTCTGACGATAATTTTTGATTTTCAAATAATTTTCTTCCTGTTGCTTTTACACTTTCAATGACATGTTAAAATAAAGTAAAGGGTGGTCTCTCTCTCTCGCTCTGTCTCTAGTCAATTAATTCGTTTAAATTTATTTCGAGGATATGCATTCTCCAATTCATTTTTATTTCATTTCATGTTTTCCTTGTGTTTCTTTGTAAAATTGTCATGTTTTCCTTTCCAATATTTTTTTTTTTGTAAACTTTTTTTGGTTTTTATTTGATTTACTTTTGTGGCCAATTTTTTGTTGTTTCTGTTGTTGTGAGTAGTAAATGGTTATGACCGACAAATGGTTTTTTGAGTGGCATATTGTTTTTCAATCAGAAATAATATTTTTTGCATTTTGCTTACGTCATTTGTCACAGAATGAAATTTTTTTTTGTTTGGTTTGTGTTTTAGTCTTCTAAATAGCTTGGTTGGTGGTCACAACAACTGTAAGTATATTCTTAAGCTTGAATTATGAAGAAAAAAGCTTAACTTTCGTTTTTACAAGGATATGTAGTTTTTCTACTTCAATAAAGTGTTGTAGTTGTAGTTACCAGTCGCCGTGGTCTAGTAGGTAGTGTTGGCTTATTAAACGTGAAGCCACGGTCAAACACCAGGTCAGAAATCTCCAACTAAACAACTATTTCTTTGGCGACTGCCTCTAGGCAGATTTCTGTTAAAATCTCTATATTCTGTCATGAAAACTTTTTTCAACAATCTGTCGTTCGAAGTCGACTTTAAACTGTAGGTCCCGTCCCGCCCGCCACTCATGTATAAAAGTTAAAGCACACAACATAAATGATGTGAGAAACGGAAATGATCAATTATGCATGTATGTATGTAGTCAGAAGGTGGAGAGCAATTTTCTCCTCTTTCTTATCTCTACAGCTTCTGGAGAAATCATTTACCAATCTGCCCATTTACCATCAATGCGCCTTTAATCAGTGCCCATAATGTAAAGCCGAGTGGTGACTCAGATAATCACACTTAGCGTGCTCCTTTGAAGTTCAATCAGACTTTCCTATCTAACCTTGACCAAATTTTCGTCGCTTTAATGCCCATATCCAATGCCATTCATCAGGCGTTGACGTCAATTACGCTTCCGCAGGCCTTTTGAATGATTTCCAAAGTAAATAATGATTGTGTTACAAGTGGCCGGTTCGTCCATTCTGCAATTATCCCAAATGTTTCCGTATCCAAGTACTGACACCACGTTGTGATGTTCGCGACAACCACATACTGTCTTGGAGTTCATTACCTCGAATCTCAGTGCTTCGACTGCCGCCTGGTTATCAGAAAGTATAGCAATATCTTTCACGCAGATATTACTTACATACTTAATTGGCAATTAACAACTCGAATGTCGGATTTACGCGACATCCTTCCTTTACTATACTGCTCACACCAATCGATGATAGGGCTTCCTAAACTTGCTCCTTCGAACGCAAACAAGGACGTTCTCTTTTCCTGCTTCAAATACCCGTTTCGCCATAGCATTCTCATCCAACCGAACGAAATGGATGTTAATACGCTGCACAACGTCCACGTAGTCATTGAGAAACTCGTTTTCGTTTTCAAAATCTCTGTAATGGGAGTGGTTGTCCCGAATTTTACCGATAATTTATGTCGTGGTATCATATAATCAATACTGTTCGCAATCACGAATTCGTTCAGCATGTTCCGCCACCAATTTTAAATCAAGCCATTCTCCAGTCTTCCAGAAACTCTTACTAACCTTAGCCGCTAAGTCCCTATACTATAGTACAAGCGGAAAGAGGCTTACAAATACCACCGTAGTTGTGGTATGCAATACACCACTAATGGATGACACGGGGAGATCTTTATATATGACGTATGAGAGTCAAGTAATTTGCCTATCATACAAGGCACCCATTGGTAATGATAGGTCTTTCAAGTGCCATATATGAGCACTGTTGGATACCAGTGTACTACTGCACTACTCATCAGAACCATCTTTCTCGAAATACAAATTCAATCGTTCTGGCCACACAGAAATCAACAATTCATGAATAAAATATTTCACTTATGGCACCTTCCTTTCGCTTAACTATGATCCTGAGTTGAAAAGTTTATGACAGGAAATTGTTCTCTTTTTGTTTTCACATTTCCAATGTGCCTCAGTAGCCTAGCACATATTCAAACATACATGCATACACTCGCTATTCACTCACAGCAACTATTCAAACGTTTCATTTGTTTAGTGAGTGAATGCCATAAATGCTCTCATAAAGTACAATCGACCAATTAAACGGCAATCGTGACATACAAATGAGAGAGAGAAAGAGAAAATATTTTCTTTTTTTTCCATAATTTTTTATGTCATCTTTTGAGTTTTTGGTGTTTGGGGAAATGTTTAACAGAGACACACAAACGACAATCACGCGCTTGCTAAAGTGTTGTTGTTTGTGCATAATAGCAGTGGAAATTAATATGTCACAATATACTGAGGGAAATAAGTTAACACACACATCTAATCTTTCTAGCTGTTGAAAATAAATCTTATGTGAGACTTAACTAAAGTATGCCTACAGTATGGTGGAATAGAAAATGAAAAATAAATTGAAATGTTTACAGAGAATGAAAACTTTTACAGGCAACTGTAACAGTCAGGGATTTGAAAATTTTAAGTGCATAATTCATAAATAGACAGAAAGTGTCAATTTATTTGTGAAAATAAAAGCTTGACTGTTGGCTTAATAGTCGGAAATTATTAGAGGAGAATAATAAGACTTTAATTTCATTTAATTGAGAAAGTAAAAGTTATTAAATAAGGATATAAGGACATAAGGATATAAGGACATTAGAAAAGTTTAAAGTTTTGAAAATTTGTTTTAAATTTCGAAATATGAGTGGCTGTCATGAGAAAAATGTTTAATAAGGAATGAGTACCATATGTCATGTACGGTGATATGCAGTAAGTTTAAGAGGAAATACTGGGTATGTGAATCAGGAATTATATCCTGGATGTATAGCATGATTGTTCGACCAAAAGTGAGCTATGAAGCGATTTTTGGAATAGACAGCACAAAATTGTAAACAGCTTGAATGGAATTGGCCAAGAGGCTGAGTCTAGCTTAGCTATAAAAGGGGCAGTTAAAACCTAATTTATAACAACGCTTGTCCTCTATTGGATTTAAGTCCACTAGATTGCAACTCTTCACTCAGGTTTACAACAGAGCTTTTCACACCACTTATGTTGTGTGTGTTAATTTTATACATGAGAGCCCGGATTTACAGTTTAAAGTCGACTCCGAACGATAGACTTTTCATGGCAATTTTTTTTAATCTCAGGGTTCTTGTCAGAAATCCGCTGAGGAGGAATTCGCCGAGGAAATATTCTTTTTTATTTCGTTTTGTTCGAGATATCTTACCTGGAGTTTGAACAGTGGCCTCTAACAAGCCAACCCAGTACCTTCTAGACTATGGTGACTTCTTTTAAATCCACTACACAAGGTAATGAAGAACTTAGCTGTGGAGACTATGGATAGAATTATGAAAGACAAGTCTACTGTAACTTTCATTAGCAGTTTAAGTGCTTTAAAGGACCGCGAAATTGGTAATTCTCACATTCTCTGCTCATTTGTAATAGCTGGCCCCTGAATAGAACTATTCGGCTCTATGACTTTGGGAAATGCTTTCAACGGGACTTAGTAATAAAAATGATTGCAATAAGCTGAAAGCTAAATATTCTTTTAAAATAGAAACTATTTTGTGATCTACATCTCGGTGCATGAAAGGGTTTTTTTTCCCAGACTTAAATTTTTTGAGACAATGAGACAACTCGTTGAAAGAAAGTACGAAGGACTTGCTAAAGTAATATTATCTGCTAGTCAAGCTAACAGTCGAGCATCTCGCTATTATTAGGTTAAATCACAGATAACATGGGGCTAACTGGGAAATCTGAATCAAATGGCTGGGGAAACAAGTTTACCCACCACTGGGTCTCAGAGTCAAATGGGAATTCACACCCATGAACATTAAGATTAGTTCACGACAAGGAAAGCTTCTACGCTGCTGATGGTCTCAGAACCTTTAAGTGGAGTAGAAACTGCAAGGTATACTCCGCGAAAGAGAAGATAAACTGTGGCAAAGACTCTTCTTAAATCAAATGGGTTCGAGACAAACAAAACTTATGTTTGGAAATTACAAGTTCAAGCCACTGTTTGTTGTAAATTTTGAGCGGGCGTTAAGAGCTACGTTGGCCAGGCCGGTACTGTTAGATCGATGAACATTAACTTTTTAGATCGATGAACGTTAACTGCTTTTGCCTTGGATTGAATGACCTGGACACTAACCACATGTGATATCTAGAGCATATTCTGAATATTCTGCACAAACGATTTGAAAGCATGATCATCTAACATGCAGCTGATGTAAACGGGCTACCGAGATTGCGCGATTTGATCTCGTTAGACTTTTTCTTGTGGAGTTTACTTCAGACTCACGGGTATACAAGTAGGCCATAAACCACAAAGAGTCAACAGAACTCTTGGCATCGGTCAAATTCAATCTAAATTATGCGCCAGAGTTATAGAAAATTGAACATTTCAGATGCATTCCGTCCAGAGAAGCCGCTTTGCGCAAATATGGTTCGACAGTGCTCGGCATTCACCGTGACAGCAGTCCCAGTTCATTTTGAAAGAAATAAGTACTAAGTGCAGATAATAAATAGCATCAAACTCACAATATGTATGGAAGTATTGATAATTTGTTAACGTCTGGAGGATTGTATTTGCTGCAGACGCAAAAATTTTACTCATTGACCATGATCAAAACTCTTATCTTTGATCAAGTCCATGAGTCTAAACATCTAAAAATGAGTCACAAAAATTATTGTTTGGCTTGAATTCAATCGTATTTTGTAGCCACTTAGGTAAGAGCCTTTTCAAATAATCGGGGGACAAAGGCCAACAAGTTTGACGACGACTGTACATTTTAGCTCTCATTCAGATCTAAACGCCTTAGCTGGAATATTTTCTTTTGTACATTCTTTTCTCTGCCTTGTTGACGGATTTGTAGTAAAAGCAGAATAAAATTAATGCGAACACTGATTATATCGGGCGTAGTATTGACGTAGGGCTCTATGAAGGAATTTTTTTTCAATGTAGAGTTTCAATGTTTTGACGTGAAATTCAGATTTTAAACGTTTCACACTTACAAAAGAGAACTTTCTACATGGTTTGACATACTTAGCTGTCAAACGACAGTTACCGATAACTCTCAGATAGATCTTTCTTAGTTCTTTTCTGGGCACATTTCAAATGCAAGAGCATAAGCAAATGACGTGTGGCGAATAAGACATTTCGTAAGAGATTTGACGATATTTTGTTTGGGTAGTGATTGAATTGAATTTCTTCAAAGGCTTGGGGGGGGATTTGTTTACACGGGTATATTTATGAGAAAGACTTAAGAAATCTGTTTTTTAAAAAATCACTGAGAAAGATTCGAACTCGGGGCTCTATAAACAAACTTCTTAAACAATCAGCGGCCAAACAAAGCAACCAAGCACCGATCTGTGAAACTTAATCAATCTTCCTTTGCCTCCAAGTGATTTTACAAGATTTTTAGAAAACTAACTTCTTTTTTAATTTCATTGCATATCTTATCAATTAAAAAACGCAAATTTCCAAAGGCTTATCGTATAAATTAATTGGCTTTGGTTTGAACTTGAATTTACTGTTTAACTTAAAAGCACGATTATTTATAATCAAATAACTCGTGCCCAAAGAAAAAAAAAAAGGAACAGAAAATAAACAACCAAGACAGCTGTGTCTGGCTGTGATAAAACAATTCCAAATGTCCATGAGCCAAATAACAAAAAAAAAAACTTCTAAAAAACGTCTGAAGGATAAGAGGCATCCTGTTTAGCCTTAAGTTTAGCATGTGCCAAAACAATGGTTAGACACACCGTGAAAGACAAGATCGAATTCACAGACAATTTTTCAAAGCATACGGGAATTATTTGATCCTTTTTGTGCCTGTTAGCGGTAAATTTTTTCGCAGATTTTTTTTTTCTTTTCCTTCGCATTTTATTTGCCATTAGTTTAGGCTCATAAGAAAACAGGTGGTTTTGCTTTTAGAAACTACGATCCGCGTTTGATCGTAAAGGAAGTAGATGCTTAACTTGAAACTTGAAATAAATAACAGGATCAGTATGTTAGAATAATTTATGAAAACATAGGAAAGAGAGAAAGAGCAGATAAATATAGGATACTTAGAAATAAATTTTTGAAATTATTTGCTTAGTTTGGTTAACGCAATTGGGTATGATTTTTAAAATGATCATTAAAATGTAATATTTTTTTTCAGTTTGGATTGGCTTAGTTTGGGTTTTATTTGAACACTTAAGCTTTGCTTAAGTTTTAGTAGGTGCTTGTGGTTTAAAGTTTTTGGTTGTTGTTTGTATTCTAAAAGAAAAAAAAAAACCATAAATACACCACCTGCCTGGCATGTCGCGACCATGAACGATCGCCAGACAAATTTTTTTAACAACCCTAAATAACCATAGAAACCCAACACACGCCCTTGTTGATGGCGATCATCATGATCATCATCATCATCATCATGCCATTTGACTCTTCTTCTGCGTACACAAAGTTGCAAGACGAAAACATTTGAAAAATATTATGGCACAGTGGGTTAAAAGTAACGTCCTTTTTATTTAGTAGCACGCAGTAGAGTTTCCGTCAATCTCGTCTGGCTAATGATCTGTTGCCGTTACATTCAGAACAATGGAACCAGCTGCCCTTCAGTTTTGATGAGAACAAGACATTTCCAAAACAATTGACACAGACACGACATACTTTTCTTGAAAGTTACTGGTTTATGGTTTATACAGTCACTTCTTTCATTTTTTACAAAGCCTTCTTAGGTGTCACTTTACGTGTCTTATTAGAGACAGGCTCCCATTACATTAGTTCAGGGTAAAATCAGCATCTAAATTGTGTTCTATTTAAACGATCAACTGTACTTTGGTTTGGTGTCCCGGTAGATAATTTGAGGCTTTTCACATACGTTATCATTACCTTACCCTTCAGTCAGAATTACGTTCTAGCTTCTCACACTACTTATGTTATGTGATTTACAGATTAAAGTCGACTCCGAACGACAGATTTTTTTGAGAAGATTTTCGAGGCATTATTATTCACTCTCCGAGTTTTTGCCAAAAATCTGTTGAGAGGAATTCACCTATCGGGTAGGCCATCTATCGGTTTAAATTTGAACCACCGGTTATTTCGAATCTGGCAATACTTATATCATTCACAGAATTCAGTATATGATCTCTACTGAACCACTAATGAATCGATTTAGGCCTAAGCAACGTTGGGTCTTTATTTGCAAAACAAAGACGATTGGGCGGTAATGCCATTAAACTGTCGTACAAACTTTGGAGAAGGACCAACAGTGCCCGGTAAAGTAAGTTTATTCCTAAAGTTCGCGAAATTGGTTTTACTGCTGATGCGCCAAGACTTGAGCTGATATTGTAAGTGAGCATCCATAAACATCATCTCGTCATCGTCCTAAACAATTGAACAGTTCACGCAGCAGTTTGCGTCAAGTTTTGCGAAAAGATCTTGACATAACGCTTTACAAAGTTCGTTGGGTTCAAGAGCTGAAACCGGATGACCATCCGTTTCGTTTTCGCTTCGCTAGATGGGCCAACGAGAAATTGCACGATGATGCTGAAAAAAAAGTCATCTTTCTTGAGTACGTGAATAAGCAAAATTATCATGTTTAGGGCTCAGAAAACCTACACGTAGTATTACAGAAGCCAATGCACCCATTACGAGTGACTGTTTAATGCAACTTGTGAAGCGGAGGCATCATTGCCTCATATTTCTTTGAAAATGAGGACGGAGCAACCATAACGATCAATAGATATCCTATCGCACCATTAGAACCGACTTGTTTGTACCTGTTCTTCATGGTATTGATGTGAACGATGTTTGATTTCAACAGTTTGGTGCAACTTGGCACACATCTCATGCTACAAACGATTTATTGCATCAAACGTCTAATGGCCTTTTAATATGTCGAAATGATGATGACAATTGGCCGTTAAGGAGCTACGATTTAACAACGTTGAACTATTTTCTAGGGAGAGCTGTAAAAGGCAAGTGTTATTTCGACAAACCAAAGACAATTGAGCTTTTGAAGGCCAACATTTATAATGCCATTGCGGAGACAAGAACCCATACACTCAAAAAACGGGCACAAAAATTAGGCCGATCGAATGAGGTACTGTGAGGCCAATGGTGGCAGCAATTGAACTTGACAACAAAAGAAGAAATTTTTGCTTCCTTGAATTTCTAAATTTAAACGATGATTTGAATCATAATAAACGATCGATTGACAGGACTCTTTAACCTCAAAAGATTTTGAATCCAATATGAGGAGTGAGTGATGGTGGATACTTGGAATCTGCATTGCATTTTTGCTTTTCTAAAGACAACACTTGAGTACATATGGCATATGAGGACTAAGGAATTTAATAAAGAAATGAATTTTGATATACTCTTGGCCAACTGTGCAGCATTTATATTGCAACTAAACTACTTCTAAGTAAACCAACGGCAATAATGATAAAAAAAAACTGCCCGTTTGGCTCATAGCAAAATGGAGAAACGAAAAAATTATTTTCTGGCAATATACGGTCGGTTCACTTCACTTTTGCTTAAGGTTAACAATAAAAATGTATTAAAAATAACAGACACATCCTTTAAGGATATATTATTGTTGGAATAAATTAACAAATAACAACAACAAATGTCTAAAATTTTTAATATGTAGACAATAAAAATTGGCAAAAAAAAACAAGAGTTTTTCGGGGTTTTCTTTAGGTTTTTTATTACTCGTATCGCTTGTATGTACAAGTTGGTATGAATTATGCTGGATTCAGAGAATATTTTTTTATTATTTTGAAGAAAAAAAATTAAAAAAAAAAAATTTTCTAAGAATTGAAATGCTTAAAACTAAGATAAGATTTAAAAGATTGGCAAAATATCATTTTAAGACAATTCATTAATTAATAAACTTGAATGCAATGAATGAATGAATTTTGTTGCATTTACATTGGATTTTTTAAAAGATGATTTTAAATTCTAAGAAATATAAACAACAAATACCTGTTGGTTCTGCAAAGTTTCTCTGAGTGTATAATGGTATTTATTTTGATTTTTTTTTTATATTTTTCTTTCGGGTTTTCTTCTTTTTTTTTATTTTTTCTTTGATAATTTTTTAATTATTTATTTTTCATTTACAATTATTATTTCCTTTTTATTTTATTTGATTTGAAAACTTTCCTAAATTCATTTGTATTTGAAATTATTTGTATTTGTATTTGTATTTTTGTTTGTTTTTTTTTTGTATGTATTAAGAAAACCTAATAGTTGTCCTCATTTATCTTGATTATCTGTAAATAAACAATAAAAAATTATAACAATAATAATAAAATTATATTGTTAAACTAAATAGAAATAGAAATAGTAATAGAAATAAATGAATAAATGATAATAAAATGGTGTAAAGAAATTAAATAAATTGAATTGAATTGAATTGAATTGAAATTAAATGAAAGAAACTATTGCTTGACATGCTTCTTGCTGGTTAGCATTGCTTCTATATGTATATAGTAAGTATATGGGTTGTTGTCTAGGCTAAGGCAAAAAAATAAAAAAATAAAAACAAGATTATTAAATATGTATACAATGTATACAGTGGCTGTCATAAGTAAATAAACAGTCTTCTTTTAAAGCAATTGCATTCTATTTTAAATATTATTTTTTAAAATCTAAAACTAAGTAACGGTTTTTAAAAAATTTAAAATTTTTTTCTAAAAAAAAAAAACAAAAATTGGTCTGATATAGTTGTAATGTGGTCTTTAGCTGGATTCACGCATGGTTTTGGAACAATATTTTTGTTTCGAAATATTTTTTTTTTATACGGAGTTTGACGTTTCTCTTTTTGAGAGAGAGAGAGAGAGAGAGAGAGAGAGAGAAGAGACAGAAGAGAGAGAGAGAGAGAGAGAGAGACAGAGAGAGATAGAGAGAGAGACAGAGAGAGACAGAGAGAGAGAGAAGGAGAGAGAGAGAGAGGAAGAGAGTAAATTTTGTTCGTAACAATTTCAGCTTGAATTGGTTTAATTTTTATTTTTGTTCTGAAACAATTGAACAGTGCTGCCAGATAGATAGAAAATTGAATACAATAGTAAAACTAATACATCCTTTACAAACATATTTCATATGGTAGCCTTGTTTTTTCAGAACAATTGTTCGAAGCGGATGAATTGTTTTAGAACAAACTTTAAAAAAAAACTAAAATTGTTTGTTCCGAAACAATGGTTGAATCCAGCTTTAGTTATGTATTAAATATAAGGCTAGCATTCAAAATGTCTTTAATAAGCAAACTGGCCAAATTCCCTTTTCCATCAAGCATTTAGTTTTTAAATCGTATTTTTTCCGTAATATAACCTGATTAGTAGCCACATCGGACTGCATGTCTTTTCATTAGCTCTGAGGTGGCATCTGGCCACTCCAAAACATTTACAGTACATTCTTGTGGTTGTGCCAGCATAACATCGATTGTGTGCTTCATTAGATCGGAGCATCTTTGACATTCAAGTTCTATAGTCTTGTGCACAAAATAAGTTTAATTGCCATCAAGTGTTATAAGGATCCCCTAATCGAACACTTTGCTTATGTCAAACAAGTGGAGTATCAATAGAATGTTGGTCCCAAGCTCAGCAGATTCATCACTTCAAGGAACACATAGCTGTTGATGAGTATCTCCTCCTCTTCTAATTATTATTTTCCGCACTTTGCTTAGGTCTCATTTACCAAGTTTTTCCACCTATACAGCTTATTAGTTTTTGCCAGCCTTCACCATATATGTGTAAGGAACTTCTTTCTGTTTATAAGCATAAACTTCCTCTCTAGAGGAAGGACGATTTGAACTATGCATTTATAAAGCCTGTTTAATTTTTCTAAATGGTTTTCTACGGTAATTGTTAAGCTGAATGGGGCAGCAATGGTCTTAATAGCATGAGAAGTAAGAAAATCTTCTGAAATCTTAACACATTCCTTAACAATGCAATAAAATATGCAGAACGTATGCAATGGTCTCCTGCTATTTTACATTATATTGTAAGGTGCCCAGTTTTCTCTCCTATTCGGCAGTACAGAAGAGTACTTGCTTTTACAAAAGGATCAAATTTCCCGCTTATGTTATAAATAGAACATTAGGATTATTTGATCACATCTCAATCAACCTCATGCACAACCTGAAAATCGATTATGTGACTGATGTTTGAAACCAACAATATAGAGTTTGATTAGTCAGGATTACAACCAATTTTTTTTTTAATCCGAGAGTTTTTGCCAGAAATCTGTTGAGCGAAAGTAGCCTAAAGAAATATTTTTTTTTATATTTTGTTCGAGAAATCTGGGCCCGGGTGCTGCCTACTATCTACGGCGACTTTTATTGAACTTTTTGAATTAACATTGAACTTCTTTGTGTAACCAGCTTTGTGCAAAAAAAACTCCAATAAATTTTTGCTTGTTTAGTTTCTAGACAGAAGTCACTGAAGACTAGCAGGCCGTAGTATAGACGTGAGGCCACGATTCAAACCCCAGGACACATATTTCCATTAAAACGAAATTTTAAAAAATATTATTTCAGTAACTTCCTCTCACTAGATTTCTGTCAAAAATCTCAGAGAATACTCTTTTTGTCATGATCCTAAAGGGCGGTTTTTATTATTGCACCCGATTTACTTAGAAGTAGTTTAGTTGCAATATAAATGCTGCACAGTTGGCCAAAAATGTATCAAAAGGGTATCTATAGGGTATTTCTATATCCAATTCCTTAGATCTGATAAATTTCATAATATTTTTCGACACCATCAGGCTAAACCAGACCAGAAGGTTATACTCTATGTGCTCAAGTGTTTTCTTTTGGACTGCAAAAATGCCACGCAGGTTCCAAGAATGTGTTCTGATTATTCACTACCATCATCACACAGTCTACGTATTGCGTTCAAAACTTTTGGAGTCGTTCGGAGTCGACTTTAAAGTATTGTAACCAGCCAGTCATGTATAAAATTAACAAATACAACATAAGTCGTGTGAGAAGCTAGATTTTAATCCTGACTGAAGGGTTGTAATCACTAATTTTGTTTGTATGTATGTCTAGACAATTTATGTTTTATATTCTGCTCTTGACCTTTAACATCGCCGTAGTCTAGTTGGTAGTGTGTTGGCTTATTAGACAAAAGGCCAGGGTTCAAATTCCCGGTCAGACATCAAAAACGAAAAATGAAAAAATATTTCTTCGGCGACTTCCTCTCAGCAGATTTCTGGCAAAAACTCTGAGAAAAACTAAAATTGCCATGAAAAGCTTCTCAAACCACTATAGGTCCATGTATAAAATTAACACACACAACATAAGTGGTGTGAGAAGCTAGGCCGTAATCCTGACTAAAGAGCTGTAGTGGCCAATTCTGTAATGTTATGTATGACCCGAACAATTACGGCAACACTTGTTGCGTTGCAACTATAGCCCTACAACACACGATACGAACATGTTTCTTAAGTCATCTTTAATAAGACAATAGAAATCTGTTTACGATATCTTATACACACATAGCTGTAAATATTAATACCGTTTGAAATAAATAATTTCATAAATTAAATTAAAAACAATTTTGCCTGATCGTTTAAAGTTGCAAATATTTATGTTGGAAACGATGTGAATCGTTTAATTTCGTTTAATTTATACGCCATTAATTAGTTCAGATGAAATATGCCAAAATAATTATTAAAAAGTTGTTGTTGTTGTGTTATTATACTGTTTAGATTCGTTAAATTTAATGAAACTTTGAAATAAAAAAAAAAACCAAAAACTCCCATCTTCAGTTATTTCTTCAACTAAATATTGTGGGGCCGTTAATGTGAGCGAAAATAAAGTCAATGATGTGTCGGTGTATGGTTGTCATTTACTATGTATATGTGTGTGTGTGTATGAGTTATGCTAGTATTTGATGTTGTTGCTATTACTGTTGCTGTTGCCATTGCTGTTATTGTACAACAAAACAATTTTCAAAGTCAAGGTTAAGTTATCGTTAAACGTATCCCCATAGTTTATGTTTGGTTTGGTTTGGTTTGGTTTGTTTATTTTTTTGTAATTTATTCTCTTTCCTTCACTTCTTAAGTATTTGTTGTTTTTATTTGTTGTTATTGTTGTTGCTGCTGTTGCTGTTGTTTATTTGTATTTTTTCTTTTTATTTTGCTTTCATTGCAGAAAACTTAACCAATTGTATGAATATTTGTGGCCATAAGTGTAATAGTATAAGTATGTAGACATACAGAGTAGATGGCGAAGGAGGAGGTAAAGAGAAACGCTTGAAGCATAGGAAGTAGAAGTATGGTGTTTGAATTTCAAATGAGAAAAACTCGACAAAAAAAAAAAACAATTTTTGCAAGCGACCAAATAATATTAACAACAACAACAATATTGATAGCAGCAACATCAACAAAAACAAAAAAAAAGTAATCATAATAAATACTTCGCACGGAGGCAATTGAGTTTTTGTACACGGAGAAGTTTACACGAACTGTTCCATATTCTTCAGAGATGTTTTGAAAGTGTTGTCACATGTGTTGCAATGTAACTGGTACACTACCCCCATTTATCAGTCCTTTATCCTGGCAACGAATCCTCAGGCATTGATATAAATTGACTATAACTCATCTGAACCCAATGTTACAAGGCAACGACAAAAAAACTTTAAAATATCGTCCAAAACAGTGCAAGTTATCGACCAAAAGCTACAAATTATCGAACAAAAACTGCAAATCATCGATAAAAAACTACAAATTATAGAGTCATCGGCCGAAAAAGTGCAAATCATTGGTCAAACAAATGCAAGTCATCGACGAAAAAAATGCATATCATCGATAAAAAAAGTGCAAGTCATCGACACAAGAAATGGAAGCCATCCACAAAAGAAGCGACAATTTTACTTGATTTATATAGAAAACTTTTTGTTGCTCAGTTGGAGAAAACAATTAGCTTTGTGGCCTATATCTCTGGTCCCAAGTAACGCTAGACAGTAAGGAAACCTGTTTTGGAATCCTCGATACAATAACTATCTAGCCCATTATTTTCTCCCCACACAAGTACGTTTTTTATCCGATTTAGATTTAGCTTTGTAGTCTATATCTCTGTTCCCAAGCATCGCCCGAACGTAAGTGCACCTGTCTCAGAATGCTTGATACCATGGATACATAGTGGCATACCTACAGCAAGTCTCATTTGGTCAAAAATAATACCTCCATCAGTTGCTTGGTCAGTGAGCTCCTATTAATTTAGCAGCTTGACGACAATGCTTTCTAAAAACTACTTGGGAAGTTCCTTCAAAGCTTAGTTGCCTCTAAGTTGTGGCATAATAGTGTGTTCATTGCGATCTGCTCTGGTTAGATTTACAGAGAGCGCTTATGCTTTGGTATATGCAAGAGCTATCTGAACATGATGGAATAGAAGCCTATAAAAGATCTACTGTTGACAAATCTCGCACCAGAATAGTGCAAACGAAAATATCATGCGACATCATTTATTTCTGGAAGTTCGATTACATAGCGAAGACTTAGAAATATTGATTATCGATTATCTAGTGATCACACAAATGTCGCTTGTATATTTAAATATAACCACGCAATTTCTTTCAGTGTATGTAAACAAATTTTTATATTTATCGTATGCTTTTTAAACTAAGGATTGCCAAATGAAATAAAAAAACAAAAATTGGAACCGAAAATGTATATTTTTTAAGTACAAGTACTCAAAAACCTTAAAATTCCCTAAAAAGTGCAAATGTTGGAATAAATGAAGAGAAAAAACAAAAACAAAAGAGCAAACAAACACATGAGACTCAATACAAATGGACGTCATATGTTGCAAGTCTGGAACAGAGCATAATACAATAACTTTGAATAGGGAAACATGAGTTAATATTACAAAGCATATTGAGTTTGAGAAGTTGGTCACATTAATGCTGCTGTTGGCGTTGTATTGGAAAAATAGGAAAACATTTGTGGGATAAGAAAGGAGGGAATACTAGTCATATTGCAAATAGCGAGAGAGATTTCTTAAAAAAATTTCTTTTTCTTACGAACTGGAGGGGTAAGGACTATTCGTGACTTGGGAGAAAGCGAATTGGCCATAATATGTCTTTAGAAGAAAATTACATTGTGGAGATAAATTTATGTGTTATTGTATAATACAGAGAATGATGCATTATTAATAAAAAAGGGAACTACAAGGCAAATTTTGATGAACAAATAGATTCGCTTTGATCCCTAAAGGGCTGATTCCACCACTTCTGTATGCGATCAGAGAATTTTGATTGTAAAGATCCCTTTTCGGAAAAACTAAGGCTTAAAGAACCCAATATACTTGAATGCTGCTCATCTATTGTAGTAGTGATATTCTGGTGTGATAGGGTTGCCATCTTGCAATGCTAGATATAATGTCGTCTGTACACTGCTGGGTATTGTGGTGAGCAAGTTTTATTGGCTTTCGAAATTTTCTTAAGAGATGTTGGTGCCTGATCTTGCTCTGTTTTGATCTTAAGCTGCCAGAGGCTTTCAAAAAAGATTTTTCGAAGAGAATTGAAAGGAAAGATTCTTGAACATCCATAATTTATTGTTAAAACTCATTAAGAGTTTATATCCCCATGAAACAGTTGAGATGATTAAATATGCCAACCATGATAATTTTTATAGGATGGGCTATCTATCGATTTAAATTTAAACCATCAGTTATTTCGAATCTTTCAATATTTCTGTCACAAAATTCAAATTACTATCTCCGCTGAATGCAATGAATCGATTAACGCCAACGAAAGACTCTACGATGATATCGATTTTGACAAAAAAAAGTCTTTACATCGGATGAAGCTCATTTTCATCTTGGTGCGTACGTTCATAAACAAAATTGCCATATTAAAGGTCTTACAGAAGCCAATGCACCCATTACCAGTGACTGTTTGGTGCGGCTTGTGTAGCAAGGGCATCACTGGCCCATATTTCTTTGAAAATGAGGATGGTGCAACCATTACGATCAATGGACACTCCTATCGCACCATGACAATCGATTTTTTTGTACCCGCTCATCATGATATTGATGTGAACGATGTTTGATGCAACTTGCAACACACTTCATGCCACAATCGATGTATAGCGTCAAATGTTTCGTGGCAGTTTAATTAGCCGAAATGGCGATATCAATTGGCTGCCAAAAAGATGCAATTTGTTACCGTTGGACTATTTTCTCTGGGGCGCCATTAAATAAAAGTGCTGTGCCAGACAAACCAGAGACAATTAAGCATTTGAAGGCCAACATTCGTGACGCCATTGCGCTAAATTAGTCCCAACCAATGAGGTACTGTGAGATCAGACTCGCCGGCCATATGCATCATTATTTCAAAATTTCTTACCTTCATCAAATATCTCACAGGGTCAGTGCTAATTTCGCATTTTAGGTTGTTTCTAAATTCTTTTTTTTTTTTTTTTTTTTGCGGGTTATACAATAAAACATTTGCAATCGTGACCCATGGAATAAACGCAAAAAAAAAAAAAACAAGAAGAGAATAAAAGTAAACGAATAAAATTTATATTATTTGTCACATTGTTGTTGGCACTGCAGACATTTATAAGACAGAGTCAAAGACGCAGACGGTAAAGATGTCGATTAAATGTGGCAAAACAACTTAAAATTTCATTTGTTTCTTGCATGTTTTTAATTCAAGTTTTTTTTTTTTTTTTTTTTTTTTTTTTTAACGAAAAGTACAGGGCTCAAACCATTACTCAAGAAGAGTGCCTTAAACATGAAATAATTCGTTTGCTGCAGAAATTGCAATGTTATAAGGAGAATGAATGAGTGTGAGTGAGTCTTTCTTTAAGGCCGTGATGTGTAAATTTGAATATTTTTTTTTGGAATTAAAACAACCCACTTGGAAAATAGAAATTTCTATGAATTTTCACAAGGTATTTTAGAAATCTGACCACTTAGGCATTCATTTAAGTTCGATTAGATGGCATTATTGATATTCTATTTCCCTGGAATCGAAGCCAAATTTATTTAAAGTCAATATAAACTGCAGATCCGCTTACAAGTAAAATACCCAGAAAGCCTTTCTTAGTCCCACATACTGCACTATACTAATTACCATACGCATGTGAGTATTCTTCATCTCCTCGAGAAGAAGTTTCACTGAGTTTCATAGAGTTTTTGTTTTTTCACTCGATTGACTAAATGGATTCACGTAAACCTGCTCAATGAAACACGTATTCCTTATTTAAAGACAGCTAGGATATGATGGATATTCCGTTTAAATAAGTTGTGTTATGCGGATGACATGAAACCAATTGACAAGCATAAACGAATAAGTTCCAAACATAAAACTGATCTAAGCACGTATGAACCAACTTAACGTGAATGCATATGAAACGGAGATCAGCTTGTTTACAACGCAAACGTAGAAACCTCGAAGCCCTTGACAAGGACATCAGGTTATCCAATCAGATAAAATGCCTAAAGTTAAAAAAATCTGGATTATGTGAGGGAAAGAACACCTAGGGGAAAGTATGTTGCTCAATGCGTAGTATACCAATATAACTATGTTTGAGGTTGTGCTGAGATATCGGAAGGGATATTTAGCATGACTATTACAACCCGAATCGAGGACTCTGACTAGTTGCTAACATGGGTAGAGAATCACAAGGTCTTTCGAGGCATTGAGAACTAAATTTGTTGGTTAGAAGTTTCCCACTTGAAGATTTATTTCCATGGAAGTCTGTGACCTGTACAAACTACCTGATCTCCCCACAGTCAACTTCTCTAAGATAAGTTATGGCTGCCAAAGTATCAGGTCAGATATCTTTAACACAATAAAACATGAAAAAAGATTTCTTTGGAGACATCCGCTTAGCAGATTTCTGGCAAAAACTTTGAGAGAAGGTTAGGTTAGGTCAGAGCGATAGTCTCTGATATCAAAAAGCTCACCTGAGCACGCAAAGCTGCCCATTGTGAAGCAGTTCCTGTACTGACGAACTTCTACCAAAGTAAGGGAAGAGGAAGAAGTCGGTCAGCGCAAGGGCTGCATAACAAAAGCACGATTACCTCACGCCGGAAAATCAGCCATAAAGTCTAATGAACGAAGCGATATCCTTGACGTCAATAGATAATAGCTCCGTTAAACTGACAGGAAATGGAGTGCCCAATAACCTATGTCTGCTCCTAGCAAGAGATGGGCACTGAATGGGAGCCGCATTCTTTCGGCGTGTCTACTCATAACACAATGACCTGTAAGCATGGCCACTGTGATTGAGATAATGCCACGACCAAATCTTAGTAATTGGTTGGTACGATTTCTATCCATCAGGGGCCAAGTGAGCCTAGCCAGAATAGCTTAACGTCAACTTGGAGAGAAAATAAATCAAAAATCTGTCATTCATAGTCAATTTGAAACTGTAGGTCCCGCCATAAATTAACAAACGCGAACATAAGTGATGTGAAAAACTAGGTTGTAATCCTGACTAAAGGATTGTAAAGACCAATTATGTACGTATGTATGTGTTAGCCATAGTCTAGTAGGTAGTGTGTTGGCTTATGAGACGAAAGGCCAGGGTTCGAATCCCCGGTCAGACATCAAAAACGAAATATGGGAAAATATTTCTTAGGCGACTTCCTCTCAACAGATTTCTGGCAAAAACTCTGAGAGTGAAATAAAATTGCCATGAAAAGTTTCTCAAAAAAATCTGTCGTTCGAGGTCGACTTTAAACTGTAGGTACCGCCACTCATGTATAAAATTAACACACACAACATTAATGGTGTCAGAAGCTAGGTCGTAATCACGACTCAAGTGTTGTTGGGCATGTAGGTAGATAGTGTACTTAAATCACTTAAAATTGATCTTAATTATCTTTTTCATTATTCATTTCATATTTCATTATCTTTTCAAGTTTTCGTCTACTTTCGTAGCCTGGTTTAAAATGCTTTAAAAAGGCCTTGGATTTTATGTGTTTTATGTTCTGTAGTTCTTTGCCATAATTATGGTGATTATTCGTTACTACTCGGTGACATGGTACTCATGTTGTGGTTCTAGTTGTTAGTTTGATCATCAGTGAAGATAATTAACTACCCTGGAGTCAAGTCTCTGATCGTTCGTACTTATGCGTGGGAAACCGTATTATGGTCCTAAAGCCGAAGGTATGAGATTTGGTATAATAGAAGTTGGACACTGATGTATCGATATACCTTTGAATCACTCATTCAATAGATTTCCTGCTGGCAGCAATACAACAATTGTTCAATTTCATTACAATTTCAACATTTTGTCATTCATTTACAGCTCTTTGAAGCCTATATAAATTTGAAATGGCGAGAGCAATACTTTGTGCATGAAATTCTATTTTTTGAAATTATTTTCAATTATTCATGATTTAAATTTTATAATCCGTTAAACAAAGAACAAGAAGTAGAAGAAGAAGAAGAAATGTTCACAAAGCCAGACTCAATACAGTAAGACTGGTTGGTTGGTTGGTTGTTTGATTGGTTGGTTGGTTGGGTTTGGTGGTGATCAGTTATGAATTCATTGCACATCGTCACAAATTAAATGTCAATAATTGTCAATGAAAGTAATAAATAATTAGACCGCTCCATCGTTTAATTGGAATATTAAGCAGGTGCTTATGCTTAAACGTTGAAATTGTTTTGGAGCTGGCTGGCTGCATGACTGTTAAATGCTTTCAAACATATTTACTTGCGTCAACCAAAAGTTGGAATCTCTTTTTCGTCTTTACAATTAAAAAAAATTGTTCGTTTCTTGGTTTTTTGTTTTTTGTTTTTATTTCTTGGCTAAGAATTAAAAAAAAAAATTAACAAAATATTGCAAACGTTCGTTTCGTTTAATTTGAAATGAAATTTTTAGAAAATAATTTCGTTGTTTTTGGTTTTTTTCTTCTTTTGCAAATTTATTAGAAAAATTTTATATTTTTTTTACGTTCCTTTCAAACATAACATTACTTATGTTCGTTCGTTCGTTTCGTTATTCTTGTTTTGTATGTCGAACACGTTGATTTTATATGCTGGGCGTTGCATTAATAAACCATTTCATGACTTGTCCAAAGTATTTATGATGTGTGTTCATAAATTGTATGATTAGTGGCGTATCGTTCTGCGCATTTTATGAATTTTTTTTAATTTCGTTATTATGGCTACATAATGCTGGCGTTGATGGTGTTGTTATAAAAAAATAAATTCAATTTCGTAAATTTGTTTATATTTTCTGTTTAATTTAAAGAATATTTTTGTGGTGAATTTGTAACTTCCTATAACTATCCTATTGGATTACATTATGCAAGAGAGTTCTAACCTCACTGTGGGTAACACAATGGGCCTTATGGCCACCAAGTGATCTTGCCTGTAAGCATCAAGCTACCCATTAACCTAGCCTATCGGAAGACGTTCTTCAAAATTTAAACTTACACAGTTAAGCGGGAAGATAACCGCTAACCTAACCTAACAGAGTTCTACAATGATCGAAAAAAAAAGATCAACTGAAGTTCTGATAAACGTGTTATAACGCCAAGCTACCTATTAACCTAATCTATCAGATGACGTTGTGCAGGCTTTTGCAAAATTCAAACTTGCACAGTTAAGCGGGAATATACTAACCTTCTACGCTAACCTAACCTTTTACAGCGATCGAAAAAATGCCCAACTGAAGTTCTGATATCCATGATATATGGTTGACGTATTAAAACCTTCAAGTTCTCTCAGTTTCTGTCGATTTACTAAAGTGTCTAGTGTTTTCATGATGGACTACCAAAGCTTTTCAGTCGATCAATTATGGCCGCTTTAATTATTCTTGTTATGCAGTTACTTAATCAATAGGCCATGAGATCGAATGTTCGATATTCAAATGCTTACAAAAACAACAAAAACACTTATGCAATCTTGCTTATGGAGCACTTGGTTTTCTTGACGTTTTGTTTTCTTTGTTTCAAATGAGGCATTGGAAGAGAAATCTACGATCTAAGGATTACTCAGGTAGTTTTTGGCGAATGGCAGGAAGGTTTGTTATCAAAATGTTGATCGTACACACACATACATAATTGGCCATTACAACCCTTCAGTCAGGATTACGGCTTAGCTTCTCACACCACTTATGTTGTGTTTGTTAGTTTTATGCATCAGTGGCGGGAGCTAGAGTTTAAAGACGTCTCCGTGGAAACTTTTCATGGCAATTTTATTTACTCTCAGAGTTTTTGCCAGAAATCTACTGAGAGGAAGTCGCCGCAGAAATATTTTTTCATATTTCGTTTTTGATGTCTTACAGGGGATTTGAACCGTGGCCTTTCGTCTAATGAGCCAACACACTACCTAGTAGACGATGTATACTGTTGATCAGACATTTAAATTTTTGCATTTATATGGATGAGGATGTATGTGACTGCCCCGCTCTACGGAAGCTTAAAACTAAATGCTTTAATGCATTTCTATACAACTATGCGGTCGATCTATCTCAAGGATAAATCAGGTAAATATTATTAAGGTGAACAGTAGGCCCTCACAAATAGTTAATGGTTTGCAGTTTTCAATTTAGAAGTTTTTTATAAGAAGAAAACGAAAATTGGATCATTTGTTGTGTTGTTGACGTGGAAATTGCTAACTGAAGCTCGACCTAAAGATGTTTTTGGGCCTTTGAAGTGAGCTCAACTCGTTACTAAAAGATTGTAAGAAAGTTCGAACATAAAGGGTGTTCAAATTACATGAGTTTTTGTGTCCTATTCTGCTAAGCTCGGAAATGTGTCATTGTCGCATCAAATTCGATTTCTCAGGACTACCAAAGTGGAACTGGAACTGAAACTGCAATCGAAAGACAGTATTTAAAGCTATCACTATTGAATTTGATGGGTAAGGAATTTACAAACCATCAAACTAGGCTACTAATCATTCATTTTATTTTTTATTTTTAATTTCTGTATCGTCTTTTGTAAAACCTGGTAAAATTTTTCAAATTTTAAGACATTTGTTACGCAGTCATACTGTCAAATTAAAGAGAGACTAACACGGTGCTACAGTAAAAATACACTTGATTAATTATATAACCTAAGTTGTTCAATAGGTTGAGTAGAATTCAAAAATCCTTTTTTTATATTTCTCGAACCCTCCAAATATGTTTTATTTGACCAAAAATGATTTTTTTTTTTTGATCTTTTCACATCAAACTATTGTTTACCCAAATATGTTTGAAACTATTTTAAAAATCCAAAGTATTTTTACAAAGAGGAGAGATTAACCTTTAAAATGATATGCATAAACATTTTGTTCAAACTTATATGTTATAAGATTTGATGGGATAAACTTTGAAAATATTATTTTTTTCTTATTTTTTCAAGTTTGGCCATTCCTAAGTGCAAAATTTAATAAAAAACTATAAAACAAAAGGTGACATTCTTAAAGTGCATTCTCTTAGGAAGAGTTTGACACTTCGTTTGATAAAATCGGATAAAAATTAATGCAGCTATTATTTAAAAAGTATAACAACTGAGGCATATTTTTTATCAAATGAAATTTAAGTTAACTTTTCATAACAATTTTATTAACTCGTAGATGTTTTTTGCGAGAAATCTAAGCAGATGAAGTCAAGGTTGAAAGAAATATTTGTTTTATATTTCGTTTTATTGAAGGCCACAATACAGGCCTTGCTTCTAATAAGCCAACACACTACCTATTGGACTATGGAGACTTCTTCCATGTAGGATGTATGAAACGTCTATACTGCTAACTGCATTTTAAATGAGCCTCTTGGATGTAAAACAATAATTTTCATTACATTACTGGGATTATTATTGTTTTTTTTTTATTTCTCTTTTATTTTTTCTGCTATTTTCCTTCTGTTCATTTTCAATGTCAGCAGAAACTCTTTTTATTTTTTTCGTTTACTATATGCGTGCGTGCGTATGCGCAAAAATAATATCAGGGACACCAGAAAGCGCCAATAATATTGTCAACAATATTGTTGTACTTGTTGTACAACATTACAATATTCTATTCGATGCCGTTTTTTTTTTTTAAGTTGTTTGTCATTCAAATAATTGCTGTTGCTGTCACCGAGTGTGTATTGGTTGATGTCATCCAAAGACTCAACAACTCAGCCAAAGAAGTACTCGTTTTTTTAATTCTGTTATCGCTTATAAAATATGAATTTCATTAAAATACGATACACAAAACAACAACAACAACAATAATAAAAAAAAAATGTTGCAGCAACAATAAATCGGTAATGGACTGTGGTGTTTCATGCATTCCAAGGCTAAAGATGTTAGGGTTTCTTTGAATTTAAACGGGAAAAAATTGTTTTTTTTTTCTTTGCCATTACTGAGCGAGTGTATGAGTGAGTGAATGAGTGAGTGAGTGAGTGAGTGAGTGTAAGAACGTGTATGACATGTGAAGTTTATTAGGAATATTTATAATTTATTATCAAACATACAAACGAAAAAATATGCTACCTAATTGCTTTTGTTATTGCTATTGTTGTTACGTTTCATTAAAATATTTTGTTTTTATTTTGTTGTTGTTGTTATTATTGTTTAATATGATATTCAATTCCATACTTCTTCAGTGTAATTTATTGTTTCTAGCAATTCTAGCCGTTTCTTTAGCTTTTTTTTAAATTTTTTTAATACATTCACAAAGGAAGTGATGGCAGTTGTTGTTGTTGTTGTTGTTGTTATTGTTGTTGTTTGCAAAACGACAGGAAATTGAAAGTGAATTATTGAATATTTTAAATCATGATTCGATTAAACAGATACCGACCAAAACTATTAAGAGAAATTATCATCCTTATCACTATCATTGTTGTTATTTGAATTTTATTTTCACCTCCATATTGATTGATTGACAGAAATCCTTTTGTTGTAAAATTTCCTTGTAAGTGTCAATAATATGACAAAATGCTTACAGAGAAATATGCCGCCAGATATGCTTTCTTGGAAATGGATTTTAATTGCAGACGCATTCACACATTTGCTCATGTCCAAATGACTAAGAAATTTACTTTCATGACCTTGAGCTTACAGCAAATATACACTAGGAGCCTAAGAGTTATTGGCAAAATTTTTGCTTGGAATATTACGAATTCATTTTGATTATAGAAATAGCTTTAGGCCGGGAAAAGTTTTCTTAAAAAAATTTTTTTATCGTCATGTTTGTTTTTTTTTTATATCAAAAGTTTAAAGCGCGCACTAGGCTGCTAAAAAACCATGATGTATTTAGAAAAGTAAGTTTCTTTTCGTTTTGATAACTTTGATTTAAAAAAAAAGAAAATTAAAATTCGTTGTGGTCGTCGAAATACTAACAAAAAATGGAGGATATCACAGCCAAATTCGGCGAAGTCTAGTAGATAGTTTGATAGACTATTAGGGTGAGAGCTGTGGGTTCAATTCCTAGCAGAGACTATGGTTTGTGACACTATGCCAAGCATAATAATAATTTGTAAATCTATCATAATAAATAAACGCATAAATAATCACAGAAAAGTTTCCGTAGTCTGAAAGGTAGTATGTTGGCTTATTAGACTTGAGGTCACTGTTCAAACCCCAGTTCAGACATCTCCAACAAAAACGAAATATTAACAAATATTTCCTCGGCGACATTCTCTCTGCAGATTTCTAACAAAAGCTCAGAAAGTATATAAAAAAATTGCCATTAAAAATTTAGCAAGAAAAATCTGTCATTCAGAGTCGAATTTAAGCTGTTGATAACGCCACTCTCGTGTAAAATTAACACACACAACATAAATGACTCAAGGTTTCTAATGACACAGTTATCTATCTATGTATGTGGAGCCATAGGCTAAAATTCCTTTGATAACGACATTAGCCACACTACTGCTGTCAACGGCGAGCACTAAACATGGAGCATTATCAATATCTTGTAAGCTCATCAGTACACAGCTCATGTAACATTGGATCTCACATGGATGTGATGTGAACTAGTCATACAATCTCCAGATTGTATGTTTTAACCGTTATACTCCTACTTGTGGGATTTTCTTAACCCGCAAATGTATGCGAATAAGCCACAATAGACAGCGGTCCTCAAATTCATCCTTATATAGGCAATTGGAAATTTCGGCGGATGTTATATTCAATACATAGTGGCTGCAGTAGACCTTTCCATTACTAACTGTACATTACTGATTCGCTGATCCATTAATCTATTTGTACAGCCTTAGATTCCAAGTAGAAAACTGTGTAGTGTTTTTATGACTTAGATGAACAGAAAATGTTGAGCTCTATTAAACGCTATGCCACGACGTAGGAGATAATCTGTCTCTCCATTATTTTCCTTGTTACCACAACTCATGCTGTTACTATTGACCTATGTTTGTTAGAATATGTGGCAATAGGTCAGATCCTAGTAAGTTTTCTAAAAATACATGCCACGTGAAATGACAAGTTGTTAATCAGTTTATTGACAGCCTAAATTCTTCTTCATTGGATGATAGGTGGGCTCAATAAATTTTAAGCTTTTATCTTGATCGGCTAAAAACTTTTCACATGATTTTTTTTCATTTTCATAGACAAATATGCCGCGTATGGAACTGAGAAGTAATCATTATTTCATTGTCATTTCTTTACTTTCTTTCAGCTTCCTATTCGCACAATTTCTAGCTAAGCAAGTAATGTGTGTATTATAGCAGGTTCTGGAGGGCTGTGGTGGCCATAACTATTGCGTAAGAATACTTACATAATTGGCCACTACAACCCTTTATTCTTTGGCTTTATTACAGAGCACTTAGATATTAGATTTCTGACAAGCATTTGAAACAGATCTCAGACGGACTGTGTTGCGATGTGGTGGAGTTGAAAACTATCAAACACGTCGACTGCAGCTGTCCAGTCGTTAGTAGGTTGAGGTTGTGGACCCTGCACAGCAGCTTCTTAGAAGGTTTAGACACTTTGTCTAGAGCCGATATTAAGGCTCTCCATAGATTCATAAATAGGATGAGCTAGTTGAGAAGTGCTAGGGTATCAAGATTATAGTCACGCTCTGTTGTGTATTAGTGGCCATATTTCTTCCTCTCCTTTTTATATCCCCCATTTGCTACGTCTTATCCTCTTCCAATTTCCCTATCTCCTTCACTATCCTCTCTCTCTATCTCTCTCTCTTTCTTTGTCTCTCCTTCTCTCCTGCAGGACGTATTTACAATAGGTCATCTTGACTTCTGGTCCTCACAATCTCACAACCGCCACGTTTTGTGTGTTCATTTTATCCTTGAGTGTAGGAACCTACATTTTAATCTGGACTCCGAACGAAAGACTTAAGAAAGTTTTTGTTGACAATTTTATCTTCCTTTCAGGTTTTTAACCAGAAGTCTGCTGAGAGGAAGTCGCCTAAGAAATAATTTTTTTCATATTTCTGGAGCCCTTATTGAATACACTACTTCGCAAACTATGGTGACATTATAGGTTAGGTTAGGTTTGAAGACAATGCTCAGAGGTCAAAATGCCGCAGCTTTAATACGTCCTAGAGGAGAGAAAGAAAGGCAAGTGAAGGAAATAGGGAAATTGGAAAAGAAGACGAGGTAGGGAAGGGAAAAAAAATTTCAAACACAATAATAAAGTTGTCTGCAGGGAAAAGGAACATTTTGTTCATCTTTATGGCATTTTGCTTAAGACTTTAAATTTTTCAATTACTGAGATAAGGCCTTATGCGTACATACGGTAATGTAGGTAACAATCTTCATTGAAAGGATTAAGAGCGCCATTAAATAAAGTCATAAAAATAATTAAATTTTATCCTGCAAAACTATTGGCCTTGATGGCGAATCTCTTTTAATTTTTTAATTTTTATTTAACGAATGACAACGAAATGTTGCTCCTTTAAACTGTAAACACAGCTTTGAAGATGCTGTTAATGGTATCGATTAACTTGATTGAGTTTTATCGGTGAAAAGCAGAAATTATCTTGAAAAATATTGAAGATGTGGTAATAAGTTTTGTTTTATGGGCCATGACAATAACAACAACAACAACAACAACAAACAAAGGTTCAGAACTTGTACTTGACAAAAGTATCCTTTTTTTTTGATTTTGCTGTACTGAAAGGAAATCAACGACAGTGTGAGTCACACAAATGAACGGGCAACAGACAATAAAACAGAGAGCATGGAGAGAGCAATGGTATGGAATAAAAAGAAGGAAGAATAAAGGAAACAATAAATGAATTAAAATTTTATGCAACTCACAAATAATGAAAATGAACGCAACTCATTAACGGTCAAAAAGTGAAGCTGGCTGTGAATGGTTTTTATGTGGAAGAAAGACAGACAGCCATCTACAGGATACTTAAAGCTTGAATCTACCCAACAACAAATTGGCAAGAAAACATAAAAAAGAACAAAAAAAAAAAAAAAGAAAAGGTATCGAGTATGAGTTTGTCTTTTTACTTAATGGGACTGAATAAATAAAAATTAAGAAGAACGTATTGTTGTACCTAAAAATCGCAACAAAACACATATGAAAAGATACTTTAAGACTGATTTTTACATGTTGTTGTTGTTGTTGTTGTATTTCGTTTTTATTCATGTATCTGTTTATCGGTTTATAAAGTATATTTCATTGCAGTCATTAAGTACAACATTTATTTAAACTGAAATCTGTTTGTTGGTTCAACAGACTGAGACTGAGACTGAGACTTGTCTTGTCCTGACTTGACTTGACTTCACTTGGCTTGGCTTGGCTTGGTTTGGCTTGGGCTAAATAAATGACTGACTTGACTCACTGACTGACTGAATGAATGTTTCTTTTTTACTTTGATTGTATGAATAAAGTCTCTTAAGAATACAAAACGAAACGAAAACTTTTAAAATGAAAAATAAATTTTTCAAAAACCATTACATTCCCCCGGTGCAAGTGAAGAGAACTTGATCGTAAAGTGCTGTTTGTTTGAAATAAAAGTGCAAAAAGGCTTTTTTTTTTTTTGTTTTGTTTTCTTTTATTATTTGTATACGTATTTGCAAAAATAATAAAAAAAAAATCTTTGCTTCTCCTTTTTATGCATTTGGTGTGTGAAAAAAATCAGCATAAAAAAATTGAACAAATCTGTGTTGGTGTATGTGTATGTGTGTGTGTGTGTTTAAAATCATTTTCCTTTTATTGAATTCTTGTGATTCTTGTTGGTTGCTAATGGGCAACCTTGGGCAATAATCGAACGCCATAGAGCTTTAAAAGTTTTGTATTCATAAGACGCCAAATGTACACAAAATTTGTTAAAAAAAAAGCATTTGATTATGGGCCTCGAACTAGGGACTCTTGCTGTGAAGATTTGTAGTTTGCCTGAGTGACTTTAGAAGTTTATGCCGATAGTTTCGAAATACTAGACCATGTAGGCTGTTGTCAATATTAACGCTTCTGATATTGAACTTTCTTGTGAATAGGCTGTCTGAACAGTGTAGTATTTTTCCTGAGGGACTTTGAAAGTTTATGCCGATAGTTTCGAAATACTAGACCGAGTAGTCTGTTGTCAATATTAACGCTTCTGATATTGAACTTTCTTTTGAATAGGCTGTCTGAACAGTGTAGTATTTTTCCTGAGGGACTTTGAAAGTTTATTCCGATAGTTTCGAAATACTAGACCGAGTAGGCTGTTGGCTATACTAACGCTTCGGATATTGAACTTTCGAATAGGCTGTCTGAACAGTGTAGTATTTTCCCTGAGGGACCTTGAAAGTTTTATGCCGATAGTTTCGAAATAGTAGACCGAGTAGTCTGTTATCTATATTAATGCTTCTGATATTGAACTTTCTTTCGAATCGGCTGCCTGAACAGTGTAGTGTTTTGCAAACGCAACATGGCTTGTGGCATTCTGACTGAAAACCTCTGCTTCTACTAAAAGAGTAAGGCTACGATCAAGTCTTTAACAAACATAATAACGACCTCTGTCTTTTTGGGCGAATTCTGAAAACTTCTCAAGGCAGTTGTTGAAACGTAAGTCGCTGCTGTCTACAAGGTAGTGTGTTACTGTATTAGACCAGGTTCGAGGGGTTAGACATCTGCAAGAAACCGAAGTATGAAAAAATATTTTTTAGGCGCCTTTCTCTCAGCAGATTTTTCAGAAAAGAACTCTGAGAGCAAAATAAAACTATCATGAAAAATTTCTCAAAAAAGTCTCAAGTTCGGTGTCATCTTTAAACTGTAGGCCCCGCCACTCATGTATAAAATTAACACCCACAATATGAGTGTTGTGCGAAGGTTGTAATCCCTACTGAAAGGTTATAATAAGCAATTATGTGTGTATGTGTATATATGTGTAGGTATAGGCTGCCTGATCACTGTATTATTTTATAAAAGAAAGTTAGGGTGGCGATATTCTCACTGAACACCTCTTCTTCTACTCAAACAGCCGGGCTTCAATTAAGCCCTTAACAAACGTAACCGTCCTCGTAGAAGAATGCCAAGGATTTCTCAGGGAAGTTATTCAATGGTTAGTGTTATAAAGATTCTCAGGATGTAAGGCTATCGCTGGTAATTGTATCACTGCTCAAGTGGCCAGAGTCGGTACAGGGCTCACGATCTTCTCTGCCTCAGTTAGATTAGATCTTAAATCGCAAAACTATCCATTGCACGATTGTAAATTTCACAGTTTGGCTTTTCTTCGCAACACTTTTGGAGGAGCTGTGAATTTGAGTAGTAAAAACAGACTATTGTTCACCTCATGCATCAGTGACATTGCCTTGAAAAGACGGGGGTATGTTCTCTTCTCATTTTATGACAGCTTTGACTGCACTGAGCCATTATAATGATATATTATAACCCTTCAGTTAGGACTACGACCTAGCTTCTAACACCTCTGAGGTTCTGGAATGTTATGGTGGCCATCAGTATTGCCTAGGAGGACTTACTTAATTGGTCAGTACAATCCTTTGCTCAGAATTACGAGCTAGCCTGTCATAGCAATCAAGTTTTAAGTTCGGTACCTATAGTTTGAAAGGACACTCCGAACGATAGATTTTGAGGAACCTTTCATGGCAAATTTAATTTATTTGCTCTCAGGGTTTTTGGCTGATATCTGTTGAGAGAAAGTCGCCGAATAAATATTTAAATTTCGTTTTGTTGGTGATGTCTGATCTCGAGTTTGAATTGTGCCATCACGTCTAATAAGCCAACACACTACCTACCGAACTACGGCGACTTATATAGCAAGTTTTACACAGGAGTCGAGTTGGGTTGCTTCAAGGAAACCTAACCTAACTTATGTAATAAAATCTAACAGAATCTTTAATGAACTCATAATGTCATCTTTAAATAAAAATTCTTATGTTCGTCTGAATGAAAAGATCAGATCAGGTAATGTGGCCTAAGATTTCAGGCTCTACCATTATTATTTATTCGTTTGCTTTCATGTTCTGACAGGAAAACAGATAATTGACTTAAAGTAGCAGATTCTAGACTGACAGGGTTGCTACTTGTAATTGCATAGAAGCTAGTATAGGGCATACGGCTTGATTTCGGAACTTTTCTATACACTTCTACTATTTCCAAAGAGATGGCGTAGCCGAAGTTATGATGGAAGATGTTAAAATTGTAGGCTGTAATCCTTTGTACATGGCCCTTCACATAGGAGTATGCATGCCACTCCGGCTTTATTTTTCATATAATATTTTACCTGTTGTGTTTTAAGCCACATTATATTCGTAAGTACATGCACATACATACATACGTTTAAATCAAAGTCAAATACTATTTCTCATACACTTTATTGTGCTGTGCTGTGGTGTGGTGTGGTGCGTTTTTCATTTTGCCTTCTGATTTTGGATTGTTTTTTTTTTCTGTTCTGTTCTCGTCTTTTCGTTGCTTTTGTTGCATGATAATGAATTTTTCTTATTTACGACAACAACAATAACAACAAAGAATTTTTGAGAAGAGAAAAAAGTAGTAGTCATCGATGTATGCTTAATGTAAACTTAACTTGGTTGGCAGTAGCAATAACTATAACAACAATGACAACAACAACAACAACAACAACAACAACAACTACAGCAGTAATATACAAAACAATAATAACAATAATAAAACAACTACAATATGAGTATGTTTTTTGTTGTTTTTTTTTTTAACACAATTGTTTTGATTGTTGTTGTAGTTGTTGCCACAATACCTAAAAAGAATGAGAAGAAGAAAAAGCACCCACTGCTGCACCACCAAAATAATAATCATCATCATCGCTAGAAGCAATACAGAGTGTCAGTTCACAATAGCCGTATAGAGAGAGAGAGAATAAGTGAACATTGTGGCATGAAATATACGAAACAAAAGTTGAAGAAAATTTCATCTACTAACCCATTGGCAATCAGTTAGAAGTGGCTTCGATGGTAAGAAACAAACTGCGATTCCCCTAAAGCTGCGACCAATTTAATCTAAACTCACCTAACAGTGTTGACAATATGATATCATACGTTCTGCCAGATGGCGCTACAATGCTACACTCAATATAAATAAAGCTTCTAATCTGTGTGGTTGTACAAGTGCTGAGTAAAATATTGAAAATGGAGAATTAAAACACGTTAAGTACTTCGATCACTTAGACGAATATGTCTTAAGCAACCCTACGTCTAATTCATTCATTCATTTGTACTGTTCCCAGGAATTAAATTGTATAAGGACCTGTTCTCATTCTATGTCATCTGCCCACCATTCCATACACGATCTAAAGAAATCAGCATTTTATTTTTCGAATTAATGCCTCCTCCATGCTGACTGGGTAGCTGTCATAGTCTAGTATGTACTAGTATGTACTACTCTTACTACATAAGAGCTCTTGAGTTCAAAACTTAGTTCTGAAAGTTCGAAAAAAAAATTTCTTCTTTCTTGGTGAAAAAAACTGCCATAAAAATTTTCTTAACCCTATGCATCCTTCCATGGCTACAAAGTGTGTGTACCGCCACTTATGACAAAGTGAATACATACAGAATAGTTGGCGTGAGAAGCTAGACCCTAATCCCAATTAAAGGCTTGTAATGGTCAATTCCTTGGGTGGACATCCATCTCTACTTGCCTACCGAATGGTTCATTAAGTAATTACTCCACCTAACGAATGACGCCTAACATTCTATACGATTCGATTCAATCGAGATTGACACTGAGCTGCACAGATAACGGTAAAGAAGTTATGAAACCAGGACTCCATGTATTTTACCATAACACTTGAAATAATTGAAGATTACTTGCCTTATTCGTCTACTTTTGTCAAAGAAATCTTTTCTGTTTCTTGTTATGGAAATCGATTATAATCCTTATGGCCGTAAGCACTAACTCATGCGCTGTAGGTGTGGCTATACTTTGCTTATGATATACAAAAAATTAAATTAATCTGCCATCCAGCAAAGCTGATGAACTTGCCAGACGGGGCACGACCATCGAACCCTCCGAGAAATTCTCGACCCTATGAGAACTTGCCGATTCATAATTGATAATGCGATCGTCGATTCCATCAATGTAAGTTGGGTGGCCTCGGAGACGGATAGAACGGCCCATAAGATCTGGCCAAAGCTGGATGAAGGGCGCATGAAAAGTCTGCTTAAAATCCAAAGAGGCGCGCTCAGTGTGGTCATTATTAGTACGCATGCGAGGCGCATTGGTCTTGGACACCTTGCTAACGACTTCTGCAGAAGCTGCAGAGATGAGGAAGAAAAGGGAACCGTCCTTCACCTGCTGTGTACATGCCAGGCTCTTTGTCAAAGAAGAAAGAAGTGCTTGGGTGCTTACTACATGGATAATCTGGAGGAACTCTCAAAGACTGATGTTTGCAGCCTAAATCGCTTCATCAAGAGCTCCGAGTGGTTTCGAGATAGGGGATAACGAAGAACTGTGGTAACACAATGGGTACCTTTGAGGCCTAAGTGTGTCCCTGCAATTATCTTGGATGGGCAGCCATCTCTACCTGCCTACCTAATCTACCGTCCACTTAGCTATGTTGTATCACAAATTTTGTTTTAAAATTTTCCTTAATAATCCTCTTGTATTACTTAATAACAGTCACCCTGTATCTGAACATTGTTGTTGTGTATTTCATACTGTCCCCAGTCATAATCACAATTCATACCTTATGTTCGAATATGCATATTCGAAACAATTTGGCAAGATGTCAGTGGCAACGATGAAGGTTGCAAATAATCTTCACAAACTACCACCAGCACTTTACCACTTTACCCCATCCTGCCACAGCCACACAAATATTGTATTACGTTACTGTGTGTTAACATTTTGCCAATGGTGGCAAATGAAAGAGAAAAAAAAACGAAAAAAAGAAACAAAAAAAATTTACAGATTGGAGGAGTGAAAACAGAGGCTATGGTGGGCATATCAAGTGCAAGTGCACGTTGCACGTACATAAATGAACGTCGCACTTATTAATGCTTTAATAAATGGCATTTCATTTTTTATTATTCACTCGAAATGAGATTTTATTACCACAGAAACAGAAACAGAAACAGAAACAGAGACAGAGGCAGACTACATAGTGTTTTGCCATTCGTAAGTAAAAGGTAAAGGAGGAGGCTGTGCACACGCGCATGTGCATTGGTCAAGTAAAGTAAGTGAAGTAAGGTAGGATCATGCAAAACTTTAAACTCGTCTTTTAACAAATCTGTCTGTTGGCCAGAGCAGCAGTTTCATATCATTCCAATGTTTATTGCTCATTGTACATCATGTGATAATGTTGTGCAGTTGTGCAGTAATGCAGTAATGCAGTAATGCTGACAACAGCGTTAATATACGTATGTATGCTGTGGCTAGTATGATGTTAATGGCTCCACACCACACACACTAATTCTCTCCTTCTAAAAGCAACTGTTGTTGTTTACATACGTACGAGGCATATATGGCTGACAATGACTACGACGATAATGTTCTTAATGTTGAGTTTGGAGCTGTAGCTGGTAGAGGTAGATGATGACTTGAATTGCATGGCATTTTATTGCCAATGACTAAGGATATATTCTCTCTCATTTGTATCTACTTAAGCTTGTACATCATGAATGTCCATATGTATGATGGCCAGTGTATGCAATCAGCAGTACTTTATACTTTAATTTTTAAAGTCATCTTTTTTCGTATTGTATTCTGATTGTTTTGTTTTGTTTCTTATTTTTTGTTTTGTTTTTATTTTTCTTTACCAACGATTACCTGAACAAAAGCTTAACAATGCTCTACAGTACCAGCGAAGAAACAAAATTAAAAATAAAAATTACAAACTTATTGCTCACGGCTGGCATTTAAACAGAAACTGAGTACATGCACTTCATATCACTTCACTACACTTCACTTCACTCTACTTTATTTTGGTTTTTTTTTATTGTTGTCTTCTTATTATCATTTGCACGGAGAAGAAAGAACAATAACTTCTCAGCACAGTGGTTCAAATACTGTTTTATTACCGAAGTAATCGGAAAGCAAAAAAATGTATTGAAGTTGGAAAATCCAAAGTCTTTGATCTGAAATATCGTCTTGAATGCTAGGGGACAACAACACAGGACCAAAATGACTGACAATAGGGTTTAGTATGAATAATGAAGAGCATGATAGGTGTTGTTAAGGACCGCTCAACTACACGTATGCATATAAGCGGCATAGGCGAAAAATAGTGAATGCAGGAACATATTCAGAGGACTTCGAAAGGAAGCAACACGTTCTATATCACGGTCACAAGCATACATAATTGCGTACATAATTGGTCATTACAACCCTTCAGTTAGGATTACGATGCTGATGGGGCAGCGATACAGGAGGTAAAATAACTACAAAAGGCGGGCAATAACAGAAACTTGTTGTTTAGAAGGCATAATGAAGAGCATGATAGATATCTCCAAGAAGCCCTCGACTACGCGTATGCATGCATATAAACCCCATAATCTAGGCGAATAATAGTGAATGCAGAGAGAACATTGAAAGGAAGCAACGCATTCTATGTTATGGTCGCATATATTATTGATCATTACAATTCTTTGATCACACCACTTACGCTGTGTGTCTTAATTTTATGTAGCGGGACCCACAGTTTAAAATCGACTCCGAACGAGAAACTCTTCATGGCAATTTTTATTTACTCCCAGAATTTTTACCAGAAATCTGCTGAGCTGCAGTTGCAAAAGAAATTTTTTTTAAATTTCGTTTTTGTTGGAGATGCCTGACATGGGGCTTGAACCGTCCAATAAGTCAACATACTACTCACTATACTACGGTGTTCTAGGATTGGACAGTGATTGAATTTTATTTATTTTAAGAATAGAATATGTGACCTATGACCACGCAAATGTTACAATTTTTACTGACGTAGCTAAGCGATTAACGATTTTCCGTGCTAGTGGTAGTGCTGTGCATTATTTGGGCGCATAGTCATCCGGAAGTAATTTGAAATAAAGACGCGTGTTTTGTATCGAACTGAAATGAAAAAGGTACGCGGAATCAGTAAGTGCTTGATCTGGACCACTTAAATTAAAGAAACTTGGCATAAAGTGATTGAAATCTATTCACTGATAGCCAAACTACAATTAGTGCAACAGCTCCCAAATATATGGGAGCATATACTGTCCGAGACTGTAACAAGACAACTAACACAGTTATTGATGTGGGCACAAACGTCAGAGAAACTGCTGTAGAACAATGATACATCAGGACAGTTTGTATAAATCCTTTAAAGAGATACTGATAAAAGGAAATAATGATGATGGCTATGATATTTGCCCTGAACAGCTTGCGACGGTCCTCCTATCATTCAACCTACTTAACTTGGAGACCACATAAGATAAACTTTGAGAATGCACAACCCTTCGGGATACATAAAAACGAATTATAAAAGAGACAGAAAACGCAAAATTACTAAGGCGCTCTAGGACGCTACTAGGGGCTTGCGTCCTTAGGACGCGCTCGTACGTAGTTCTTTTCGTTCAGCTCATGCTTCGCTTATTCATAAGTTAATTGAGTTTCGCAACGTATTCATATGAAATTAGGGAAGAGTCCTCTAAAAGCGAATTGGCCTTATTAACTGAAAACGTTCATAAGCTCTGCTTTACAAGCGAATTGATAGTCTAGCTTACAAAAAGGTGGCAAAATCCAATTATGTTTGAAATATTGCCCATGAGTTTGGCAACCTGCTTTGGATTTTATTGCCACCTTCAGAAATTATCATCAAATGGGTTAAGAAGGATTCTTTTCTTCAGCTACACTGTCTATTATTCTTACTTCAGAAGTATTTGTCTTCATAGAATGTACATGAAACTGAACTCTGGAGCTGCTCATGTAACCTAACTTAACCCAGACAAACTAGTATACCGAGACACGATAAATAATTCATGGCTTTTGCATGAATATCATGCTCTAGATCACTATGAAAGCATATCCGCATGACAATCTTTTACGTGCCACACAAAGATCGATTTTATACCACTGTCCCAGTGTTCTTCAATGCGTCAAGAAGACAGAAGTCAGCGACTTGAAAATAAAAAAAAAACAACAACAACAACAACAATATTCGTATCATACTTTATAATTGTAAGAATAAAAATCATCATCCTTAAGTCATTCGTCTGGATGGTCAATCAGTCACTTTTGTGTTGCAAACCTGTCTGTCTGTCAGATAGTCAGCCAGCCAGCCAGGTATGTATATGAACGTACATACCATACGAACATACATACAATACGTACATATATAAAGCAGCGATATTTTAAATGACATACGTATGGGAAAAGTAATTATTTCATTTACGATGTACATGAAATGCTACAAACTGTAAGGCAACCCCAGCCAGCAGGCCAGCTAACAATAAATAAATTAACGAATAAATGGATGAATGAATGAACGAATGAATGTACGAATGAATGTACGAATGAGTGGATGAATGTGTGAGTGAACGTATGATGATTCTAGCAAAATGGTATTAACGCAACTGCAACTTCTTGTTCGGTTTTTTGTTCTGCTGCTCAAAATAGAAACGAATTTTTTCGAATTCAAAAGAAAATTCATAAAATCACATACACACACACACTCAACATAAATGGCTTACATTTTGGTGGACATTCATCCACTGTATGTATTGTGAATCCGTGCATTTCGTTATTTTTTACTCCTGATGAGAATGAATTGAAGGAGAGCCTGTCGTAAATGATTGACGAGTTGAAATTAAGAAATCCTATGTCTCCCGTACTGTACATACAACTGGCTATGAGTCTGGGTCTGAGTATGAATCTGTATCTGAATCTGTGTGTGTGTGTCTGTGTCTTGTTATATTGTTTGCATCATAAATTAAATCCTTTTTATACGTTTACAGGTTATGTTTTTTTTTCTCTCGTTTTAAATAGTTTTCTTTCATTGCTAAATGGTTTAAAAATGTTTTAAAAAGCTTTTAAATGATGATGGTTATTAATCAATGCGTTCAAATGATATTTCGTTTCTTTCGCCTTTCGTTTGTTTCCACTGCTTGAAGAAAAACAAAATCAAGGACATTTTGCATAGTTCATGAAGTCTACACCTTCAGAGAATCATTAACGGGTAAATGAGTAAATCAAAGAGAATTTATTTTTAATCAATAGTTAACGATTCGTTGAAATATACTGGCTTGTATTGAAAAAGAATATGAAGTTCTTGTCGTCTTCGATGCGATCTAAGAAGCCAAGCTAATTTAAAATTGCTTTAATTTGAAAGGATAAACTTGAGAGGATAAAACCTAAGGTTTGAGTATGTTTATTTGACAAGTACAGCACTCAGTTTTTAAATGTTATAGTAAATGCATGCTAGAAAATCAGAGAGGGGGTATAGTGATGAAGATAGTGATGAAGATATTGAAGAAGATTGTGGAGAAGATTTTGAAGAAAATAGTGAAGAAGATAGTGAAGAAGATAGTGAAGAAAATAGTGGAAAAGATAGTGAAGAAAATAGTGAAGAAGATAGTAAAAAAGATAGTGAAAAAGATAGTGAAGAAGATTGTGAAAAAGATAGTGAAGAAGATAGTGAAGTAGATAGTGAAGAAGATAGTGAAGAAGACAGTGAAGAGGAGAATGAAGAGGAGAGAGGCAATGGGAAAAATTAGAAAAGAGTTCAAAAAGGTATTGAAAGTATAAACTTCCACAAGAGTCCAAAAATTGTGGGATAAATAGTCCACTTACTGATTGTTTCCTTTCTTAGCCTTCTTTTTGTTTATAAAAGCTAGCTAGTGCGCAAGAAGAATCCTTAAACACAAACATTTTTTATCTTTGGATCCTGACCACTAACGCTAACAGCATACCAAGACTTGTAGGCGGTTACGGTGTTCTGTCTTCTATTGGTCACTACAACACTTTTGTCAGGATTACGACCTAGCTTCGCACATCACTTATGTTGGACCCACAACTTAATGTCGACTACGAACGAGACTTTCTTTTCATGGCATTTTTTTTATTTGCCTTCAGCGTAATTGCCAGAAATCTGCTGAGACTTGCAAGAAATGTTTTTTCATATTTCGTTTTGTTGGAGTTGTCTGATCTGAGGTTTGAACCGTGGTTTAACATCTTACGTAAGTAAAATAACAATCTTTGAATTTAAACTCGTCACGACATTGTTTTCCATTTGCAGTGAAGTCCAATTTAATTTTGAGACAAATTTTCCTTTTTATTTTCATGTTTTAAATATTTTTTGAGGTTGCCATAATACAGTATGTTAGTTTATTAGATGGGAGCCCATGCCTAAAACTCAAGCGCGGACATTTCGAATAGAACAAAATACAAAAAAATATTTCTTTAGTTAACTTCCGCTCAGAAGCCTTTTGGCAATTGATCTTCACTTCTATTTTTTTTAGGCTGAAAATAGAATACAATTCTTATGTAATTACCACCGAAGACTAGATTGAGGTTTCTCAACTGCGTACAGGAAGAAGGGAAGATGCTTCTAAATGGCGATTAGGTATCCAAATCTATTGTCTATGCGCAGCACATTCACATTACAATTATTTTGTTTGACTTTTCGATTGCTACAACAGGCAACTTTTTTTGCTTGGTCTAGTCGTTCGAGTCTTGTCTTATAAAAAAGGGGGCTCTCCTTCCCAGACATCTCGAACAAAAGCGAAATGAGAAAAATTATTTCTTTCAGGGACTTTGTATCAGAAGAGTTTTGAAAATAAACTCGGAAAGCAAATAAAATTCTCCAAAAAAATTTCTCAAATCTGTTATTCGAACTCGGCTTTAAACTGCAGGTTCCAACACAACATGGGTGGTGGTAGAAGTTAGTTTGTAATCTTGACTAAGGGGTTGTAATGTTGGGTTAAGTAAATTCCATTTTGTGTATGTCTTTTGTGTCCAATTGGCCAGAGAAACGCTTTATGCCTTCTTCAGTCGCCCTATCCGCATGTGTAACGATTTTTCTGCAGAAGTTTTTCCTGTTACTTACAGGGTTGACAGAACTAAATCTGACATACAATAACACAATGGAGTGGGTGAATTGGAATCATATCGTCCTGAATGTTGTGTACGGAGTAAAATGGACATACACTTAAAGATAAAACAGAAGACGGAACTCTTCCACTCCCGTCAAGCAACGTGGTTTATTTCGGTGCCTTGAATATCTGGTTTTGGTGTTGATTCAGTGGATTGGCTAGGTGACTATCTAGGATGTGATACAAAAATTATCTCTCCTTATAACATACAAGCAGTATTTTGAAGATATAAAGTCATCTTTTAAGGTCCCTCGGCGTCATCCAGTGGGCTTCACTAGTTCTTTGTTTTTATAGGAATCCTGCTGCTTCAAAAGGTTTTAAAACTATTGTTTGAGTAGCTTCAAGCACATTGCTTTTCAACATTAAAAATTTATTTAAGTTTCCCTTGAATTTTCGAAATACCTGTTAAGGTGTTAGGATTTTAATTAGAATTTTGAAAAACTTTATAAACTTCAAAATTTTTGTTTCTGTTTTTTTAATTTTTTTTTTTTTGTTTTGAAACTTTTAAGCTGATAAATGAGGTAAAAAGGCTTCCCTTTTTTTAAGCCAAAAAAAAAAGGAGAAAAAAACCAAACATTATTGGCGTTAAAATTTTAAGTTTTTCCAATACAGTGATAAAATCCAAATTGACATGTTTTATCTCGCAAATATGTTCACACAACAACAACAGCAACCCACTTGCTATGTGTAGTAGCGTTGGTGAATGAAAGCTTAAAGAAATTTTTTGGCTTAAAAGTAAAATTAAAATGGAAAATGACGTCTAAAGGCCAAAAAGAAACCAAAAAAAAAAAAAAAGAAAAACGAACGAACGAACGAACGAACAGAAAATAATTCTTCTTCATTAAAAAAAACCCAAAGTATCTTTCAGTATGACTTTATATGTTTTGTAGCAGTGTAAGTGTGTTGGTGTCTGTGCCTGTATCTATGTTTGCTCCATTTTACCATACTCAAGGCCATTTGAAATTTCCTTGTTTTTTCTTTCTTTTTTCTCTTGTTCGTGTTCGTTTGTTTGTTTGTTTCTTCAAATGTACATGAAAAATGAAAGAAAAAAAAATTATGTTGCGATACGATTGTATCTTTGGCTAAATATGTCGGTGTGTGTGTGTGTGTGTGTGTATCTCAAATAAAAAATTAACAATATACAGCTGTTTTGTGTTGTTGTTGTTTTTTTTCTATCAAACACTCATCCACATACTCACATAAAAACTCCAAAGACCTGTCGCGGCCTAAAAGCAAAATTTCGTCATATGCTTTCCTTCGTGTCTGCTCCTCTGGTGTCTGTTCCTAACCTCTATTATTTTTTTTTTGTTTTTGTTTTTGTTTTACTATCCTAAATTCCTTTTTTTCTCTTTGTTTTTATTCACGTTATTTTAAATGCATTCATGTTCGAACAACAACTCTCCATCTCCAGCTACAGCCTCATACTATGCATGTGTGATTATGTGATGAAATTTGACCAACATTCTAGAGAGAGCTGGTTTGGCACAGTTTTACCTCTTGTTGGCATACAACAACAGCATTAAAAACTAAAAACATAACAAAACACTTTGCAACAACAACAATAACAATAACAACAACAACAACAATAAAATTGTATTTCACAATTTCCGCACTTCTAACTCCATTTCAACAACAAAAAGAGTTTAAAATTCTAAAACGAAACGCAAATAAAAAAAAAGAAAAAAAAAGCTCTGAAAAATAACGAAACTTTAAAGCAAAAGTGAAAACGCAACATACGGCAACAAATGACGGTCAAAGTAGTCGCGAAAATGATACGTACGTACGATACGATACGATATCATGCCATACCACTCGACTCTGCATTAAACTGAAGGCAAAGTATACGATACGTTACGGACATCATGCCATGCAAAGCTATGCTATGCTGTATCAGAATAAAATACGATACTTTTGTTTAGACAGACATTTAAAAGTGTGCATTCATTCAATTGTAGGCAAATTGAAAAAAAAGAATTTTACATGAAAATCTATTAATTTTCTCGGGTAAATCTCTAGCGAACTTCATCTCGATGTCCTTGAATCCAGATAATCTTATATGGTTTAGAGGAAGAGCTCACGAAATGTATTAGAGGCTAAAGGCATTCTGATGCCCTCACTCATTTTATAGGGAGGTTCGATATCGTTGGTAGCAAGAATTGCATGCGATATTGATAGACCCAGCAGCATATGTGTGGATACAAAGAGGGATGGTCGAATTTTGTTCTTAAACCGCATGGACATTCATCGAGGGGTATTATAAGATACCCCGATAGACTCGATAGAGCTTTAAACCTTTCACAGAGACTCTGAACATTTCATTTTCTGGCATTAATGACTGAAGTACACAACAATAAAACTATTCAATAACACGAGTTATTTTGGAATTGTTACATTCTCACTAGTTACTCTAGAATAAAATGAGAGATTTCCAGACGCACGCCGTTTTTGCACTGTTAGCTTAGATATCTCGAGAACGTAGTGCTATGGACAATTTGGATTCGAAAGCGAAAAACCTTTAAAGAAGTGCTGATTGGTTTCTGTCTTAATAATCACTGAATACAGACAAAAGCAATTTTGTTTGAAGATTTGGGCTTGGCTATCTTGAAACACTAGGCTGATGGAGTATTGCTGAGTATATGTATTCATGTTATCGATCTTCATTTCAATTATGCGCAAGAAAAACTACAAAGAATCCATATTAAGGATCTAAAAGCCTCCAAACAAAATAAGTTACTATGATTCCTATGTCTTGTAATTTTCTTTTCATATTATTTCTCAATATGATTGCACTCTTTGAAGTGTATGCCATTCATAATGTTATTTAAGGGGGGAAAAAATATTTTAATTTTATTTTAATCTTCTAACTTTTTATGTGCCTTTTTTTCCTTTTTATGCTGTTCATACTCGTATCATTTTATTTCCTTAGATACGGTGTTGTGTGTCCCTAATACTGGTTCTATCAAGTTGGATTTTGTTTTTGAAATGCAAGTTTAATACACAATTTGAAATGTTACTTATCAGGTATACTAATATACTTACTTATAGAGTGGTTCGGGGATCTATACTTTTTGTGTACTGATCAGGTACTAAATTGATAGGTTCTTTATTTGTATCACCAACACTGAGGGGATGTCCCCTACTCATGCAGTGCATTGTGTTGGAACTAAGAAAATGTGTTATGCGAATGAGAACAGAGAAAGTAATGTTTGTGGACACTAGATTTTTTTAATGCTTCTTTCGACACTCAGAAAATATTCTGGTTCCAGCGAACATCACATTGAATTTTTCGTAGCCAAAACATCAAGAGCTTCTGTATTAACACGACACACAATTACAGATGATATGACATTATTGCTGCGCTTATGTATCGATAAATAGGACTGGATCTTTCGTGCAATGAAATCTATCCTATTAATCCGACACGATTCGGAAAATGACCATGTGTCAGACGAGAGTGAGTTATTCATATTACACCTCAATCTCCAAAGTGTTCGGCTTACAATTAAAAGAAAAGCAGAAAAGCCAAAAAGTGGAACTACCTAGACTATCCTAGAATGTTATCCTCTTGATGTTATCCTAAGGATTCAAGAGAAACTTAGTTAGATGTTTCAGAGAAAAAATCAACATCAAACATCACACGATGGATTGAGAGGTAATTTGATCAGCTATTATCCGGAAACGGATATTTTTTTTGTAAATAACTGTTTAAAATGGTGAAAATGGCACGACCAAATTGTATGTATGATGATGCGTCGATTGACGATGCTGAACACACTTTCTCCCACTGTGAGCGATGGGGCCAAAGTCGGCACCTACACTGTTGAAAACTTCTACGGCATACTTTTGGACAGCGAAGAAAATTGGAAAAGAAATAGCCAGTTATGCCGAAATATTGTTGAAAGCTTGATTTGGATGAGAGAATTAGAAAGGATGTTTGAACACATTTTTAGAAATTTCGCAATCGGGACGCGGATATAGGATATAAAGTGGCCAAGTGGCCAGATGAACTACACTTCGAAGTAATACTACAGTGGCTCTGGAATTGGCACAACGAGTCCAAAAGAGGAGGGGGAGATTTAGTGAGGGTGAGGGGGATAGTGGGATAGTGACGACTTCCTCGGTTATGTAGATTTACTCCTCATCAGCGGTTACATAAAATTCCTAACAATTGATGATTATTGAGCAAATTTAATGGAATAAGAGAAGTTACTAACGGCATAAAAACTAATAAGTTTCATAACAACAACAAACTCTGCCAAATGCCTTGGAAGTGTCTTGTGTCACAGCCTTGATCTTAGCGGTGGCATTAAGATTAGCAATTGCAAAACTAGTGCTGATATAGCAACCGGCCCAGAAGACTTGTTTATGAACACGCCAGTCCGCAGGAATATATTAGGAGTTGTTACTGATAGCCTTTCGAAATAGGACAGTGGTTGATTGTTTTCTTTTTTTATTATGGTTTATGGTTTAAGAACTTGTAGTCGCCTTAGTCTAGTAGGTAGTGTGTTGGCTTATTAGACGAAAGGCCAGGGTTCGAATCCCCGGTCAGACATCAAAACGAAATATGAAAAAAATATTTTCTGGCGACTTCCTCTCAGCAGATTTCTGGTAAAAACTCTGAGAGCAAATAAAAATTGCCATGAAAAGTTTCTCAAAAATCTGTCGTTCGGGTCGACTTTAAACTGTAGGTCCGCCACTCATGTATAAAATTAGCACACACAACATAAGTGGTGTGAGAAGCTAGGCCGTAATCCTGACTGAAGGGTTGTAAGATGCCAATTATGTAATGTATGTATGGTTTAAGAACGTCATTTTTAATAATTTTTTGGTTCAGCGATCATGTAAAATCTTAAAATGAAATTTTTATTAAGATTTTCTATCGCTTACCAAGTGTTCGACTATATTACGACTGCTTATATGAGTGTTAACCACCTTAAGTTTGTCACTGAAGATTTTGCAAAGTGACCTTACTTTACATGAATAATGCTTTATTTGATGTTTATTTTCCAATTTTTTTTATAAAAAAGTTTTTTAAATGATTTTTTTTTTGTTTTTTTTTTTAATTTTTTATTTCAAATACATCTGAGAACCAAAAAACTAATCTTATATTTGAGAATATTCAGTCATTTTCTAACATACTTTATTCGTATATCATCATCCTCTTCTTCTTATTTTTTTCCTTTTTTATTTTTTTGGGTCAGTCAGTCAGTACATACAAACAAAGGTTTCAAATCATTTTTTTTTCAGCCTAAGTACCGACTGAATTGTGCTTTCAATGGCGTGTACAATATGTACGAGAGTATGAATATTCTCAACTTCTCCTTTTTGTTATCGTTATATTCACATAGAACATCTCATCTCTCATCATTTGTCTGTGGGTTGGTTGGTTTCCTGAATTGTTTAGAAGTTTCGTTGGTGGTTGGCTGACTGACTGGCTATTTGAATGACTTGTTTAGCTAATATGTGTGCCAGTGTCGGTTTCAGTTTAGTTCAACCGTAATTCTTAGAAATGTTGTTATTTTTTAGTATCCGAATCCACAAAAAACAAAAACAAAAATAAAAAAAGGAAGAAGCTCTCTGTTATTTTAAAGGGTTTTTAATTCTTTTTTTTTATTATAGTATTTCAGGTAAATATGCCATTTTTAAAGCAATAGTTCGCCATTTTTTTTTATTTTTTTTATTTATTTTTCATTTTTATTTATTTATTGTATGAGAACTTTTTTTTAATAGTTTTTTTTAACGTTTTTGTGTTGAGAATAAATTCAAAGAAATTAATTGCTGAAGTGCCCGTTCATGATCATTGTACTACAATATATGAGTTAGGAATTCTATGGATTTTATACTTCAATGTTTTAGTTTATGATGTGAGTGGAGAATAAAGCAATATTTAGCCTTCTATGCATTGATGTAAATAGAACGAGATGCAGCTGAAAAAAAGAAATACAATAAACTTAGCAGACTAAAGGCCATTATTACAACTTGCCTTTAAACATGGATTTAGTTAAAGGTACCTTTAGCTAAAGGGATCTTTAAAGTTAACTTTAATTTCTTTTCGTTATTACAACCTACAGATAAAATAAAGTTAACATTTTCAAAAATATGGTAGACATTGGCATTGCTCAATAAAACTGTTCACTTAAACAAGTTTTTTTTTTTAAATGCAGTGGCAACAACTGGCTTCTTTTTTTTTTTCGTTGCATTTGCTCATTTTGTTTTTATTACAAGTTGCCATATTGAAAATAATGGATTATATGGCAAGTTCCGGCATAAACTTAACTTTAAAAGTAACCAGTAGGATGATCATCCCTTTAGCTTAACGCTTATTTCAATCTTATTGGCCAGTTATAATAACTATCTGCCAGTTAAAGTCCTGCCTTTAGTTAACGGCAAGTTGTAATAATGGCCCTAAGACAGGGCTATTCAACTCAACTTTAAACTGTAGGTCACGCCACTCATAAAAAAAATTAACTTTCACAACATAAGTGTTGTGAGAAGCTAGATCATAACCCAGCTATGTGTGATGAAGAATTTTTACTAGCTGTTTTGGTGGTAATGTTGTCCTCTTTAGATTTTCCAAAAAAATTATTATTTAGTCTGCCTTGAAGGCTCAATTTCATTAGAATAAATACGAAAACTATGGTGAACTTATGCTGGCCTTTATTGTGGTTTAAACCTGGTTTATGCCAGGTTTTAGTCGATCACTTCAACCACTAGTTAACGCCACCACTAGCTTCGTAGATTTCTTTACGATTTTTTTTTTGTTGTTGTGTGAACTACGAGAGTAAACTTAAGTTAGATTAGGTTTGAGTGGTAGTCTTCTCAAGGAGTATAACTTACTTGGATTGTATAACGTCCAGTCGACAAACCGACATTATCTATTCTGTCATAGAATTGTCGCCCAGGCTGGCATCTCTTAACCTTCCTAATTGCTTTATAAAGATGTAATTTAAGTCTACTTCTCCTTTGTCCAGACACGTTTTATCAAACTCTAGGTGCTTAAGAATCATTTGTCATCGATTTCTGAATCCCTCAAAATGACAAAGAAGATGTTCTGTGATCTCCTTGTTGCCTTCGAGAGCTTTAATTCGCCCTTTTCTTGTTGAAACTGTAACAACCTTTCAAACTGGTAGAGGAATTTGATTGAGGACATTTTAAAGCCTCTGGTCTTACTAGATTGACTATAAATGCCTTGAATGGCAAGAATGATAAATTTTCCTTACAAGACCAATAAGAAATTAAGCGCCGATAAAGAATCGAAGATAAAATCATTTAAAAATGCTATCAGGCATGACTTTCTATTAAAAAGAGATGGATTTATTTTGATGTTCAGGCTTTAGCCAGGATTACAACCCAGTTTCTCTCAGCACTTATATTGTGCATGTTAATTTTATACATGAGTGCCGGCAGGCCTACAGTTTAAAGTCGCCAGCGAATGGCAGATTTTTGAGAAAGTTTTCATGGCAATTTTATTTACTCTCAGAGAGTTTTTGCCAGAAATCTGCTGGGAGGAAGTTGCCAAAGAAATATTTTCTTGAAGATGTCTGAGCTGGGTTTTGAACCCATTGCCATTGGCGAATAAATATTTCTTATACAATGGATTTGATCTCTTCCATTACCCAAGTTCTTATTCCTTTTGTCAATTTTTATTGTTGATTTATGAAAGTCATAACAATTCATTGAAAATTATTTGACAGTCAAGCCCAGACAAGTTAATCAATATTTCTACAAATTAATCTAAATTGCTTCTAAGTATGCTTAACGTCTGCAGCAGGCACATAATGAAGCAAAGCCATATACGACTACTCGTTGGCTATGTTGTCCTTGAACAGTCACCTACAATACTTAATAATTTCCTTGAGCTTTTAAGCCAACTATGGCTGGACATCAATGACTTTTTTCTTAAGTACATGCAACATGGTTTCATGCATTTGCTTTGCTTAAATTTTTTTTGTGATTTTTTTTTTGTGATTTTTGTTGTTTTTTTAGTGGATTGTTTAAACAAAGTTACAAGGAATTTTGTAATAGGCCATAATATTTGATGATATATGGAAACTTAGCGATAAACGGCACATCAAAACAATCTACATACGGCAACAGCACGGCATGGCACGCAAAAACGCAAAAAAAAACGTAGAGTAAAGTTTCATTTTAGAAAATTACAAATGAAAAGGATCACATTCGCATGTGTGTCTGTATAGATGTACGTATGACTCTGTCTTAATCGTGGTAGGATGAGTACAGAAACTCATAAAAATGTACTTTATGAGTCTTAAGATTTTTAGACCCTTTTTTTGTCTGCGTGCGCTCCTTTTTGGATTTTTTTTTTGAAAACTTTTTTTTGTTTTTTTTTTTTTTTTTTTTTTTTTTTTTGGTTTTGTATCCTATTTTAATTGCTAAAGCAGAAATCTCGGACACAAAGTGCAATTAAACGAAAGACAACAGCAGTGGCAGCAACATCAGCATCAGCATCAGCATCAGCATCAGCAGTCACAGCAACAGAAATATTGTCTTCAATAATTTGTGCGTTTTTCGAGTGAAGAATAAAAGAAGAAGGAGAGAGAAAGAAAACGGCACCTAAAAAAAGAGTGTGAATATGTGATAACGTGGCTCTAGGTATTGGTTAGTGAGGAGGGTAATGAATAAAGAATAAAAATTAACGAAAAAGAAAAAAAAACTAAAACACACAACAAAACAAATTTACGTTTTGCTGTCAAAAGTCTGCAATGGAGTGTATTTAATATTTTTCAGCGTGTTTTAACTTTTCATGTTGTGTCATCGTCATCATCAGCATCATCATCATCATCATCATCGTCATCATCATCATCGTCATCATTGTGATCATCAGTAGCTTTAACTTTAGCGGAGAGCCACAATTGCTATAAGCATTCGCGTTTTAATCCTTTTCAAAGCAGCAAAGCAGCAACATCATTACGATCATTGTTGCTTTGCAGTACACAGGCGAGTAGTAGAGGAGATGTTTTAAGTCGCCACAACAGCTTCAACACTACAACCACCACCATCAAACAAAACCCAAAGCATCCTGAGCACATTAAGTCAAGAAGTAAACGCATTCAAGTATACAAATTCAACAACAACAGCAACAGCAAATATTCATACCAACAATGATTTCAACAATAATAAAATTAAACTTAAGAAAGAAATAAAACAACAACAACAACAACAATAATAAGAAAATAAATGGAAACAAAAATTATTTCATTTTTTTTCTCGTTTTTTTCTTTCTTCTGGTGTTTGACTTGAAATGTTGCTTAAAAGCATTTTGTGGCAAATTTTCGACAAATGAATCCACGATACAACCTCATCAACATTTTTATTGTTTGTGAACAGAACAAAAACAGAAAAAAATCGAAAGAAAATGAAACAAAAAATTTGAGCTTAAAATGCAAGATTTGCTTGTGGTATAAACGAATCCAGCAATAACATTAAGAACGTACAGTTGAAGGTGGCAGATTAGTAGCACACTGTGAAATATTTTTAAATCTTAAAGACACTGTATTGGTTTGCTTGGTAATGGAAGAGGACTAGTACATACATGTGCATGTATCTACTCAATTACACTTCATTAATGTTACTTCTTCAGGGAGTTCTTTAACATAGGAAATGTGATTTTAGTAATCGAACTTAGGTTAGGTTAGGTTAACAGGTAACTGCTTACCGTTCACAGAAAAGCTCACTCGATGGCCATATAGCCCATTATGTTACCCAGCTTAAGGTAAGCTCCCATGGATGGTTTAAACCACCCTGGCCAGTTCCCCCAGTAGCATGTTCGCCACCATGCTCAGATCTTTAAACGTTCTGTTACTCAAAAACCAATGACGTCTGTCCTAAAGTACAAGGCACTCGAATAATAGGTTTCAATGTGCCAATACGTTTCACATAAAAGACAAGTTATATGGCATCCACAAAGCATTTCTATCTTGAACGTATTGCTGCTGTTATTTTCGCCACTTTTCATGTAAGATTACACTGTGCTAGTCTCCAGCATCTCTTGGTGATCTTTGCCAGATTGTGTTAACCTTCAATCTGACAACCTACAGTCTGACAATTCTGAGACCTCTTTGATAATGTTCTGAAGATCTGTGCTGCTGTTGTTATTAGACCAGCATACCCGGCATGTCATTCTGAAACATTTGTTTATGAACGCCTACAGTTTTTAGCTGATCATGTTCAAAACTAACGGCACAAAACTGTTGATCTTACACATGTATTGGCTATTATAAGCTTGGTTCCTCTGGGTATTTATCCGTTTCTGTGCCATTACTTGGAACTATCTGGGCACTTGACTTGTCACTTTTTTTTTTTTTTTTTTTTTTTGTGATGATAATTATTTGAACTTACAGCTTTCAGCCAGGATTACGATCCCACTTTATCACACCACTTATGTTGTGTGTTCTTTTTCTACATGAGTGGTGGGACCTACAGTTTACAATCGTTTCCGAATGACAGATTTTTGAGAGACTTTTTCACAGAAATTTCATTTACTCTCAGAGCTGCGCACTAACCTTTCTTGTAACTTGGAGACCTCGAATAATGAAGACCTCGTTCAAGAGTAGACGCATAACAGCTGCATGAGTCTAATCCTCGAATTAACGTGAGAGACCCCACATTATCTTCTCTCTGAATGACTTTGCTCATGACATCATCCTGCAGGATGTTAAATACTTAAAGTGATGGGAGTGTCACTCTTATTTTCCAGCCATTGTACGCAATAGCTGACTGGTATTCCTGCCTGTTCTGAAGAATTGAGAGAGACAACAGCATCCATGTACATAAGCTTGACAATTCGAATTTCGTAAGAGTACAGGGAAGGCTTTCCGAAAATCTGTAAACAATAAGTCCAGAAGAGCAGACAATTCAAGAGTAATGTGTTGGCCAGGTCTACTTAGTCCTTGTTTAATTGGACGTTTTCCTATTTATCGCATAATTTTTTGCGTGAACATGTTTTTGGTATGTGTTAACCAATCCATCGCTGAGAATTGTAATTGAATACTCAAATGAAAAGAGCATTGCAATTTGCATGCTGTGCGTAGGCGTAAGGAAAATAATTGAGGCAGTGAAGCAGACTTCCATTAGGATGACGGAATACCATGATAATTTTCATGACAACTTCAGGAATTAATTTGAAGACTTAGCCGAAGATCGATATGGAAAGTACGACAAAACCGGTTTGGCAAGAAACTCAGACCTGGAGGAAGGAAAACCAGTAGAGTTCGTAAGCTGTTTTTGGAATCTCGATGGCATAGTGACACCAAGTGAACATGACTACTTCAGGAATTAATTTGAGGACTTGGCACACTCCTCGAAGATCGATATGCAACGTACGACAAACCCGTTTGGCACGAAACTCAGACCTGGAGGTGAATGTTAGAAGTATACAATAGAGGTTCAGGATTCGTATGAATCGAAGGAAAAACAGTAGAGTTCTTAAGCTGTGTTTGGAATCTCGATGGCATAGTGACACCAAGTGAACTGAAAAACACGTCAACAACAGACCATGCAAGGCTAGATACTCATTACTGTCCTATGTTCTCAGAGTTTTTAGTTAATCTAACGAACTAACGTGAACAGCGGAAATGCAAGAATGAAACGAAAATAAATTTTCGCTTAGAAAGCAACAACAATAACAACACAACAGAAATAAAAGATAAAATATTTCGTATGTTTATTCTGACATGAAGAGATAATATACTCACATTCCTCGCAATCTTGTTCGAAAGCTAAGCTAGGGAAGACGGGTATACACGGCAGTAGCTGTACCCACACACACGCACTCTTACTTCAAATGTTCAAATGGATAAATTGAATTCAAGAAAGTAATTCAAGCACAAGTAAAGTGAAGTATGAAGGCAAAATAACAAATTCAACTTGAAAATTCTAATACCAATACAGTTGACGGAGATTTAAGACTGAAAAAAAGAGAAGAGAAGACAAGGAGAGAAGAAATCTTTATTTGCTGTTGTCTGCATTGGAGATTCTTTAAGTGTTTTTCGCGGTTTGGCAAGTAGATTTCATTACCAAACGCAAACGAGTGCTAGTGTAGTGGCAAATGCCCAGTAATATGTCTCCTAAATCATTGGAAATCACACGAAGGTGTTGTATAAGCGACCGTAAACTTCGAAGGTAAAGTTTGAAAAGAGGAACTTTAAGCACAATTTAATTTTTAATTTTTGTTCTGTGAATTGTGTTTTCAGTTATTAAAAATCAATTCTTAGAATTTGGAAATACATTTCGGTTTTTATTCTCCTTAATGGTGGACAAAGCGCCTGCGCCACTATTACCACATAGTCACGGTGCCATTGTTTTAGTATATTTAATGTTCAAGGCATTGTATTTGTATTTGTATTTGTATTTGTATTTGTATTTGTATTTGTATTTCATTTTATTTTGTCACTGTTGTTTCCCTTAAAAACGTGGAATAAAATTTGTCTGGAATTTTAATGATTCAAGGTATTGTGGTGGTAAATTCCGTTTGTTGGTATTGCTTAAGGACTGTTTAGATGCAGCGTAATCGGAATGCCTGCAATTGTGTCCTGAATTAAAAACGGAAATACCACAAGATATGATGTCTTTGTAGGTTGCAAAGAATATGGACGCAGTTTCTTTACAAGTACCACCGAAGCGTGTGGGAACATTTTGTGTTTGTGTTCATAAGCCAATTTAAGCACTCATCTAACCGTCGTTTATTACTCACCGCAAAAATTGCCAACATTAGTAAATTTATTTAGTGAGAGACATACTACCTGTCAACTGAAAACAACACATGATCTCAGATGTGTTTTGTCTTCTTTTACGCTTTACTCCATTCTGAACAAGTAGCCCATAAGCCTACAGTCTCTGCCAAAAATTTCAATCACTAACCTAAGATGTTTGCTGGGTATTCTAGTAAAGAAATCAAATCTTTTCCTGTTATAGCTACCACGATAGGTAGCTATTAAAGCTCTAAATTCCAATGTATTTAATTCCAAGACGATGTAAAGTTGTCACAGATATTTCAATAAATTAGCGGAATGTTATCCTATGTTATCCAGTAACACTCTGCGTAACTATAGAGCGGATAAATCATTGCGCATTGACATTACCAGCCAGAACCTTCGGGTGGTTTCGTCACTAGGGAATAACCGACAATTATAGTATCACTTTAGTCTTTGTAGTAGAGTAGCCTTTGGCCCTTCCTATCTTCCGCTGGGTATACATATTCAAACATCTATTCCCACTCAACAAAAAAGTGCAAACAATACTCCTTTCACGCTTTTATGCCTGCTCATTACTATAAATTTCCACTTAACTTGAAGCCAAGCAGTCTTCTGTCTGTTCTCGTTCCATTCATGGAATGATCCTTCTTTTAAAAAAGTATGAAGCCTCCAGTTTACTCTTCTTATTGCGAAGCTTTTGCAAAAAATATAAAGTCTGTCTGGACACACAGTATTTAAACTTTAAAGCAGCGAGCGGTCATTCACTCGATTCTTTAAGATACGATGTCCCCTGATCACTTGACTCCGTTTATACTGACCCATAGTCTCCAAAGCTATGGCCTGCACTGCCAGAGTCTTCAACGCCGCTGTAAGATTAGTTTTCATTGTCACTGTTATAATACGACGCCCTTGTCTTTATAACTTGTCCCACTTCGTTTGAAAACTTTCAAATTTCTTTTGTATACTTAAACAATGATCACACTATTGGTCGAACTATCACGGTGTATATCCAGTGTATAGTCCTTATTAGTTAACATCACGAAATGCGTTGAGAGAAAACTTCGAAACACTGTGCTAGAAATATTCAATGACCTTCTTTGCCACGTAAAGCAAATCTATTCGTGATCTATTGGGCTGCTCACAATACATTATAGAGAGTTCATTAGACCTGCGGACTAGCGTGGCTAGATTGGATTGATTTTGAGCTTTATTGCCCATACATTTACCAAAACAAACTCCAAAATCTCAAGAATTTTCCACTAAATTTTGTAAAAGACAATAAAGTGTTTAGATTCTCTGATTACTGGTAGAACAGGCATTACAGAAGCGAAACTGGTTGTCGCGTTTGCGTCAATTTTTTTTGGAATTGGCATTACATAAGCAACATTCAGTGAAAGTTGCCGTAGTCTAGTAGGTAGGCTTATTAGATGTGAGGACACTGTTGAAACCCACTTATGTATAAAATTAACTCACACAACATAAGTGGTATGAGAAGCTAGATGATCATACTGACTGAAGGGTTGTACTGACGAATTATGTATGTTATGTATGTATGTAACCTTTAAAATTACAAGCAAATTGCCAAATGGACTATCGAGCATTGAACGAGCTTTAGCTGTAAGCTGTAAATACCATTCAATGCAGAGGAATTGCTGATGTTGAGATTTGTGACCAATCGGTTATCAACCAGTCTGCCTTCAAAGGTTATTAGATTAAAAAGTGATAACAGGCTTCACATACGAAATTTCGTTTTCTTTCTCAACACGGCCCTCGTATATTAAATAATGACAAAATTTCGTCTCATTACCCAGTCACTTTAGTCGATTGCTTCTTTATTGCTTTTTGCAATTATCAATTTTTATTGTTGTTGTTGTTATTATTATTGTTGATGTTGTTGTAGCTGTTGCCATCACCTTTGTCGTTGAACTTTATGTGTCCATAAACATTTTCATTTTAATGATTTTCAATTTTTTTTTTCTTCTTTTGTTTTGTTTTGTTTTGTTTTGTTTTGTTTCGTACAATTTTATTATTACGCATCAGTTTTTGTAATTTTTTTTGCTTTTCTTTTTGGTTTTTGTTCTGAGACTTTTTAAAAACAGTTTTTTTTGTTGTAATGCTGTTGGCTTTACAAAAAAAAAAAAAAAAAAAAAAAGACGAATTGAAACGATTTTTGTTTTCCTGTTGATCCTTTTTTTCCTTGCCGATGTGCCAATGCTGCCGCCGCGCGCTGTAAAACATTTTGAGTCACTCACAGTATTTATTGTGCGTGCGTTGCTTATGACAGTATGAGTACCAACTTTATGGAGTGGATTTTAGGTTCTGTTGGCCAAGTGTTTTAAACCAGTTGGGTTTACATGAGTTTTTCTTGGAAACATTAATAATTGAATTAAAAAAGTCACATTTTTCTTCTTCTTCTTCTTCCACAGCTTCATCATCCTCTTCTACTTCTCTCGCCATATTATATGGGGATGAGCAACATTTTCATGTGATGAGTGTTAAATTTTTGTTGTTTTTTTGTTTTTTTGTTGCATTGTATAGAATATTATTGTAGTGAAGAGGTTTAAAGTTGCAATTAAAAAAATTAAACGCAGAAATATTATTAAAAATTGTAAGATTGATTGAATGGACAATGAATAGTTGAACTAAATTTCGTGCTGAACACTGCCTGCATTTGATAAGGTTAAGTTAAGGGCAAGTGCGTTATTATGAGTATAGCAATGGAAGCATATGGGTCACCGATTGAATTTGCCTGCTAACCACTAACCCAATTTAAGTTATAACGAGGGTGGTGAGCTCTACTGCTGTGGAAATGCTACAAAGCCATTACAATTGAATGAACATGATTCCACTAAGAAAATTTTTTTTTAAATGAGATTAAGTCGCCATAGCCTTGTAGTTAGTGTGATGAAAAGCTGGATTGTAAGCCTTTTATATAAATAAGTAAGGTAGGACAATGACATAAAAACTAAGCGATATTTCATAATTGCTGGCAACTTGCGTTACCTTTGTAGTCCTTCGACAGGCCTCTAGCCAACCGATCACAGACTAGAGTCGTTTAAAGCATTTCAAGCTAAAATAAGTTTAGAAAGCATCGTTACTGCTTAGCTTAGACTGACCATTAGTTAGATATTTACTTAACTAGACATCTATCATTGCTTCAAATGCCTCTACTACTTGCGGACCCTTGCCAGTTGGTCACACCAATCGATGGCAGAACTTCATCAATTGATGAACCGCTCATCTTATCTCCCATATCGACGAAACATCCTCTGCTAACCGAATGACGTGATCAAGCCAGCGAAGCCGCTGTGACCAAGCCAGCGAAGATGCTAATGCACTGCACAACGTTCATGTCGTTGAAGAACTTATGCAGCTCACTATTAGATTGAATGCGGAAATCATTGCCAATTAGCACCCAATCGAAGATTTTATGTGGGACTTTTCCTTCGTACACTAAAAGGCAAATATTCTTCTGCCACCATTTACTGCCAGACCAATTGTGATTTATTCCTGCTCAATAGCTGTAAGGATAGCAGTAACATCTAGTTTGGTATGCTACACATCGTCATCATTGCTTGGATTGGGTAAATTATCATCTATGGAGGCGGAATTGAAGTCATCAGCACCTTATTCTATATGACTTCATCACCCCTTGTGAATCTAAAATTGAGTTTTCGTTTTCATTCTTGCCGTGTACATACATAACATACATAATTGGCCATCCATCAGGATTAGGGCCAGCTTTCTCATATCACTTATGTTGTGTGTGTTAATATTATACATGAATAGCGGAACCTACAGTCGACTCCGAACGATAGATTTTTGAAATACTTTTCATGGCAATTTTTATTTATCTTGAGAGTTTTTGCCAGAAATCTGTTGAGAGGAAGTCGCGGAAGAAATGTTTTTTTTCGTATATCGTTTCTGTTCAAGATGTTCGAGCGAGAATTTGAACCACGGCCTCACTTCTAATAAGCCAATACACTACGTCCTACACTATGGCATAGAGTGGGGATATTAACAACATACATAGCTGGGCAGCTGTAAGTGACTTAGGAAATATCTTGCTCTTGATGATTTAATGAGGTTAAGAGTCACTTTGCTTTGATTTGCCTGCTATAGGGCCATTATTACAACTTGCCATTAACTAAAGGGAGGATTTTAACTGGCAGATAAATTGTTTTTCGTTATTATAAGTCGCCGATAAGATAGAGGTTAGCGTTAAGCTAAAGGGAGGATCATCCTACCAGTAACTTTCAGAGTTAAGTTTATATCTGAACTTGCCATATTATCCATTATTTTCAGTATGTCAACTTGTAATGTAAGCTTAATGAGCCACAAAAAAGTGAACAGTTTTATCGACATTGCTATGGCACTGCCACATTTTTGAAAATGTTAACTTTATTTTATCTGTAGGTTATAATAACGAAAATAAGTTAAAGTTAACTTTACAGTTGCCTTTAGCTAAGGGTACCTTTAACTAAACCCAAGTTTAAGGGCAAGTTGTAATAAGGACCTGTAATAAGTCTGTGGTTAGTAAAGCCAAAGCCGAATCTCTTTCGAACTAACTGTGGTGTGATGTGGAGTATTTGTTCGACATTGAAAATTGCTTAAAGAAGTGTGACAGTGTGAATAAGTGAATATCTTTACAACTTCAGTTTGATTGATGAGTACTGACAATTGGTTAGGCCATGGATAATAGTGACCCGACCTGATGTAACTTCCATGCCTAACATATTCTTCCTATATGGATATCAAAATGGGATTATGTCTGATAGAATTAGTAGGGGAGTAAGGACAGTTTCTTTATTAAAAGAACAAAAGAAAATTTTTGCTTGTAAATTTTAAAGTGACCCTCGTAATATGTATGCATTCTTCATTCAAATTCCTTGCTGCTATCATCCAAAATCTATTTTTAAATCGTGTTTACATTTTATTGCCATTTTCTTGCTCTAATGGCACAGAAACCGATATTTAGTTGTGCTGCTCTAAACAATTGCAATTAGTTTACCTGAGTGGTTTTGGCATTTACAACCTTAATGTTGCAAAAAAGTCTACAAGATTCTCTATTTTTATGACATGGCAATAAAATGCCATTGAAAATGAGAATAAAAATGAAATAAAAAAATGGAAAAAATAAAAAAAAAAACGTTTACAAGTCATTATAAAAATACGAAACCAAAATCAGGAAAAAGATTTAAGATTAGCTTTTGGGAGTATTTTGCAAGGCTTGAACTTTAAGGCAGCGATGAGATGTTATCAGCAAAAGGAAAGGAGAAACAGAATATCAAAGTTAACGTGTATGGCATCGCATAAGAATGTTTTCAAGGTCATTTCTAGAATAAAAAGAAATTTTTATGATTGCAAATGATGCCAAATATGAGTGTGATAATGTAGAAATGATTATTATTGTGCTAGGAAATCCATAAAAATATATATGTTGGCAGATAGAGACTATGGCCACAATAAGCAGGGGAAGGTAAAAAAAGGAAGAAAAAAATCGAGTGAATACTACAATTGGTAACAAATCCAATAACGAGTTAAAGTTCTCGAATGTAGATCGCAGTCGATTTTTCAAGTATTTGCTAAAGAATTTCTAATCGGGGCATTAGACGAATTCAGGCTAGGTTGTGTGGCATTACACCACATACTAACATGAGGGTCTTTACTGACATAAGCAAATTCATTATGAATGTGCGTGTTATTCAGAGAAAATGATGCTGAAGCACTCCATTATTATGCATCGAGTATCTTATATACCTCGCAATAACTTTTAACCTCATTTCAAATAGTCCTAGTAGGCATGTTAAGAATATGGTTCCACATATGCTCTTATCCGCGTGCTAGACATTGACACTTGAATTAGCAGATTGTCTTTCCCTCCTCCACCTCCAATTTGTAACATCTGCAGAAACAGCTTAAGAGGCTTGCCTCCATAGCAGCGTCACATAGGCTTTTCACGGTAACACATTAAGTGGCACTTTGTATTTTCCTCCCACTTTAAATTTGTAATTTCCGCAAGAATAGCTCAAGAGGCAACCTAGCCGATAGGCATTTCTTCACAGTATGCAGACCAGACCTCATAAGCATAGAGATCACGTGTAGACCTCAATTTGATAAAGAAAAATTAATTTTTTTCCATTCTCCCCATTTAAAGTTTGGCCATATAGATTTCTTCTTCTGTCTAGGAAACGTTCTGCAGCCTTTGTGCGGACCAACTTCTTCGCTGAGTTTGGTAGAATTCAATCAGTAGAGGAGGAATTGTAATTAGCTGGTATGTCACAACGGGCCGCTATGAGCGGTCAAAAGTACTTTGGTAATCAAAACTGCCACTTCGACTTAATCTAGGAAACGTTAGTCATAAAGTGCAATTTTTTTCAGTTTTCCGCCAACACAGTCGAGCACAGTACCCGTTCAGAACAATTGGTTCGCAATAGATTATCCAGACATGTTAATAATAGATTCAGGAACCCAAACAATGGGAACCTTCAAATGATTTGTCATTAACATTCGAAATAAATGTCTATTCATTGGGAAATGAAGACAACGATGTAAGGAATAAATAATAATTTGAGAATACCCTGGCTATCTGAGTATACCAAGGAATATTTGTTACTGAAGATAGCCATGACTTTACCCTGAAAAATATCTTGTTTTCCTATCCAACTTACAGCCATCGGTGTCTATTAGCAAACAACTTGCAGGAGAATTAGGCTTATCATTCCATAGCTTGTCGACGCTATAGTTTAGAAGATAGTGTGTTGATTTATGATTAAACGTGAGGCCTCGGTTCAAACTTCAGGTCAGACATCCCTAACAAAACGAAAAATGAAACGAAATATTTTTTCGGCAATTTTCTCTCAGCAGCAGATTTCTGGCAAAAACTTTCAAAAATATCTCAAGGAAGAGTCGACTTTAAACTGTAGGTCCCGCCATTCATGCATAAAGTTTTGTAAGAAGATATATCGTTACCCTGACTGAAGGCTTGCATTGAGCAATTATGTATGCATTCCAGTGGTTTATGGTAAGAGTAAGAGGATCTAAGCACCTACTTAGAAAGTTACTGGGGACCAATATAATCAATCCATATTGAAGAATATGAGTCTAAGACCTAAGCAAGAAGTCGAAGAACTTCAAGAAGCTAAAAAGGCTAGTAGTTCTTCGAGTTCAGTCTGATTGCTGCAGGAGTTAGCTTTTGCTTCAACAAAAGCTTAATAGGATGCCATATCGATATTACGTTCAAAGCTTTTGTGGTTGCCGCCATGCTACATAGTGTTGCAATTACTTCCCACCATATGAGCGTACAATATAGTTTATCGTTTCAACTACTGCCTTGTACAGCATTTGGCTTCGACAAAGGCTTTGGTCAATGGCCTGTTTATAAATGAAGTGAAATAAATAAGCTTTCCGGGGGTTATTCAAGAATGTTCTGGCTCAATAAGAGTTTTGAATCAAGGACAACTCCTTAGTATTTAACGGTGGAGGAGAAACAAAGGCAAATCTGATTGCACTTGACATTTCTCCTACTCTATTGATTTTGTGGCATTTATACCATAATTTAAGGGAATGTTTTGTATGCATGGCATATGCACACGATATATTTTTCCACGTACATATTTCATATTTTTTTTTTTATTTATTTTCTTGTGTTTTGTTTCGATACAAAACAAAATTTTCATTTGATTGTGCGATTTGTTGGCATTAAACCAGAAATCCTTTCCCTCAAACAAGATAAAAAATAATATTTTCCGTTTGTGCAACATGCCCTGCTGATGTTTTGAAAACATTTGTAGAACAAAAATATTGAAAGAAGAAGAGAAAGAAAAAAATGGCATTAAAAAGGAATATTTTTCTATAAGAAGATTGAAAACTAAAGTTTTATTTTATAATTCTTTGTATTACACGACAAAAACCTATTCTCTCTCTCTCTCTCTCTTTCTCTCTCTCTCCTTCCCACACAACTTGCGACAACATGCACTTGTATTTAATACAAGCAAGAGAGAGAGAGAGAGAGTGAGTGAGAGAGAGTGAGAGAAATGATATGAAAAGGAATTACAAAAATTTCCTGTTCAATAAGATGTTGACGATGATGATTATTATTGTTTGTGTTGAGTCATCATCTCAGCATTTGCGTGTTTCGTGTTAGCACTGCATGGTAGCTTTTAGGTTTTTTTTTTTTTTTTTTTTGTTATTATTTTACTTGTTATTCTTGTAATTTTTCTTCCATGAACAAGTTTGTATGAAACCATCCATATCCTCCATATTTCCCATGCTTTCTGTTTATATATGTATGAGTGTGTGTGTATTTATAATTTCATTATCATATCCTGGCATATACTATGTATGCATGTAATCACGGTTCATGCACAAAACAAATTCACAACAGCCATCAACAGCTCAACAAAACAAAGCCAAAGATATGAAGAGAGAGAGAGAGAGAGAGAGAGAGAGAGAGAGAGACCGACAGAGAGGGAATAGTGATTGTGTGCCAAAATAAAAGCCACCATAAACATGTAAAAATATGTCGATTATTGAGACGTGGTCTTGCATACATGTACGACGTAGACTATAATGCACAAGCATTATAATTTCGATGTTATTTTATGGTATATGTTGACATATCATTAGGGGCATTCATATTTTGCAAGGACTGAATAGAAGTTCAAAATCGAATGTAGTTCGTAGTAAAGAATTTAAAGAATTTGTTACAAAATTTCTAATCGTAGCAGTAGAGGGGTCCAGTTAGGTTGTATGGCATTCATAGTACAGGGACTGAAAGGAAGTCCAAAATAAGAGGGGGGTTCGAAATAATGATGGATTAGTTTTAATTACAAAAGTGTCACGCCTGGAGCATAAGCAATGGTTTCACTTTGATGCCTACATCATTTATTTGGATACTGGGCTACATTGAAACCTCAAACCTGCCCAATTTGTGTGCAGTTCTAAAAGATCCGGTTTAGAGCTGCCTCAAGTAGTACAAAGGTAGCTATAGTTACTCAGATTCTTTTGGTATATTGACTGGTTACTTTAACAAATTCTGTTATTGATTGTTTTGTACAAATGGTACCCCCATGCTTTATTCTCTTAACTCCTTCAAACTCTAGACTATGCAAGGCAAATTCTGCTGGTGTAATTGTTAATAACAATGTTTGTGAAACAATCAAGCTCAAACGATATAGAAGTTCAAACGCTGGATGGGTTTACTTATCAGTTTATCCATTAAATCATTAAGAAATTCTATCAAACTCCTAAAGTCCCTATTGACGCCAATGTTGAATTGGTACGCAATGTTTCAACAAAGGAATCTTTATTTATTTTCGACAATGAAGAATAGTTAAAGAAGAAGAAAATAATGATCCCCTTAATTTCTTCATTACAACCAGTATTAAGCAAACATCACTATGAAGTAGGCCCGAACATTTCACAAAGGACAAGTAATGACACCATTTACTATGCTTATTGCCATTATTGTAACTTGCCGTTAAATTTGGGTTAAAGGTAACTTTAGCTAAAGTGAACTTTAAAGTCAATTTTAAGTTCTTTGCGGTATTATAACCTAATGATGAAATAAAGTTAACTTTTTCAAAAATATGGCAGTGCCGTAGCAATGTCGACAAAACTGCTTAGTTAAACAAGTTTTTTGAAACGCAGTTTTGTTTATATTTGAAGTTGCCATATTGGAAATAATATATAATAATGGCAAGGTCAAATATAAAGTGAACTTTAAAAGCTAAAGGTAGGATGATCTAGCTTATTGTCCACTTATAATAATGAAAAACAATTTATCTGCCCGTTAAAATTCTTCCTTTAGTAAACGGCAAATTGTAACAATGTCCCTTAGTATAAACACTAGCAATCTGGCTATATAACACCAGTAGGCAGTGCAGAAAACAGTTTATAATCATCATGTGTTGTATTGTAGCATAAGAAAGATATTCTGAATTAAGTTATTTGTTTTCAATGTCTGAAGTAATCAATCTGGTTTTTGTCTTTGCTAACCCATAAGCTATTTGATTTGGTATTAAAATCATAGGCACAGTTCAACTCGCTGAATGCTAAATTTCATGGAACCAGATTCACAAAAGTTTTGGATTTGAATACTTTCATGTCTCTATCGAAGTTCACATAGTGCACTCTTAAGTAAGTAAAGCAAATTATTTTACTTCAGATACTTACAGTCTAGTAGGTAGGGTTTTGGCTTATTACACGAAAGCATGTGGGGCAAAGCCTAGCTCAGACATGATGAACAAAACAAAATATGAAAAAATAACTTCTTTTTATCAGCCTTCTAGCAAAATTGTCATGGAAAGAATTTGTCATTCGGAGCCGATTTCAAACTATGGGGTCCGCCCTTTATGGATAAAATTAAAGTCGTGTATGTTAATGGGTGGTATGCGAAGCTAGGTTTCTAATGACCGATTATGTAAGCTAGTTTATTCAGAAAAGGGCAAATCATAGAAAGATGAATCTTCATAGATGGTGACAAAGCCGCGATTGAAACCAAGAAAATTTATACTAGGAATCCTGTGAATCCTCCTAAAACTTGATTAAACGATTGATTCTGTCAGCAATTTACTAAATTTGTTAGAACTGATAAATAGAGAAGGTATTGACAATTCCAATTCCAATTCGTAATTTTTCATTACAACCCTTCAGTCAGGATCACAACCTAGTTCTCATAGTTACAGTTTTAAAATCGACACCGAACGATAGATTTGCTTTTTTTTAGGAACTTATCATTGCCTATTTAATAGCACGAATGTAAGTGATAGAGCTTGGCTAAGAAGTTTTGATACATAAGCCATATAGAATCATTATGGTTTCATTCTCCTTGATGCATGCGCTGAGCTCTATCTCATCCAGAAGACATAACCAACCGAGGCAGTGCAATCTCAAATCATTGATTCTTGATAGAAAACTTACAATCTACCAATGTTTGTTTTTCGTAATTGTAAAATTCTTCCATTAATCTGACTTAATCTGACTAATCTCGTGAGAGTCAACGACCTGATTCTGTGCCTAGTTACAGCTACAAAAGCCCATCTCCTTTAGCAATTTCTTTGCAGAAATCCCAAAGTGATATGGGGGCCCGGGAAATTTCTACTTTGTTCACCTACACCGAGCTGTAGAAGATTATCAAAGCCTTCTTTGCCGTCATTCCATCAAATACAAAGCTATTGCTGTCAATGAGACAAATAGAATTCTATCAGTTTGAATGAAATATGGTGCAACATATCTTTCTATATTTCCTTTTACAACATGCTCTATGAATTTTTAATTAATTTTTTATTGATTCTACAACCAATCGTTTCACTCAATTTAAAATCATAAAATCATTCGTAAATAAAAAAATATAAATTATCCATGCCTTTGAATTTACTGACGATAATTTTTGAGCCTCCCTAATGTTAAATGTTAAACTCGTTGCCGTAATACTACTATCTTCGAATATAATTTCATTCAAATAACGTTCTTATCATATTAAATGTATAAAATACTAGTCCGTGTTATATAAAATAGTAAAACCATGAAATATTTTTAATAAATTTGTTTTAAAAATTTAAATTATTTTAAATATTTTATATCATATTAATAATATCGTTGGTCTCATGTAGAAAGACCCTAACTCACATTTTTTTCGAAATTGATTTTTTTTGTGAGACCAAATACAAATACACCCCCTCACACCTTCTCCTGTAAAGTTTCAAATATGCGAGTTAGGGCCTTTTTACATGAGACCAACGATATATAACGTATGTATGTATGTATGTATATAAGGTATCGAGAAATAAATTCTTTTTAATTTTATATGCTTGGTGCGCTCTACTTTCTAGTTGTAAGAGATTTTTATTTGAAATTAATTTGAATACTGATTACACGATGCGACAGTAGAAATACACCCGAGTAACTATATATGTAGCCTAAGTTGTTCAATAGGTTGAGTAGAATTTAAAAATACTTTTTTTTATATTTATCAAACCCTGCAAACTTGTTTTTTTTTGTTTTGACAAAAACGGCTGTTTTTTTTTGAACTTTTCACACAAATTTATTGATTACCCAAATTTGTTTAAACCCATTTTAAAAATCCAAAGTTTTTTACAAAGAGGAGAGATTAGCCTTTAAAATGATATGCATAAACATTTTGTTCAAACTTATATGTTATGCGATTTGATGGGTTAAACTTGGAAAATATTATATTTTTTCTTATTTTTCAGGTTTGGCCATTCTTAATTGCAAAATTTTATTTAAAAACAATAAAATAAAAGGTGACACTCTTAAAGTGCATTCTCTTAGGAAGAGTTTGATACTTCGTTTGATAAAATCGGACAAAAATTAATGCAGCTATTATTTAAAGAGTATAACAACTGAGTCATATTTTTTATATATGTATGTTGTCTTATCAAATGAACTTTAAGTTAAAAATTTTAACAATTTTTGATGGATCTTCATTGTTTACCTGAAAATTTGTGCTTTGCACGTTTGAACTACCACCAGAAGTCGTCTAATATTTACGATTTGCGCAAATATTATTATTTTGCTTTGCGCAAACGTTAGCCAACTTCCGCTAGTTAGTCCAATGGAAAAAGCACACAGTTTTCAATAAAAGTTCCTTTGAAAATTGTTAAATTAAAGTTTATTTGATAAGACAACATATATAAAAAATATGAGTCAACTGTTATACTTTTTAAAAAATAACTTCGGTAATTTTTGTTCGATTTTATCAAGCGAAGTGTCAAACTCTTCACAAGAGAATGCACTTTAGGAATGTCATCACTTATTTCATATTTTTTAATTAATGTTTGCTACTATGAACAGACAAACTTGAAAAATATGAAAAATATTCACAATTGTCAAGTTTATCTTATCAAACCTCATAGCATATTAAGTCAAATAATATATGTATGCATGGCGTTTGAAAGGCCCATCTCTCTCCTTTCTAATAAGATTTAAATTTTGGACATTGGTTCAGAAATGTTTGTGTAATCAATAAATTTGAGCGTAAAGTCCAAAAGAAAAAACATTTTTTGCCAAATAAAATAAGTTTGAAGGGTTCGAGCAATATAAAAAAAGTATTTTTGAATTCTACTAAACCTACTTAACAACTTAGGCTATATAGCTACTCGATTGTATTTTCACTTTCGCACTGTGTTATTATATTTGAAAAAAAATATTAATTTTCTAAGAAAAAAAAACGAGAGTAAATATGTTCACGTGCATAATTATTTAAATATTTAAAAGATAGTTTATGTTTTGTATTTATAAAAAAAAAATTAATTGTTTTTTTGCCATCTACAAAATCTAAATAAAATATTGTATAGTGAGTGAGCTTTAAATCTAAAGGCATATTAGCAGCTATTTTCTATGTACGTATGTAAATATACTATGTATGGGTATTTGGCATACTAGTGAGCATCACATGTACTTACTTTTGAAGATATTAGTGTTAGTGTGGGCGAGGAACCCTGCAAGTAAAAAAGAAAAGAAAAGAAAGAAAATTTTAATTTCAATTAAAATAATAGGGAATAGGGAAATCGATCAGAGATGAATACGTATTTATAAGGATCTAATGTACTCTACTCAAACCTTACATAATATTCCCTTCAATTCTCTGTCTAGCACGTGATATACATACATACACACATAATTTGTCATTACAATCCTTCAGTCAGGATTACGATCTAGCTTTCCACATCACTTATGTATGTTGGGAGTGTTAAATTCATCCGTAAGTGGAGGGACCAACAGTTTACAATCGTTTCCGAGCGACGGATTTTTGAGAAAGTTTTTCACGGAAATTTCATTTCCAAGTCCTGTAACTATGCCTGCATGTTGGAGACCTCGTTCAAGAATAGACGTATAATAGCTGCATGAATCTAATCCTCGTATTAACGTGAGAGACCCCACATTATCTTCTTTCCGAATGACTTTGCTTATGACATCATCCTGTAGAATGTTAAATACATAAGGTGATGGGAGTGTCACTTACTCTCAGATTTTTTAACACAAATCTGCTAAAAGACAAACGCTGGAGAAATATTTCTTTATATTACGTTTTGCTAGAGTTTTCAATCGTAGCCTCACGATATAATATACACCCATCGGTTAAAGTCTACTTATTCGGCTTGAAACAATCCCCATTCGGAATTAGTATACTCTGGGTTTACAGTCCACAGTTAAAAAACTGCTTACTAAGCACAGGTTATTCCTGGATAGTCTGGTGCATGACGCAGATCTCCTCTTATTCTATTTTCACAATCAGAGTTTTAATTGCCACAATACCCCACTTATTTTGCCACAAATCCACTTTGTCTCCTTCTAGGTATCCGCTTCCATCCTACTGAAGGGTTCAGGTCCCATCATTGTAATGGAAGCTCTAAACCTTGCAAGCATATCTTCTGCTTATTGCGCAGAATTTCCATACCGATCCAGTGAAACTGTCCCATACCCTCTTGGCTTTAATCCCATAAGAATCGAGTGTACGTTCTATAACCATATATAAAGAAAGATGAATTTCACTTTTGGGTTCAATTTTACATCCTGGGAAGAGTGTGAAATCGCAGTAGTTTAGGTAGTATGTTGGCTGATTAGACGAGAGAGAATCCATAGTTCCAACCTCAGGCCAGACATATCGAACAAAACGAAACATGAGAAAATAACATATTTTTTGATGACTTCCTCTCAACAGTCTTCCAGCAAAAATCACTGAGAGTAAGTAGAAATGCCATGAAAAAATTTCTGCGCCGACTGTAGGTCCTGTAGGTCTCGCCACTCATGTTTAAAATGAACGTACACGACGAAAGTGGTATGAGAGACCATGTCGTAATCCTAACTGATGGGTTGTAATGATCAATTATGTGTGTATGTAGTTGTATGTTATGCAGTTGTTATTAAGAGCTTATGCCGAACATATAAGTTTCACAGCCTTTCTAGCTCTTGCCATTCAATCGGTTGTATTACGTAACGTTAAGTATAACTGTGGGGTTTTATAAAAAATAAAAAAATTCTGGTTTGTAGTAGAGTAAAGTGGTGAACCATACATCCTGCATAATATGACCACATCTGTAAAGTCCTTATGTTGGTATTCCGCACAAGTAGCATCCTGTAGGGTGTTTGCATTACACGGAACAATAAAATCAAAAAGTATACGTAAAAGAGGGTTCAAAAATATACTTTTTAATGTATTCTTGAATTTTTCTATTTGATGGTCTTTAGTTAGCGTTTAAATATCTGAGAATATAATATCAAAACCCCTGTGATAGAGAAGTTCAAGAACATTTTAAATTGTACCTGCATTAAGCGGCAACTAAAAGATAACAGAAGAACTAAAAAAAATGTATTCAACTCATAACGCACTTAATCATTAAATACAGAAAAGATAGAAAAAGATACGAGGTAGGTTCTATAATTCACTAACCTGACGTAGTAATTTGAAAGAAACTTTTATCATCAACCAAAGCAGCAGTTTCAATGTTCATTACAATGATCTCTAGAATTAAGGGATTAAAGTTTGAATTGCTTTATTAATCTCCTTATACTCCAAGCTATTCGTCTCTTAATTTTCTCTATTACGAAAGTTAAAAAATCTCTCGGTAGTAAAAGCTTTGTCAACGGAGGTGCTCTCTCTTCAAATAGCCTATCAAAAGCATTGAATTTCGCTGGCAAGTGTGCATCAAGCTAAGAGAAGTAAAGAAAATGTATTCCAAATTTGTTGTGTCTTCTCTAGTATGTCTGTTAATATCTTAACCACCCTCGTATAAGAAACGTTACCAATGGGTTACCAAAAATCATTTTTTTTTTTGTTTCTTGATAGGAATTCAATGTTGCTTCAATATTCAGTTTTTTTTTATAGTCGTCGTCGCATTTATTTAATTTCAAATCTATCGTTTCTTACCTGCATACCATCACAATGACTAAAATAATAACAACAACATGAAATACTAATAATTTTTGGTATGTGGCATCTTAAAGATGTTTTTTTTCAGCTTTTTTTTTCTTTTCTTTCAAATTATTTCAATTCATTTCCATTGATTTGGGTGCTACAAGTATACACATTTACGTTTTGGTACTATTTTTTTGGTAAAGACAAAAACGACAGATAGTGTTGTGTTAGATGGTATGTACCATATATATTGGGGATCATAAAAACAACAACAACAACAACATCTATAATTCACGAAAAAAATAAAACTACAATAAAACAACATCAGCCCCAGCCTCAGAGCATCAGCAAGTAATGGAAAATATTTTAAAATTTTTAATTCATCTACGAACAAGAGAGAGAGAGGGAGAGGGAGAGCGAGAGAGACATACACAGTAAATATTTTCAATAATGAAATTCAATAACAACAACAAAAAATATTTACCAACGATTTAGATTGACTTTGTAATACGCTACAGCGATAATATTTAACCACAGTCTAATAATTTGCAAACGTCAAACAACACGTGAAAGGTTATCTACACTGGACAGTATTGCCATAATGAAAAGTATTGAAGAAACATTTATAATGTGGTTCAACGATATGAGAAGTTAGGACATTCAAACACCCAGATAAGTCTTTCGTTGCTTGAATAGAATGTAAAAATGATCTCAGATATCGAAGAACAGAAAGGTTGAAAATGTAGGGCACTTGTGTAGTCCATATTCCTTTATTGAATTGAAACATCTCTACTGATCACAAGCTTCAGTCAGGATTACAACCTAGTTTCTCACACCACTTATGTTGTGTGTGTTAACTATATGAGTGCGGGACCTTCAATTACAATTCGACTGCGCACTACAGATTTCTTGAGAAATTTTTCACGGCAATATTATTTACTCACAGAGTTTTTGCCAGAAATCTGCAGAGAGGAAGGCGCCGTACAAATATTTATTCATATTTCATTTCATTTGAGAGGTTTGGGTGGGATTTAGAACCGCGGCATCATGTCCAATATGTGAACAAGACACCTACTAGATTGCAGCGACTTCAAGCGATAGCATCAAGCATCAAGCGATAGAATCAAGCGATAGTGTCAAGTATCAAGCGACGGAATCAAGCGTCAAGCAATGTCATCAAGCATCAAGCGATAGCATCAAGCATCAAGCGGTAGAATAAAGCATCAAGCGGTAGAATAAAGCATCAAGCGATAGCATCAAGCGTCAAGCGAGAGCATCAAGCGATAGCATCAAGCGTCAAGCGATAGCATAACAGAAATAGAATTAAAATCGAACACCAGAGCATATGAAGCTTTGATTATTCAAAGAACTCCTGCCATAGGTTAAAGTTAAGAATTCAAATCTGCTCTGTATTCCACAGACTTGAGCTTTATTGGGCTAAGCAACTTAGGCTTAAAATCATATTTTTATTAAATTTATATAAAAAAAAATGATACGGGAGTTCGATTTATCCGATTTCAGTTTATGGCTCTTTCAGTCCCCCGTTCTAATAAGCAATATAACCTTTCAGTCCTAAACTTACAAAAAATAAGAAGAAAAAAGATAAAAATGTAAACAAATACTAACACGTCAGGTGACGTAGGGTATTTAAGGTATCAACAGCGAAACATTGTATAACACAGAAGTGTAAAAGAGTGAAATGATATAAAAAGTTGTATTAAATTTCAGATTTCGTTCATTAAAAAGTCTTTAAATGGAACAGAAATTATTTTATGAGCATCATTTATGGTTTCCTATGAAATGAAAAGACCATTCCTGTTAACGAATTCTTTGGGCTTAAATTAGATGATCTGGAATATATTATGGATGTTTGTCAAATGCCAGAAAACATCAATTAAAAATTATGAACCGTTGTATTATTAACTGGAGGTCTAGGCTATCCCCTTAACTTTACAAATCATATTTACTGCGCAGGAAGGCTATCAAATGTTTTGTTTCGCGTGATGCCTAATGTGTAGAGCAACGAGGATAACGTGGTAAAGCATTCTGAAAAATATTGTTAAAGAATATGTTACCGACTTCTAGATGTATGTACATAAGGTTGACGTAGAAAAGGAGATTGGGTATTCCAAGAACCTGATAATAATAAACTCTACAATCCTAGTTTCCGAAATTAACCACATTTCATTGGAATCCCTGTAGTCTAGTGGTTAGTGTATAGGCTAATTAGGTGAGAGCCCATGGTTTAAGGCCTAGCTCAAACATATCAAACACTCTTCAGGCAAAAAGTCGGAGAGTAAATAAATTTGCCGTGAAAATATTTTCAAATCTGTCAAGTTCTATAACTCCTGCATAAAATTAGCAAACATAACGTAGATGATGTGATAAGCTAGCTAATAATCCTGACTGAAGTGTCATAATGATTAATGAAGTATGGAAATGTGTGTTCAATTCACTCTTTAACGTACTGTTGCTAGCAGCATGTTGGTCACAAGACTGATCAATTTTATACGGCATTGTATCATAAATAAAATGCATGAAGTGAGTGGTATAAGAGACATATGGATGAGAGTACTAGCTAGCTACTCATGTGTGTCCCCAAAACATACGATCAATTTAGATAGAAACACGCTTTAATGCATCTGATACACCTTTTATGTTTCATTTCTTTGCTTCCTTTTCTTCTTCTACTTCTACTTCATCTTCTTCTACTTATTTTTATAAATATTCGTTTATTTTAGTAGTTGAATGGAGGCATAAATTTCTCACACACCTAAGAGTAATAAGCAGATGATCATGAGCAATATTACGATGAAGATTGCTTAGCTGTTTTTTCAATTTCTATTTTAATACATAGGCCCTGTTTAATGAAATCTTTTTTTTTTTTTTTTTTTTTGGGTTTTTATTTTTAATTGCATTTTATTTTAATAGCAAGAGAGATACAATTTTTTCCTCCTTTTGTTTTCCAGTTTAATGCTGCAGCATTAAAAACCGTTTGTAAAGCATTTATTGATTTTCGTTTTGTATGGCCTTTTTAATTAGGCCAACAACTGTACTGTGTTTTATGTTCAAAAAAACTGAGAAGAAAAGAAAAAAAAAGCATTTTTTTATTGCTTCATAAAACTTATTTGTTTTTATCACAACATATTGATTTCTTTTATGGCATTTTTTTATATTTTTTTTATAATTTTTTTAACAATTTTTTTTTTAATTTAAAATTTAGGTTTTAAAGCGAATGTATTTGCTTGAGCTGAGGTAATAAAATTGAATTTTTATTGGAAATTCAGTTTTAAACGTTATAAGCTCTTTCTCCTATAAAAAAAATGTTAAAAAACAAAATTTTAATTCCCTTTAAAAAAAATAGATCGTGATTGTAATCATTTTTTAATCCGTTTAATAAAATAAAAACCAAAAACGTGTTTTTTTTTTTTTGTTTATTTCAAAAAAATTTTCAAAAAAAAAAAAATCTCTATGAAATCTAATTGTTCCACAATAAGAAATATTCCATGGAAATAGTTTCTCTTCTATATTTGTAGCACAACTGCCAAAATCTGTGATTTTTGTTCATCGAAAGTATTTTGGAAATAATTCTGTTCATTTAATCTCATCACAATACAGCACAATACAAATTTTTTAGCAAAGATTCATATCAGCACGTGATTTTGGCCAACATGCAACAAAACAAAATCACTACGAAATGCGTGCGTTTTTAGAACGAAACAAAAAAAAAACAAAAGGTTTGCATTCTAAAGAAACCCGAATAAGAGATGTGCATCACATGCACATTTGATTGTATTGATGGATGAATGAATTGTAGAACGATTGTGGCAGATACAGTTTTATGTTTACCTGGCTACACCCTCTCTGAGGTTAATAGGTGTACGTGATTTCACACTAAAGATACAATTTAAAAACCGTACTAATTGCAAATGAAATGCTTGCTAAAAATATAAATTAAATGGAAAAACATTCATTAGAGCACAGACAGAGAGAGAGAGAGAAGGAGAGAGAGAGAGAGAGAGAGAGAGAGAGAGAGAGAGAGGGAAATTGAAAATCATTATGAACATGAACTCGTTTTAAACTGTAAATCAATGAAGAAATTTTGAAAAACAAAACTACGTGAACGGTTTGGAATAAAAAAATTCATTCATTTTCATTGCAGATGATACAGTTTACTCAACGATTATGGATAACAACAGAATTTCTATTGTGTTGCCGACTGGAGCTTTTTAGGAGCTTGAGATTTTAAAATAATAATATAAAGCAGATATTTCATTGAAATAAATCATGATCTCTGTAGTGCTTGTAAGCTACTTGGTCCAGAAGCTATAAATTTAAATCAACTCGTTCTCGATAAGCTAGCTTCCATTTACATCTGCTTTTTTCAGGTGTTCTCTTCCTTTTGCTTTAAGGAATCTATTCAATTGCCATTCTGCATGGGTCTTTCGACAAATGACCGATACGGTTCCCTTTTAGCTTTAGCTATCTTAACTCTAGTCTATAGATACCATTTTTAATTAAAACGCATGTTGACGCGCCTGAACGCATGTCGACGCATCTTAACGCTAGTTGATGCGCTTTAAAAAAAAAACAAAGCTTTTTTTATTCCACCGAGAGGAAAATTTTAAGGATAAATTCTATTATAATGATAATATTTTCAGTCATAAAAAGAATTGAATAATGAAGCAAAAACAATGCAAAGATGCGAAGATTCCAAATAGGCTGTGGTATAAATATTAAAGGTTCTGATGTGAAACTTTCTTATAGGCTGACTGTCCTTAACGAAGTTATACAGGCCGAGCTCACAGCTAATTAGAAAGTGACCTAATGCTTGTTGGGTAAAGGAATTTGCCAGAAAGTTTGATAATTTTCTCGCTTTTTCTGGCTGCTTTTAAATCTAAAATAAGTGTCACTTTGACGTCCGTCCTTGGTCATAATTTCTCACTAAAATTTTAGATCTTTCAAAGCTAATGCTAATATAAGTTCCAATGGTATAATCTGTCATGACAACCCTTCAGTCCGCAATGCGATTTAGCATCATACACCACTTATGTTGTGTGTGTTAATTTTATACATGAGTGCTGGCAGAATTTACAGCTTAAAGTCAACTCAGTATGATAGATTTTTGTGATAATTTTCCTGGCAATTTTTTTAACTTTCAAGGAAATTTTGCCAAAAGTCGGTTGAGAGGAAGTCGCCGAAGAAATATTTTTTTTCATATTTTCGTTTCGATGTCTAATCTGGGGTTGGAGCTGTGGCTTTACAACTCATAAGGCAACGCACTACCTACTAGACCATGGGGACTCATTCTGGCTGCGATTGAATATCTAATTTGCATTACTTTGACGTCCGTTATAGTTTATAAAACCCGAGTATGTGTCAAGAAAATTGCGAATGTAATGCTAATAAAAGTAGCATGACATAGGGATGTTATTTGTAATTGCATGGCTGATATATTGGCCATGGCCTGTATGGCACTCACAGCTTTCGACAGGTTGTGAGCTAATATAAGTTCCATTACTATGCCTTGTTGTCTGTAATTGCATTGCTCATATATTGTCATGGCCTTTATGGCGCTCACAACCTTACAAGGCATTGGTGTTTCAATTCCATCAGTTAGACTAGGTATTATCGGCTACATTAAGGCCCAAATTGTTTGACAACAGAAGGGTACATGCACTAGTGCTAAACTATGTTGGATTTGTATGGATATTCTGTCCTTAAATCACATGTTCATTCTTTGCACAATTTCGTTCTCATAAGCAGCCTTATTGGAAGGTAAACCAATTGTTTTGGCATACCCATGAGCTATGGGTCTGGAAAGTTGAAAGTAACCCATCTGACAATGCTATGCTCTTGTCATAATTTAACTCTTAATAATTTTAACTTTTCTAATAACAATTTTCAACAATTTCATTTCTCTCTTAAATGCTAGTGTCCGTCCATTTTAAAAAAACTTTCATTTCAGCATGCAATGCAGCATTTAAAATTCCAATAAAATCTTGAAAAGAAAAATGTTCAAACATGAAAAGGATTTTCTTTGACAATCAAATGAAAATTTTCCAAGAAATTTTGAAAGAGAAATAGGAAAACAAAAATAAATAAAACTTTCAAATGCAGTTGTTCGTGTACTTTATTATCAGTTCTGCTTAGCTTTTTGCTCCATTTTCTATGCTATTTTCGGTTCAATTTATTTTCACTTCATTTTCTCCGGGTGACATGCCAATGTAACAATTTTAATACATTTAACATTAATTAATGTCGCTGTAAAGTTTTTCGTTGAAAAACTCAAAAGAAAGAAAACGAATGAAAACGAATGAAGATGAAGGAAAAAAAAAAAAAAACTTTTCCTCTGTGTTTCGTTTCGTAATGAATAATAAACTTGAAAAATAAATAGAGAGAGAGAGAAAGAAACAAAGTTTTCAAATACTGGTCGGTATGGTACTCACTCCCTCATGCACACTGAATGTGAAGTTGAAGATGAAATAAAATACGAGATGAAATAAAATAAAATAAATTGTGTACCTTTCTTAAGGAGGGGGGGAAGACATATTCAAACATTTGTCTTTTGCTATGTGCTATACGTGTGTCTCTGTGCATCTCTATTTGTTGTATTTTAAGTCCCTCATAAATATTATTTTGTATCATTGTATCAATTTTCAATAGGCATTGCTAGATATATACATACATACGTACATACGTACATACATACAGATACACGACGCACCATTATCGTCATTATTATTGTAAATGTGTTCTCATCAATGCTTGCATGTAGTTTCGTATGTAGTTTCTTATGTATCGTATAGGTAAAGCCATATAGATCGAGAGACAGACACACGTACAAGTATGGTGTGACAAACAATATAAAATTGGTATTTGAAATTAAAAACTAAAAATAATCTTTAAAACTTAAATAATTTCATTTGATTTTTTACACTGTTGTTGTTGTTGTTGTAAATATCACATCTATTCACATCTGTATGTGGTTGTTTATATTGAACAAATCCCATAAATCTTGGCTGAATTACAAAAAGTTGTTAAATTACAACAACAACAACAACAACAACATCTTCTAATATACGATTTATCAAAAAATAAACTTTAAAAGTCTCTTATTTCTCTTTCTAATTTTAATTACAAGAGCGGAAGTATGCCAGTTTAAGTCGGTATAGGCTCGCCCACTGGTAGCTTATATCTTAAGAGAAGATATTTCTCTCTAGAACTTATGAAGCTTTTAAAGCATATGTTTGTTGAATCACACTCATAACATACACAATTGGTCATTACAACCCATTAGTCAGGATTACAACCTAGCTTCTTCCACCACTTATGTTGTGTGCTTTAATTTCCTACATGAGTGGCTGGTCGACTCCCAACAACAAATTTTTGAGAAACTTTTCGTGACAAATTTATTTGGCTCTCAGAGAATTTTTTGCCAGAAATCTGCTGAGAGATGGTCGTCAAAGAAATATTTTTCGAACCGTGATGGCCTTACGTCTAATAAGCCAACAAACTACCTACTAAAAATTGTCCAATGGAAGCAAATTCTTTCGGTATGTTAACCTATTCTGAGTTAATGATTAATCTTGCTCCACTGCTACAATAACTTGGCCCACTATGGATAGACAGCGCACCAACCAACTACTAGCAGTTGATAACAATGCCATGTCGATCACAGTGGCCATGCTTACAAGTCACTGCATTATGGGAGGACACGCAGAAAGACTGCAGCTCTCATCTAACGAATTCTGCCGTGTCTATGGATGGGCTGAAGAGGATTAAACTGTTATCCACTTTCTTTGTCAATGCTCATCTTTTGCGAGGTGCAGATATAGATTATTTTGCTCTTCATTCCTTGTCAGCTTAACGAAGTTATCATCCGTTCGTGTCAACAACATAGCTTCGTTTATTACACTTTCATGCTAGTTTTCCAGTCTTTTAATATGCAGCCCTTGCGCTGATTAACTTCTTTGTGAGTTTGGTGGAATTCGGTCAGTACTGGGTCTAAGCTTATTTTTGGCGTCACAACGAGCAGCTATGCGTACGCAAGTGAGCTTTGGTAATCAAAGCTTCGACGTAAACTAACCTAACCTATTAGGCTAGAGCGACTCCATCTTGGGTAATCAAAGCTACCACTTCGACCTAACCTAACCTAACCTAACCTACTAGCCAACAGCGATTCCATCTTATTAATTTTGACTTTGCAGCTCTACTGCTGATATTCAAGATTGTATTTGTGCGAGATGGTTTAGTTTCTTAATTTTTTACATAATTGATGATTTAGTTAGGATTACAACCTAGTTTATCACGCCACCCACATTCTGTATTTTAATTAAAATATGAATGGCAGGGCCCACAGTTTAACGTTGATTCTGACTGACAAATTTGAAAAACTTTTCATAGCTTTTTTTATTTGCTCTCAGAGAGTTTTTACCAGAAGGCTGCTGAGGGAAAGTAGTTGAAGAAATATTTCGTTTTGTTGCATATGTCTGATCAGGGGTTTGACTGGCATCAGGCCTATATAAAACGGCATACTACCTATTAGACCACTATGGCTTCAAGGTATTGCAGTAAGTATTACATCTTTAGCCACAATATTCCCATGTGGATCACAATATCGGTGCAAATCTTTGCTATCTTTTGCAATGTAGGAGGTAATTGAAAGACACTCCTACCCTTTTCCACTCTCCTACCAACAGTTTTTTAAAAATTCTGAAATAATATTTAAGTTATCCAGTCCGGATCTATTCCATGACGGCCTGTATATGATTCAATTCCTTCAAAAATACTCAATTCGTTCTTAAAAAATGCGTTTTTATTTCTCATGGACTTTAATTTCAATAAAATTTTTGTCAATACAATAATTGACTAGGCCCTTTACCACAATATTTCTATTTTCTTTCTTTATTCACAATAATCAGACGTCGGCACCAATAGCCACCGGTGGCCAAACATCTTCGGCTTTTTACACACATAGGGCACGAACATCAACAATGTTCGTTAAAAAGGAGCGTAAAATTGCATTCGGTTGCTTGTCAGCTTCTAGAGAAAGAAGTTCATGTTTTTTTTTTTCAGCTTTTAATTATACACCCAAAAAACTATTACAGTAAGATTCAATATTTTCCAATGAGATTCACTAGTATCAGAATTGATGAGAAATGATCTCCATTTTTGGAAGACTATTTGTCAAGCTAAATATGCAGTCTTTAGGGATTTGGCGTTGTACATTTCTTCTATATTTTCCACTACAAGTTTACACTTGAAAATATTACCAACAATTTTCCTCTGCGTTAACATATGGCTCTCACAAATACACTCACATTTTTATCATGTTCTCTTTGTGCCGATGTCTGACAATTATGGTCCATTTATTAAAATATATTTTTTTTATTCGGCTCTCTGTCTTTACATTGCTTTTGTTTCTGACTAGTGCTGGGTGCTGGTACTACAGCTGAGAGCTGTTACTAGTGCCGGTGTATTTGATCATTAGGGCCGATAAATCGATGGAGAGTAAATTTGAAAAAATTATTTTGATTACAAAGAACAAACGTATGTATGTATGTATGTATGTATGTATGTATGTCATGTATGTCTGTATGTATATCTCCTCTATCTTTAGATTTTCATAGAAATATTTTCCTTTATTTTTTATTTTTTATTTTCATCAAATCGAAATGGTTAACGTGAATGAAATGTTGTGGTAGAAGGGGTAGACGGCATTAATAAAGAAAAACAAATATTGTCTCTCTCTGATAAATTTGTCTTGCTTTAGTATTGTATTTCGGTAACAGAAAAATTATGTTAATTTTTCTCAGGGAGACACTCAGACTATTCTTAGAAATAATAACTAATTAAGGAACAAAACAATAACAACAACAACAAAAGAAAATGTAAAGTTAATAACTGTCAGGGAGAAATTGAAACCTTTTAAGAACAGATATTGAGGTGGATAAGTTGTATCATGCAATACAAATACAATTTTTTTAAGACAAATTGAGTTTAATGAACTTTCTTTTGGGGGAGAAACTAAGCAAAGGTTGAGTTACGTGGCAAGTGATTTTAAAAAATAATTTTTGTTTTACCTGCTAAATGAACTTGTTTTAATTAAACAGTATCTTTAAACGGTTTTCAAACATTCCCTGATTAAATAAACGTTCAGCTATATTAAGCTCCTTGTTAGAGACTACTGTCAAGTCTCTGGCGTATTAACTTTACTGACTACCAGCCTACACAGATACAAAGTGTGCATTTAACAATGTCCACTCGCCGGTTGTTTTCAGTTCTCTCGGTAAAATTAATGTCTTGGACCCTATGATGAATTTTATTTTTGTTTCTACCCCCATTGGGAAGGCTCATACGGCAGGGAATATGAATAGAGGCACAAAGCAAAGCTAAGCACTATTACACTCAACTATCTCTTAGAGGAGCTATTTGAATACGATTTTAAGTTCTTTATTTACAACAAATAATATGGCCATTATGATATCAGGCTTTGATGCGCACAACTCTCTCTCTCTCTCTTTAAAACAGAAATGGTGCTCACCGTGTGATAATTTGTTCTTGACAGCCTTTAACATGACGAACCTTAATCGAATTCATTTATCAGCATACAGGACTCTGGACTTTAATATCATAAGCTGGGATAACATAATTGAGAGTGTAAAGAGAGTGTACACAGCGTTTCCCATTACCGTGAGGAAGATTTTGAAGGTTAAAAATGTCATCACATATTGGCTCTATTGGTGCGTGGAGAAATCAATTTTGATTTACAGTGCTTACGTTTAATGGAAGTTCTATAAACACCATTATCACTGCATGCTCAGAGACAGTCAGATGCCATGATAATCAGTGCACTCTGTTCCACTTCAATTAAGGCATTATTTGCCGTACTCAAATGGTTTCTTTCTGGCCTGAGTTGGTGGCAGTAGGAACCAATGCAATGAAGTATTGGGCCAACCCAGACTAGAGACTTGCAATAAAAGCTCATTATAGCTTTCCAAACAGGAAATTTAATTTTAAAACTCCAAATTCGGTCTTCTGGTCCGAAGATCGGATAGCTCATAGTAGTATCATTGTGCTTTATATCGACAGCTCCATAATGCTTTACAGAGTGTGCTGTGGCATATCTTTTGGACTGCCTGATCACTGCAGTGAATAAGTCTACACCGAACCCGAGCACATCGACTGTTCTTGTATTTTAACATCGAAATACAAGTGCCTGTTCTGGTGATTGGTTTTCTTCACTACAAAATCAATATATGGGGCTTGAAGCAACTTGTATTTGGAAAAAAGATTTCCAAGACAAATTAATATCCTCAAGCTGTTTCTAGAAAGTCTAATGCAAGCTTCTAAGTTTAAATTGGGGTTCAAACCCATCTATTTAGAGAAAAGTTTCTTCCTCATTGTTTATCTTCCATTGCTTGTCTATTGTCCAGAATTGACAAATAATCTGCAATCCGATCCTAACTATTTCAGGTACTACGTACATAATTGGTCATTATAACCCTTTAGTCAGGATTACAACCTAGTTTCTCATATCACTAACGTTGTGTGTATTAATTGTATACATGAGTGGTGGAATCTACAATTTAAAATTGACTGCGAACGACAGATTTCTGTGTAACTTTTCATGGCAATTTTATTTGCTCTGTGAGTTTATGCCAGAAATCTGCTGAGAGGAAGTCATATTTCATATTTCTTGTAGTTGGAGATGTCTGACCTGGGGTTTAAACCGAGGCGTCACATCTAATAAGCCAACATACTATCTACTAGAATATACATAATTGGCCATTACAACCCTTCAGTCAGGATTACGGCCTAGCTTCTCTTCTAGATTATGGAGACTTCAAATAATACCACACTAGATAGTATTGCTAAATTTCATCTGTACTTACATACTTTCCCAAACGAACTAAGATCGTGCTTTCCACTTACTTCTGTCTTTGAACCATCTGTGTGTATCACAGAATGATATGCCGCTTCAAAGATTAAATAGCCTTGAAATTGCTGCTTTCACTTTTATTATGTTATCCTGTTGAAAAGCACTTGCCAAAAATTTTGGAATTTGCTGAATCGATCCTGTTAACGCATAAGCTGTCAGCAACTCGATGTGTCATATAAAGATGCGCTCTATGGAATACCATGTAAGACCTCCTTATGCTACCCATAGCCCCCAAGATATGAGTTTATCCCACAGAGCAAAGCTTGTCAGTCGCATAATAAATACTCGTATGTACATACGTATCTTATGTCGAGATTTAATTTCCAAGTCAATCAATCACTTTCACTGCCTCCAAAAAAAACATGTTTAAGTAATGTTTCTAAATTGAATTAATTTTTTTTTAATTTTTAATTTACGTATTAAATTTATTTGTTGTTGTTATTTAGTAAAATAATATTTAAATCTATTAATTTGGCCGTAAAAACTAATTTATCAAATCGCCCTCAAAATATAACAAAAAAAAAAAAACAAAAAAAAAACAAAAAAAAACCAACAATTAAATTGAAACCAAAATACCAATTCAAATAAATTAAAAAAAAAAACAAAAACAAAAACAAAAACACAGAAAAAAAGGCAGAAAATGTTTTTCAAAAATATTTTGAAATTTAGATGACAACGCTTGTCAAAATGTGACAGCTTTAACTAATCATAACAAAGTGATCTATTACTCGAGTCAACGGGTAAACTAAATGCCACAAGGTTTGTGTGTGTGCTTTTTTTTTAATAAAAACTTTTTAAAATTAAAACAAAACAAATAGCCGTACGCACATAAATTAATTATTTTAAAAGCAAAATTCGTTGTATTATCAACAGTTTTTCAATTAAAAATTCAAGACAAAATATTGTCCTACCTTTAACGATTTATTTCCTACGGCATGTTAAGGCATCTGTTTGAAATTGAATTCAAAATCAATACATAATGATCACTATATACTATGTTTATTGTTAATTTATAAACAACAATAAAAGAAAAAAATTATCAAAATTTGATTTTTTTTTTTAAATTCAAAGTCATTTTTTAAAATTTATTTGTATTCGAAGCCTTGAAACATAATTACTGTGAAGCACTGTAAGATCAAAATTTTATTTGAATTTTTAATTTATTTTTTACTCTGCATACGTAACGTGGGAACAAATTGATAACGGGAATGCATATGTTAACTCTTAAAATAAATTCACCTTCTACTGAATGATAATGAAAGCAATCACTAGTGGAACTCGAGTCACAGTTAGGGTTCGAATCATATTTGTTGCAAACGAAATCAAATAAACAAAGGGTATAACGGTGGTGGCATTCTCAATCGGTTAGAATATACAAGATAGTGGCTGTAGTCTAGTGGCTAGTGTGTTGCCTTACGAGACAACATCTCAAATCACAAATTAAATATCTTAAGGGGTTAGTATACTTGGTAATTTTCAAAAACAAACAAATTTTTTCAAGGCTTTAGTTCCTCTAGACCCATCAAATTAAGATAGAAATCTTTTTGCCCTCAAACGATATAAAAAGAAAGTGTAAACACCCTGTAATAATAGTACAACACGTCGAGGAGTGCATGTTTTCCTCGAAATAAACTTTTTTTCAACATTGCGATCACGATTTAGCAAAAGGCTACTTGAAAGATTCCCCTGAAATTTTGGAATAATGTACCTAAAACGAGCCGCCGTTGTCTAGTAGGTAGACAGGTTTAGACATCTCAAACAAAACGACGACTTCCTCTCAGCAGATTTCTGGCAAAAAACTCTGAGAGTAAAATAAAATTGCCATGAAAAAGTTTTCCAAAAATCTGTCGTTCGGAGTCGCTTTTTTTAGGAAGTACCGCTATAGTAATCTTCTGGGAAAAATTTCTAAAATAAGTTGTTCGGACACATTAAACTGAAAGATCCACCACTCATCGATTTTGTGTGGAGCCATGCCGTAATCCTTACGGTTTAACGAAAATAATTACGTTTACTTATCTGTTTTAATATCCCAATTGAAACCATGGGGTTTTAACAAAGCATTTCCCAATGAACTTTATTTAACACGTTGACTGTCACGGCAGTTTTCAGAAAACTTGCCAAATTTCACCACTTTTAATTCATCGCATTATATTATTACGAGATAACTCGTAGTTGGCTGCCTACATAGGAACGCATTGTACGAGTTATCACGTAGTTGGCTCCCTAGAATGGAACACAATCTACGAGTTATCGCGTTATTGGTTCCCTAGAAGGGAACGCAATCCACGAGTTATCTCGTAGTTGGCTCCCTAGAAGGGCGCAGAATCTACGAGTTATCTCGTTGTTGGTTCCCTAGAAGGGAACAGAATCTACGAGTTATCTCGTAATTGGCTTCCTAGAAGGGAACGCAATCTACGAGTTATCTCGTAGTTGGCAGTCAACGTGTTAAGGCTAACGTCTTAGCTGTGTTAGTGATTTTAGGTCACGCAGAATGAAGAGACTCCAGTGCTCTGCAAATTCCATTTAAGCTTGGTTCATCAACGCTGTTTACGAAGCTTGTGCTTGTTCCATCTCAATTTTCTACTTCGAATGTGTGGAAGAATAGGCGGCAACTGATTTGATAACCAGATAAGGTGCCCATTTTTGATCGTGTAGAAATTCTCAGGAGAAGATAAATTATCACTATAATGTGACTGTGCTCCTGAATGCTAAGGGGTTTTCCTTTCCCACAAAAGATTTGTAAATTCTGTGCAATGTTGACAATTTTTTGGCCATGATTTTATGATTTCACATGCACCTGGAAGTCGCTGTAGTCTATTAGGGAGCATGTTGGCTTATTGGATATGAGGCGTTGGTTCATACCTCAGGACACACAACTCCAACAAAACGAAACATAAAAAATTTTTTATTTGATCTAGAAAAAACTGTGAAAGTAAATAAAATTACCATGAACAGGTTTCCCAAAAATATGTCGTTCGGAAGGAGGGCTTTTGTCTTTCCCTATAAAAAGATCTCTAACCGGGCATAATTAGTTTTTAACAATTATAAAGAGGATCACGAAAAAAACTTAAACAAACTTAATTGAGCATTACTAACTACAACAGGATTAACACAGATGCGGTGTGAGTTCGCTTGCATGGACCTAGATGTCGAATGGATATCAAAGGCAAGCTTACATGGCTGCATTAGCTGCCAAAGACTGGTTTGAGTCTGTGATTAGATTTACTCTAGGCCTAGGGTACGGTTGTAGGGAATGGTATTCATGTTTGTAAGGATATAATAAAGCCATGCTACTCATCCAATATGGTTTATTGGGTAATAAAATTCTGGGCATACTAAAAGTGTGGTGTAAACACATATGATATGATAAGAAAGGTAAGGGGTTTTAAGGATTTAAAGGCAGATTGTAGCAAATCAATTAAAAGCAATAAAAAAAAAGAACAACAAACAAATAAATTTTGTTTTGTTTTTGTTTTTGTAAATAAACTTGTAATATTTGAAACCATAAAACCATATCTACGAACATAAATCGAACGTAAAACCTAAAATAAAACACAACAACAACTCTTTTTTAAAAACTAAATTTAAAACACGCGCAAAAAAAAATTTTGAAAATTACATAAAAATACGAAAAAAAAAGACAAAAGAAAAGAAAAGAAAATCAAATAAAAAAAGGAAATATCTTAAAGTAAAGTAAAGTAAAGTGTTTTGAAAAGAAAGTGTGAATCAATTAGTTTTGAAGACACTGTAAAGGCTCTAAAAATTTTCATTTAAACACAGCAACTAACAAATACAAAACAAAGTAATAAAACAGAATGGAAAAAAAATGGTAAACAGAACGGGAAAATAATTAGATTTTATGACAACAACAACAACAACAACAACAACAACAACAACAACAATAGAAATAGAGTATTCCTCCATTATTTTATGGCTGCAACAAATTTTCAAGTGAGTGTGACATACGAGTAGTGAGTATCCGTTTATCCGAGTGTTTTTTTTTTTATTTCTTTCTTAACATTTTATTGTTACATGTTGCAACTACAACTTCTAAGTAACAATAATAATTTTAACAACTAATTGTGGGTAGACAGGCGACAAGTCTGCCACAACCAACACATTGAGAACGAACGAAAATTAAATCGAAAAACTAAAATAAAGCCAGAGATAGGGACAGTGACAGAGACGTTGTGAACTGAATCTAGTTTTTGAGATAAAATCTTACGAAATGGTCTATTAAAAATGACAAAAACAACAACAACAACAGCAGCAACAACAACAACTAAAAACAAGTGAAAAATGGCCATAAAAATTTTCAATCCTTTTTCTCTTTTATTTACTTGGTTGCCATGGGATTTACACTCTCTTTAACAAATGCCTTGTTGCTGTCGTAGTTAGTCATAAAAATTGCAGAATAGCCCGTAGAATAATGGCTTCAAAGAGAAAAAAATGGAATGAGAAAATAGACAAGAGAATGAAATACGATCTAAATATTATAACAACTTAATTATTCTATTTAATGGTTTCTGCAATTAAACACACAATAAACTTAAATGTTTGTGTAATCATAAGGGAGGCTCTTCAAATTATGTGTTGACTTAACATCAAAACACAACACATGATATGCACTATTCTGCGTAATATTATGGAATTAATTGTGATTTTTCTGTGTAAATTTGTTTAATATTAAAACAAAATTCAATAAGTTTACTCGATCACCGTAAACAGCTTAACCGACTAACAAAGTTCACAAAGCATCTGAAATTTCTATCGAAAAATTGCTCTAACAACGTGTATTCTTTTTAATACATGACCAATATAGTATCGTTTCAGCTTTACCTATCATATCTAGAGTTTATATCAACAATTTTTAAATTAAACGCATGCTAACGTGCTTTGACGCAGGTTGACGCACTTCAACGCATGTTAACGCACCTTAACGCGTGTTGATGCATTGTTTTCGAATTGAAATTCAACAAACTTACGTTTAGAAATTTTATGATACATGCTGAAAGTCACACTATTTCGCTCCCTAAAGATGAAAAAACCAACTTTAGATTCAATAGGGAAAGGTGACTTGTGATTATTACTGACTGGACTTGTTTGACAAATAACGCTCGATGCCATAAAACTATAGAGAGACGAGTTTAACCAGCAATTAATTGTACATTTTGCATCCAAACCGATCCCACAAGACTACTTACCATGGTAATATGTAAAGTTCTTCAAGTACGAAATCAAGTTAGTACCAACGTCAGCCCAGGAAGTCAACAAGATGAACATTACTATTGACAAAATTGACAAAACTAATGATTGACAGAAGGGCATTAAGGTCTCAGACCACATAATTTTCAATTGAATATATGCTAATATAATGAAGGACTTACTTGTGTTGTATTTAAAGAGAAGATTTGTAATTTAAATATCCTGTACTAGGACCATAGTAAATATTTTCAATCGTAATATCGTAATTTCTTATGAGACCAAAATCAGTTAAACTCGTTCCTGACAAGTCCGTTCCCATCTGTCTTTTCCAGCTGTTAGGCACTTCTTTCTTTTTGCCTATTGGCTTCGGGTTTCTATTCAATCACCATTCGAGCTGCAATAGACAGTGTTCTTCTGAACATAAGACCAATACGGTTCCGTTCTCACTTTACCTATCTTAACTTTAGACCATAAACAGCATTTTTAAATCAAACGCATTTTGACGTACCTTAACGCATATTGACGCACCTTAACGCATGTTGACGCATATCTGATTTTCGTCAAATAAACAATTTTAATGATTAATTCCATTATAAATTTAATAATTTCATTCATAAAACAACCAGTTTTGATTACGGAAAACTTTTAAAGGATTAAACTTAACTTTTTATTTGTATTGAATTATAATAATTTAATTACAATGTTATTATCTGGATTATTATTAATTTAAAAATCTCTAATATCTTAAGCTCCACTTTAAAATCATGTACGTACAACAAAGATATCGATTTTATAATTACCCATAAGCCACTTATGGTAAGTCCGTCTGTAAGAGTAATACGCATGTGTAAAACGCTATGGCGCTAAACACGAGTTCTCGTTGTATGTCAAGTGTTAAATGCTTCATGTCAAGTGTGTTTTTTTGAGAACAACAATAAAAACAAAATCAAAACTCTTTAAATGTCGAGTCATTGAGATTTTTAAAAACTATTTGGTAAACGAGACACCAAAAAAAAAAGAAAACAAAAAAAAGGAATAGAAGAAGTTAGAAAAAAAAAGACGAAAACATTTGATTGTTAATGATTGTTTTGACTGTTTTGATTGTTGGCAGTCAGTCAATCAGTTCTATGCCGCGTATTCGTCAAATAAATCATTTGTTGCATGGTACATAACAAAGCATGAATGCTTGTGTCTTTGTTTTCTTTTGTTTCTATGAATGAATTAGTGGGGCATGCATTCTAATCATTTAAAGTGGCATGTTTCGAATCTATTTTTATCGTTTTTAATATTTTTTTCTTTGTTTTTTTTTCATGTGAATATAATAAATTATGGGTGAGAGAAAACACGAAGTTACAGTCTTAACATAAGGTGTAGTAGAAAATAATCCATTATTTATCCATCAGACATATTAAATTACAACAGTCTACGGAGAATAATAGAACTATTTGTGAGAACGTAGGGCTGCATTACAGGTCATGTAGGAAATCGTTGCGATGCGTAGAGTCGGAAGAGAATGCTCAGCGAAAAGGAAGTTAGAATGACGCATAGAGTCTTCTCAAATCAGAAACGGTTTTAAGAATCTAAGCTTTTGGTGTGTAATTATAATAGAAGGGAATTTAAGGTTTATGACCCGTCTTTCGAAAGCGTAACTGTAAATTCAAGGTATATTTGATGATAATGAGAATGAAGCATCTCATCGCACACTTGAATCTCCTCGGTGGCTAATGTTCCTTGTTGGTTAGCGAATTATTCTTGTTAACAAAGAGCGGCACCCTGAAGTTTGTCAGATTAATAGGCTTGGAGCAGATATAGTAGGTACAGATTAAGGGCAATACAATAGCAGCACAATAACACCGCAATGCGATAAAAAATAATGTCGTGCGGCATGTGACACCGCCTTGTTTGAAAAGCCATAACCAACTACTGTGTAACTACATCTGAAGGAGAAGCCTTTAAGATGTTCTCTACTACTTTCCATTACTGGAGGCTTAATTCTGGTACCGCGAGTGAGTGGGAGCCCCAGAGACTTATCTCTGCTCTGACAATGTTAAGGCCCCCTTGTAGGAGCAACGTAATGGCTGTGGTTTATACTCAAATCGCGGGGAGAACGCAAGTTCGGTTTGGCGTTACACTCTTTACCACTGTCACGAAGGAGTTTAGATAGTCTCCGGCCCCTAACCTTATGCAAATGCATGGCTTCAAATTGGCACTCATGTATGCTGTTGCAATCAATGGCATGCTTTTGCATGTCATGTGGTTTGCATCACTGTACTTGGGGGTATTGGTAGACGTATTGTTTCTACTCGTGCTTTGAGTACCGTGGAGTATGCTGTCATCACGTTAAGCCGTAGACTAGCGTTCGTTACTGGGAGAACATGGATGGAATACTCCTTCCTTTCTGTCTGAGAAGTATTAAAAAGAAATATTGGTAGACATCATTGATCACGTTTGAATTACTGCCACTTCCGCGCATCATGAACTAAACACATAGAAAGATGGTTTGGTTATGTAAAGAATTCAAGGCAATTTGCCAAATCAAACTTTACTAGAATACAAGGTATTGTTCGTTCACATTACTTCACCTTGTATTGATTTCAAGTACCAACCTTTTTGATAAACCTATCATACCAACTAGTTTCTACCACCACAATATGAAGGGGTTCACCTAAATATTGTTTTTTTTTTTTTTTTTTTTTTTTTTTTTTTGTCAAACAAGAGAGAGAGAGAGAAATCTCTTGCACGTACATCTGAAATAGAAATGGAAACGATAATAACAAGTGTCATGCCTAAACACAGTCATTCGTCATTATTTCCCCCAGTTGATCAAAAACATAGTGTGTATGTGCGTATGTCAGTCAGTGTAAATTATGTTTTAGCTGACAGTTCTTTATTTTTCTTTTTTTTCTTCATTTTGTACGTTTTGTTCTTAAACATCATCATTATAGAGATGTTTACTGCTGTGTGGAGGGATTTTTTTTTTATTTTGTTTTTGATAAATAAACACATCAACATACGGCCTAAAGAGATGGGCTACAGATATGCTATATTAAACGGCTGATATGCGCGGCTATTGTTGGTAAAATAGCACATGCTAAAGGGTATCCATGGATGGAAGAGTGGCGTTTTACAAAAATTCAACGCTTAAATACAATAAAAGAAGACAAGCGATAGGCAAGAACAAGTGTTTCAATCTGAAACTGAAATCAAATCAAGGTAGTCAATCAAAAATGCCTTTATAATCGTCATCATTATCATGATCATCACGATCATCATCATTGTCGTGGTCATCATCATAATTTTTTTTTTAAATCATGACGATCAATCGTTCCTAACTGTGGTAGTTTTTTTTTTTTTTTTGGGGGATTTTTTTCAAGATTCATTATTGAAAACCAGCAGCCGTTGTTACTTTATGTTCAGTTCTGTTTCTATTTATTTGATGCCAATGAGTTTTTTTTTTTTTTGATGTTATTGTTGTCTTTTTGTTGTTGTTGTTGTATATTTCAAAGGTTTAAATATTTAATTATTGTAATTTTACTATGTTTCTCAGTTTCAATATACGGCCTGTAGCTGTAGCCATAGCTGTTGTCTTGTGTTGGCCTATACCATACAGTGTGCAACAAAAGAAAGTGTACTTTAAAAAAAAATTACATACATTAATTAATAAATTACCGTTAATTTCGTTTTAAAATTGAAATTCAAAAATTGAAACAAAAAAAAATTTTTTTCAAAAAATGTTTGTCAAATTGTCAAATTTTTTCGGGCACTCTCCTTAAATATTTAAAGTTAAGTTTGATGATTGTTAGAATTTTACCTTTAGTAAATACATTATTTTAACGCCCAGTGTAGTTGTATCTGAGCCATGTTAATTACAATTTTATAGATTTTGTAAAGTTTTTTGTATTCGTTTTTGGTCTTTTTTTTTGCTTTCGTCTCTGTTTCCAAGTTTATATGTTTGTTGACTGTATTTCTCTTTTGTGTCCCAATTTTGTAATTAATTATAGTGTTTGTTTAATAGATCTCCTCTGTGTATAACAACAACAACAACAAAAGAAAAAAAACCGATTTTTTTATATTTTTTGTTTCTTCTTTCCTAGACTTTGTCTTTATATGCCTGCCTGCCTGCTGCCTGCCTTTACTTTGTCTTCATTTTGTCTCTTTGATTTGAGGTTTTTTCTTTTTGATTTTTTCTTCTTTTATTGGGTGAAGGGAACCATTTTAATTGTTTCGTATTTTCGAAAAAAAATCTTCGTTTTTTCTTTTCGTATTGAAATCAAATAAACGGATGGTCATTGAACTCATCATTGATTGCCTTAATCGTGTAGAAGATGACAATATTTTTGTGTCTGTTTTTAGGTTCTAAAACGAAATTAATTATTTTGTTTTAAGAAATTTTTAACAAAAGGTTTTATTAAGTGTTTATTCAAAAACCAGTATACATACATCCATCCATACATACATACATACATAAATATGTATTTAAAGTCCTCAATAAAAGGTCGCCTCATTAATAATAAGAGAAGAAAAGATTTAAAAATTACTGTTCATAGTTGGTAACGAACGTAATATTTTAAAGCCAATAAATATGAAGTGCGCATGAACTTGATCAGTCACATTCAAATAGGCCAGCAAAATCCCACTTGGTCAGCATTAAGGGGCCTTTATGGTGCCATAACAAAAATTTTACCTTAGAATTTAACATTCCATATGCATAACTATTGAAGTCGCCATAGTCTAGCAGACAGTGCTTTGGCTTATTAAAAGTGCGGCCATGATTCAAACACCAGCTCAGACATACCCTACGAAATGGATTTTAAAAAATATTTCTTTAGCGACTTTCTCTAATCATAATTCCGGCAAAAACTCTCTGGGAGTAAATAAAATTGCCATGAAAAGTTTCTCAAAAAATCTGTCCTTCGAAGACGACTTTAAGCTGCAGCTTACGTCACTCGTGGATAAATTAAACACGCACACACAACATAAATGGCGTGAGAAACTAGATTGTAATCCTGGCTGAAGCGTTGTAATAACATAATTGGTACTGTTATGTTTTTAACTTTTAAAAACCTTTGTAATTTGAGCTCGTAGATTTCAAATAAAAATAAAAATAAATTTTGTCTTGAATTCTAATTAAATTCTTTATTGTTCAGACAATTTTGTCTGCCACTGTGCCCAACTGATTCTAACAACAACAATTGCTTTATTTGTTATTCCTTTGTTTATGTCCTTTGCGATAAACAATAACAATTACAACACAATTGTTCTGTAGATCTTTGTAACGGAGATCGTCAAACCATTATTGCTTACTTCAAACGCAACGCGCCTTTACACAAGACTGACTGAACTTCTACTCCGACTCTGCATGCTTTGCCTTGCCTATTATATAGCAACGTAAACAGTCTGATGAATATTCTCGTAGGCTAAAGTTTGGGTCTTGGCCTTCTCGAGAATTCTATGTTTACATTCATGCGTTCTTATTTGTTTGTTGTTAGAGTATGTTGTTTACGTTGTTGTTTACAGTTGTTGTTGCTTGTTGGTTTACATGTTTATCCCTTTTTCGTTATACTGATGTTGTTGTTTTATTTTTGTTTATTTGTTAATCGAGTAAACAAGTCCGTTGTTTTGTTTTGGTAGCTTTTGTTTGACATTTTAATGTTGAACGATGTTACACCATTTCCATTTTCGTTACAGTACGTATGTATGTATGACTACCGAATAAATCTCGTAAGGATGATAGCAAATAAGAGTTTAAGAACCTTAGGCACTTCATGGCAAGATCAAGGCAATGACACTGTGACAATGTAGTGAAAGATAGTCTCTTTCTCCTCCTTAGACCCACAGCTCTTATAGCAGTTATTTGACGGAATACAAAATTTTGACGTACCCTCGGAAAGGAGTATCCGAACAATCCCAGCAAGGTCAATATATATTACAAGTATTGGAAGTACATTGCTGTCGTTAAATCTGCCTGTAAAACGAGCTGGAAATATCTAGTTTAACTGACACAATTTGAACAGCTCTCCTTTAGGACATGTAACGCAGATTATAAGCTTTATGCTGGCCGTTGCCACTCCACTGTTGCCTTTGAATGACTCAAAAAATTCCCCAAGAAATCCTAGGGATTCATGCTCGACCGCCAACGTCGAAATATTTTGGTTTCTCGGTGTTGAGAAATCAATTCTGCTATCGATAGTGTTATCGTTAAGGCTGAGTTTTTCAATAGTGCAACAAAAGACTGAAATTGCCGCAGTCTAGTATGTAGTGCCACTCATGGACAAACTTAACATACATAACATAGACGGTGTGAGAAACTAGGTTGTACTACTAATACTAAAGGATTGTAAAAACTTATTAAGAGAGGAACAAAAGACAGTTTAGGAATAAAATTTTCTGTATGAGTTTTATTAACGAAGTTAGAGCAGCGGTCTTATGTTTGCTCTAAGAACTCATGACAGATATTCTTAGACTTCTAATTCTTTTACGTTGACAATGTGCAAATAAATGAGTGTGAGTTGCGGCATTGCGGTCGTTCTACGAGAAATGAGAGGGTATCCGCGCAATACATCACATTGCACCACTTACACGTTCCACTACCTATGCAGCTCATCGCAGCACAGCAGTGATGTATGATTATAGGCAGCAAGGATTTTCACTAGTTGGATAGAGGTTTCGGTTTCGTAGGCCTTGGAACTTAGAACAACTTTTTAATTTTTCTCTTCAAATGCTAGTCTGATCTGTAAAGTATAAAGTATTTTGGGAACAAAACACAAGTGATGGCATTTGAAAAAATATTTTTCGATTTTCAGAAAGTATCCATTCAATATGAATTAATTTTTTCTCAAAATTATGAACGCACAACTAATTAATCACTTTAGAAAACGATAAAAAGAACCTTTCAAAAATATGCAAATAAACTGTGCAAAGGCACTATGAAATACGATGAAAACACTTGTCAGTCAAAAGTCCACGAAGTGAAAAGTGAAATTTTGTGTTTAATTTCCTACTCATAATACGCTTCTTAAAACAAACTCTAATAAAAAATAATTAAAAGAAAAAAAACGTTGGAAAATATCAGTTTAAAAGGTTGTAAAACGTACTGAAATGAATGAGTGACCGACTGTGGAGTGCTTGTTTCAGAAGGTGGTTTCGGTCATTCTTACGCATGGATGCAGATGTTTGTGCCTTAAACTTACCACAACTACTCTGGTTTTTATTTTTTTCAAAGACTTAAATTATGATACGTTTGGTTTGCGTTTGCCAGAAAATAGTGTGTGAAGCCAAAGACAGGAAGACATTTGTGCTCATGCGTTTGGTAGGTTGGCTGGTTGGTTGGTTGGTTGACCCAAGTCGCCAACTAAAAGTTTTATAATGGCAACGCTTATCGCTATTCCTATACATTATCTGTGTTTATGTATGAATATTGTTATAATTAGTGGAAGTTTTACAGCATTTAAAAAGGTGCCAGCCAATACCCTACACCCTCACAAAGGTAGATACATTTTTTTATATTTCTTGAACCCTCCAAACTTATTTTATTTGACAAAAACTGTTTTTTCTTTTGAACTTTACGGTCAAATTTATTGATTACACAAACATTTCTGAACCAATGTTCATAATTTAAACCTTATTAGAAAGGAGAGGGATGGGCCTTTCAAACGCTATACATACATGTACTATTTGGCTTAATATGCTATGAAGTTTGATGAGATAAACTTGACAAATAAGAATTTTTTCATATTTGTTCAAGTTTCTCTGTCTACCATGAGCAAACTATAATTAAAAAATATGAAATAAGTGATGACGTTCTTAAAGTGCATTCTCTTGTGCAGAGTTTGATACTTCGTTTGATAAAATCGTACAAAAATTACCGAAGTTATTATTTAAAGAGTATAACAGTTGACTCATATTTTTTATATATGTTGTCTTATCAAATGAACTTTAACTTAACAATTTTCAAAGTTTTGTAAAGGATCTTAAATATTTATTAAAAAATGTATTATTTTTCCATTGAAACAACGACCAGAAATTGGGTAAAGTTTGCGCAAAGCAAAATAATAATATTTGCGCAAATTGTAAATATTAGACGACATTTGGTAGTTGTTCAAACTTGCAAAGCACATATTCTCTGGGAAACAATGAAGATCCATCAAAAATATTGAAAATTTTTACCCTAAAGTCTATTTGATAAGACAACATATATACAAAATATGACTTAGTTGTTATACGCTTTAAATAATAGCTTCGGTAATTTTTGTTCGATTTTATCAAACGAAGTGTCAAACTCTTCCTAAGAGAATGCACTTTAAAAATATCACCTTTTGTTTTATAGTTTTTAATTAAATTTTGCAATTAAGAATGAACAAACTTGAAAAAATAAGAAAAAAAAAATAATATTTTCCAAGTTTACTTCATCAAATCTCATAACATATAAGTTTGAACAAAATGTTTATGCATACCATTTTAAAGGCTAATCTCTCCTCTTTCTAAAAAATTTTGGATTTTTCAAATTGCTTCAAACATATGTGGGTAATCAGTAATTTGGTGTGAAAAGCTCGTTTTTGTCAAATAAAACATGTTTGGAGGGTTGGAGAAATATAAAGAAAAAGTATTTTTGAATTCTACTCAACCTATTGCATTACTTAGGCTTAGTCTTAGGCACTGTGTTATTACAAAAATTTTAAGGCATTTAAAATTCGATGTTGTGTCTACTTTTTTTTTGGTTACTTTTTATTACCTGCGATCTCTTTCAAATTATTTCTTTATGTTAAGACCAGAAAAAAAAAGAGAAAAGTAAGTGATTATTTTAAATTTAATAAAATATGCTAATTTTTTCTAATATTTATGAAAAAATAAAACAAAGAAAAAAAAACAAAACTTTTTTCTTGCTCTTTATTGTCGGTGTTATTATGAGCGTAGAAATTTCCAAATGGATCATCTTACTTGCTTGCCTGCCATACCTTGGAAAAGGGGAAAATAATTACAAAAAAAAAAAAAAAAAAAAATTAATTAACGCTCGTCATAAAACAAAAACAAGCAGAAAAAGAAAATTTAAATAAATATTGTTATATTTTTTTATTGTTATTGTTATTGTTATTGTTATTATTTTATTTTATTTTTTTTTCGTAAATTAACAACAATTGTTCGTTAAGAAAAAAAAAATAGTTTTTACAGCCAAAAAAATTTATTAGGAATTTTTGATCATTTTTTGTTATGTTGTTTCTTTTGTTTTTGTTTTTTTTTGTTTTTTCGTTTGTTTTTTTTTTTTTAATTATCAAAATGATTTAATGTGTGCATCTGCTTAGAAAATCTACATTGTGGTTGATTATTTTCAACATTTTCATTTCATTTCTTCTTCTTCTTCTTTTTTTATTATTTTCATTACAATACAATTTTTTATTTCATACACTTTGTTTTTATTTTTTCCAACTTAATTCCAACATAATTTACATAATTTTCAAATAATTGGTAAATAAATTAGTGAGAAGGGAAAATTGAAATTTTTTAAATTAAAAACACCAGCACTATTGCTATTACTTTTGAAATGCGTTTCTCATTTGATTGTTAAAAAAGAAAAATTAAAAAAAAACCAGAAAAAAAAAACAAACAGGTGATAACGGGTGATTTTTCTGTTGCTATTTAGTTCTGAGCAAAGTTAATCGTTTCCCTAGCCTTCATGTGTTTCTAATGAAAAAATTATCTTCAGCAACAAACAAGTTTGTTTTTGCTGACATATGCCGTTATAAATTACACGGTGCGACAGTGAAAATACACCCCGAGTAATTTCATAGTCTAAGTTGTTCACCAGGTTGAGTGGAACTCAAATATACTTTTTTTTATATTTCTCGAACCCTCCAACCATGTTTTATTTGACAAAAACTGCTTTTTTTTCTTTGATCTTTTCACACAAAATCATTGATTACCCAAATATGTTTGAACCTATTTTAAAAATCCAAAGTTTTTTAGAAAGAGGAGAGATTAAACATTAAAATGGTATGCATAAACATATTGTTCAAACTTATATTTTATAAGACTTGATGAAGTAAACTTGGAAAATATTATTTTTTTCTTATTATTTCAAGTTTGGCCATTCTTAATTGCAATATTAAATTAAAAAATATAAAACAAAAGCTGATATTCTAAAAGTGCATTATCTTGTGAAGAGATTAACATTTTGTTTGATCAAATCGGATAAAAATTATAGTAGTTACTATTTAAATAGTAAAACAGGTGGTGTTATATTTTTTATATATGTTATCTGATCAAATGAACTTTCAATTCAAAAATTTTCAGAATTTTTTATGGATCTTGATTGTTTAGCACAAAATGCATTTATTTCACGTTTGCACGGCTACCAGAAGTCGCCTAATATTTATGTTTTTTGCAAATATTATTTTTTCTGTTTGCGCAAACATAGGCCAACTTCTGGTAGTGACTGCTGAAATGTGCAATTGACACATTTTCCGATAAGCAATCAAAATCCCATAAAAAATTTGAAAATTTTTTAATGAAAAGTTCATTTGAAAATATAGACTCTTTAATAATAAGTACGCTAATTTTTATACGGTTTGATCAAACGAGGTGTTATACTCTTCACAAGAGTATGCACTTTGAGAAAGTCATCACATATTTCATTTTTCTTAATTAAAGTTTGCTACCATGAACAGACAAACTTGAAAAAATATGAAAAAAAATTTGCAATTGTCAAGTTTACCTCATCAAACCTCATAGCATATTAAGTCAAATAGTATATGAATGTATTTTGTTTTAAAGGTCCATCCCTCTTCTTTCTAATAAGGTTTAAAATTTGGATATTGGTTTAGAAACGTTTATGTAATCAATAAATTTGAGCGTAAAGTCCAAAAGTAAAAACATTTTTTGTCAAATAAAACAAGTTAGAAGAGTTCGATAAATGAAAAAGAAAATATTTTTGAATTCTACTTAACTAACTGAACAACTTAGGCTAGATAGTTACTCGGGTGTGTTGAATTTTTTGTATTTTGTCGCATAGTATTATCAATGCGCCCTTTAGTCATGTTTACGATCTAATTTCTTACTTCACTCATGTTGTGTGTGTTAATTTTATACATGAGCTGTGCGGAGCTACAGTTTAAAGTCGACTCCGAACGACAGATTTTTGAAGAACTTTTTCATGCCAATTTATTAGTCTTTTAAGAGGGAATCGCTGCAGAAATACTTTTTTTTTATAATTCACTGCAGATACCTAACCTGTTGTAATAACTTACGATGTCTTCCATTGGTCCTATGGTTGTAGGACCTATGTAACTAAAGAATACTAAGCTAAAAGTATCCTGTTCTAACCATGAATAAGCAGATGTCCGTACACTCTCAATGTTCTCAAATATAAAGCATTCTACAATGACAAGATTTGTCCTGAGCTCTAGTTGGTCTGTTGGTTATGAATTGTGATAACAAGAAGTGGATCTAACCAAAGCTATGTTAACAAATTCTGCTGCCTCTAAGTAGTTCCAGTTTGACTTTATCTGAACGTGATTCTGTTGGAAATAATTCAGGAGACTATCATTCTTTTTTTTTTCAGTCAAACCTTCGTTTCTTTTTTCTTTTTGGCACTTTAACAAGTGAAACTTGAAAGTCAATATTCTAAATTAAAAAATTGCAGGCTGTCTCTTCAGCATGTTACTCTGTTGCCTTTAAATCAATAAAAATTCAATTGTTTTTTGCTTTTGTTCTAATAAAAAAAAAAAACAATTGTCCTACAAAAACAAACACACAAACACCCAAACTGTAATATCAACCATATACACATGCTTGCATTTGCACTTAAAAGAGAGCAAATAATATAAATGACATCTACATGTACTTGTACACGTATACGTACAGGCACATACATATACTTGAGGAGAGTGTGTAGAAAGGAACAGAAAGGAAAAGTCACAAACCAAAAAAAAAAAAAACAATTTATGACCTGACATTGTTCATTTGTTTTACGTTTTTTTCCTACCCTTGCTCTCTCTCTCTCTCTCTCGCTCTCTTTCTGCTGCTCTCAATAATATTCAATATTTTTTTATTGCTGCTGGCATAAAACTCTTACTAAGGCTAGTTTAATACAATAATAACAACAATAAATTATATTTACATTTTACAATAGCCAAGTGTCTAGGCAAAGAGAAAGAGAGAGAGAGAGAGAGGAAGAGAAAGTGAAAGAGAAACAGAAAGGCAAAGTGTTCATATAATTTTCATTTGTACTTTTTCTCAGGACCTGTAAAGTCACCAAACAAAAGGCCTATTTTACAACATTTCTTCGGTCAGTGTAAAGTCATGCATGCCATGTAGTACAATACATACATACATCATATGCTTTTGTATTTGTGTTGAGAACAAAACTGAAATACTACACCAAGACAAAATGTTCTGCAGTCATGCCTTGCCATAAAAGAGAGAACAAAGTGTGTAAATGTCCTTTAACAATCGATGATTTCATATTTATTTTTTCATACTCTTGCTTTGTAATTTGTTTTTGTAATTTAGTGCTCTCTCTCTCCTTCTCTCTCTCTCTCTCTTTCCTTACGTTTTCTTTCTTTCCCCCTTTTCTTTCCCTACTTTGACGACTTGCTTTTGTAATTTATTTGTTATGCTTATTGTAGTTATAATAGTTGTAGTTGTAGTTGTAGTTGTAGTTGTTGTTGCTGGCAATCGACAAATAGTTGCCGATTTGTTGTTGGCATGTCTGTCTGTCTGTCTGTCTGTCTATTGCCGTTACAGCTGATATGTTTTACAGTCTATTTGTTTTCCTTGCCATACCTGCCAAATACGATTTTATTTCAATTTTTTTCTTTTTGTTTTGTTGTTTTTGTTTTGTCATACATATTGTTGTTGTTCTTGTTGTTGTTTTTCACATTTTCTTATTGCTAGTGGGTTTTATTAAGATTATTGCTGTTGTTGTTTTGTTGTTCATTTGATACATTTAATAATATTTGACATTTTCAATGTCTCTCTCACTCTCTCTCTCTCTCTCTCTCTCTCTCCATTTAATCCTGCTCTGTCACATTATACCACACACACGTACACCTTAACGTTTAAACTCATTTCAACACAACACACACACACACACACGCACTTATTATTAATAAAGTGCCGTCTTTTATACAATCAACGACGCTTAGAGATGACATTTACGGTAGTCCTTGTCATTTTTCACCTGCTGCTCCTTCATAATCATTGAATTATTGAATGTTGTTTGATAGATGTGAGCGCATTAATGAAATTGTCATTAGACAGGTGCATAGCTAAGGTCTTAAAAGTAAATTTTTGTCAAGAGAAATTATTAAAAAAAAATACTTTTCCTTTGTTGTTGTTTGTGTCATACATTTTGCCTTTTTGGCTTGATTAGATGAAAAACGTTTGGGGGGTAGAAAATGGCTGTAAAAGTCTCTAAAATTTAATATCTCTGGTAATATTAATTACACTTGGCAACACTATAGCTTTGTTTCTAATAATTGATCCTTAAAAATCAGTGAAAATTTGTTATTGTAGCCGCCGTAGTCTACTAGCAAATGTCTGTTGGGATATTAGACATGAGGCTACGATACGAACTCCAGCTCAGGCTTCTCCAACAAAAACGAAATTTAAAACGAAATATTTCTCCGGAGATTACTTCTCTTCTTCTGGCAAAAATTCTCATGCAATTTATGGTCCAAAGACAATCAACACTTTACTTAAACGTTCAAGCCCAGCGGATTTCAGCTGTACCGGCCATGGCCATTTAATCAGGAATGCAATTTTCGGTTATATCCCTATGACCTGCAACTCATATAAGAGAGGCATTCATGGTAGAGCGTCAAAGTGATGCTTATTAGAGACTTCATTACAACCTGGCTGTAGTCGTAAATAAAAGATTTTGAGAGAAATTTAAGACGCTTTCAAAATGACACTGACCGCTGCCTAGCAAACTTTTCAGTTAACCTATACGAAGATTAAATTTTCGAAATCTTACTTCCTTATTTACCTAATTGATCATTACAATGCTTTAGTCAGGATTACCACCTAGCTTCGCGGACCACAGATGTTGTGTGTGATAGTTTCATACATGAGTGAAGGGACCTACAGTTTAAAGACGACTCCGAAAAATTTTGTGAAACTTTTTACGGCAAATATTTATTTCGCCCTCAGTGTTCTTGCCTGAAATCTGTCACCGAAAAAATATCTTTTCACATTTCGTTTTGATGTCTGACCTCAGTAACACAACACCTAAGAAAATTCATCTCATAAGTACTGATACTGCATTTATTCCTTATCTGTCTGTATAGCCATTATTTTTGCCCGTCTTTTACCACAACTAACATGTAATTTAAGGGACTATACGCGCATACGTACGTAATTGATCATTACTAACCTTCAGTCAGGATTACAACCTTGTTTCTCATACCACTTATATTGTGTGTGTTAATTTTATGCATAACTGGCGGGACGTAAAGTTTAATGACGACTTCGAACGACAGATTATCTGAGACGCAAGTATGTACGTAATTCATCATTACAACCCTTTAGTCAGGAGTACGACCTAGCTTCTTACACTATTCGTCTTAAGTATGATAGTTTTATACATGAGTAGTGGGACCTACAGTTTAAAGTCGATTCCGAACGAGAGATTTTTCAGAAGCTATTTCATGGCCTATTCCTTGCTTCTATTTCCAGCTGCTTGTTTCGTCAAATTCACTGGTGACAACTGGTGCTTAAGGATACCTTTGGTGGACCAGTTGTAAGAACATTACTTCACTTATAAAACGAAATTTCTAAATAAGAATTGTAGTACTCCCCCAAGTAAAGCGAATAATTATTGTGTGAGAAAATTGAATTTTCTTATTATGACTCTTGCTTAACACTCTTATCTCTCTTAATGGAATTTAATTTTTGTGTGATTTAATTATTTTAAAATGAAATTCTATTTACAATTCTCATAACCAAACGACATTAAAGGTCAAACCATTCTAAAAAAAAAAGAACACAATCTGGCTTGTCTTAAAAAGGATACCTGCAAAGGGAACACAAGAGAAAAGCACATAAAATCTGTAAGAAAAATATTCAATTTCCAGTAGGCAAACAAGGAAATCAAAACAAAATCAACTGTAACAACAGCAACAACAACAGCAATAGCGAGAAGGCAAAATTAAATTGAATCGAATTGAAACGGAATAGTCAAGCGTGTTAGAGTAAAAGAGAAGAAAAACAATGAAAGAAAATGTGAAATTAAATTCAATAAGTGGAGGCGTTTTGTTGTGTGTGTGTTGGTGTGGTTGGTATTGTATGACCAGAATCTGTTGTGTTTGAAGAGGCTAAAAGTCAACCGGTGTATTGGTCTTTGGCTAAAATTGCACACTTGATTTCATGAGACTGACTTCTTTTCCCACTGCAAATATTGCCAACCACGACATTGTTGTTGTAGTTAAGGATTCTGTGCTATTTTCGTCCTTTCACTTTTCATGCCGTTTGTTTGTATTTGTGATGTGGTATGGTGTGGTGGGTATTACGTGTGTTTATATTTCTACCTTAAACAGTATGTATGTGTGTGGGTGCTTCTTACAAATACAAACAAACAAAATTTTTTGTTAGTTTTTCTTCTCAAATACCAACAAAAACAAAAAGTATGAAAAAAACACGCCATTTGACACAAAAAAAGTAAAGGAAAAATAAAAAAAAAAGAACGAAGCCTTATTGCAAAAAGGACTTGTTCTTGCTTAAAGCAAACATTCAATATTCAATGGCCATATACAGGATGTTTATCCAAAAACACAAAACACAATGATATTGCTCTACACCACTATATGCCACTGTGTGGTATGTATGTATGTGTGCTTTAAAAATTTATTCATCCTTCCTTTTCCAAAAAAAAAACCAAAAAAAAAACCGAAAAAAATTCTGGTTTTCAGCCATTTAGTTCGTTCACATATTGTTTTGTTTGCATACCAAGACATTTTACAACGGAAATATTGGCTGACAGCTTTAAAGATTTTGTTAATGACAGAAAGGTAAATCTCTTCTGTCGCTTGTTTGTTTACTAAAGTGGCCACTTAATGTTAGCAGCGTCTCTGTCAGTGTACTTGTATCAGCAGTTTAGCAAAAATTGTATCTCTACACGGTGTTGGTTGGCTACACTTGATTTCACTTGACTTGTCTTATACGGAAACACAATTAGTTAGGCAAGCGATTTTATTCGAATGGTTGGTTTGAAATATTTATTGAAGTGAAATATGTTCTCCATGTGGGTTTATAGAAGACAAATCTTGTAGCAAGAGTTAATTACTCAAAATAGAATCTATCTAAGTAGGATGAATGCACTTCGTAAAATTGCTTCCTCAATTACTTCATAGCGTTTGAAAGGAGTCAATGCTAACAAACTGCTATACTGGCCTGCTATTAAGGATTACATCTGCACCTACTCCTAGGGATCTTGTTCCATCAACAGTGTGGAAGCTCTCCTTCTCTCGTCTGCTTGCTCATTGTCGAGAATTTCCACATTACCTGGCATCCAGAAGAAGGAAACCTGCCTGGACGGTTACTCTACCTTAGACGGTCCCATACAATATTGGGAGCGGAGTGCTCGAATGGCTTTTGTTGCTTCTATCCGAGTTGAATTAAGCACATCTTTCTAAAACATAGACTTTCGCTGGCTGGATACACGCCTATGAAAATTCATCCCCTAAGTACTGATACAGCATTTATTCCTTATCTGTCTGTATAGCCATTATTTTCGCGCGTCTATTACCATAACTACCATTTCATTTAAGGGACTATACGCGCGTACGTACGTAACTTCTTACAGTACTTATGTTGTGTATGTTAATTTCATGCATGAGTGAAGGGATCAACAATTTAAAGTCGACTTCGAAAGACAGATTATCTGAGAAACTTTTTCATGTCAATTATAATACTCTCAGAGTTTTTGTCAGAAGACTGAAGAGAGGAAGTAGCCGAAGAAATATTTTCTTTATATTTAGTAGGTGATGTCTGACCTGGGATTTGAACCGTGACCTCACGTCTAATAAGCCAACACTACCTACTAGACCACGGCGACTTCTGGCTCTAACACAGTAATACTAGACTATGGCGTATTCTGCCTTTGAGCGCTGTATTCTATTGGGATTCGTAATTGTTCTCAACAGGAAAGTAAGAGATGTTCATAAATAGTGCAGGCTTCTTCCTCTCAGCAGTATTAAAACAAAATATCTGAAAATAAATAAAATCGCTAAGAGAAGTTTCTCACAAATCTGTAGTTTGGATAAAATCCAATCAAGTTTCATCTACGCCACTTAATATCAGTTGCCATTAGAATATGTATTGTTTCGGTGGATAAGTTGCCATCCATAATTCATTCGCCCAATTTGTATCTCATTATTCTGCCTTTCTAACGTGGTCTAGTAGGTAGTGTGTTGGGGCCACGCTTCAAAATCCAGGTCAAACACCTCGAACATATTTCTTCGGCGACATCCTCTCAGCAGATTTCTGGCAAAAACTATGAGAGTAAAGAAAATTGCCATGAGAAAAGTTTCTCTAAGATCTGTTATTCGGAGTTGAACTGTAAAACACAACATAAATGATGAAATGAAAATAAATGATGTGAGAAGCTAGGTCGTAATCCTGACTGTAGGCTTGTAATGACCAATTTTATAGGTATGGACGTAGGTATATAGTGCTAACAAACAAACAAGCAAACATACATCTGAAACCCCTGTATACACTGTGTAATCAAGTAAATATTGTACTACGATCCGTCACAAGCACGTCAAATTTATTTACATTGAATCGTGTGGCATTATATAGACCGCCTAAATCCTCAATCGGTATATGGTTGCTGCTAGCAAAAGAAGATGAAATCTAGACTTCCCTTGAATTAACGAATAATTTTTTTATTTGAAGGCTTGATCATTATTGTCTGTTTCATATACGAGCATATTGAAGATATTCAAAGACAAATAATAAAAAAATATATTTTTTCTTATTGAAACTATGACTATTTCAGGTCTTTCTACTGCTTTTATTTAATTTTTCTTTTTCTCATTTTTTTCAGCCAACAATTACTCGTAAATTTCTTTGTTCCAATCCATAAGAACAATTAAAAAAAAACCTCTTTTTTATTGCATTTATTCATACGAATTAATTAAAAAAAAAAGAATACTTCAACGTTCGCTTTGTCAGTTACGAGCAGATTCTGTTTAAAAAGCATCAATTAAAAGCATTTAAAATATCAAAAATTCACAAAAGTTTTATTGTAAGGTTTTTTCTCTTTTTTTTTTTTTTTTTTTTTTTTGCTCAAAACTTGGCTCATTTGTATAGCGGTTTTGAGGCAGTTGCTACAATGTATCCGCATTCATCTCTTCAATGCTGTTTCGCTGATGAATAATTATGAAGTGTAATCATCATCATTATTTGCATTTAAGTGGAATTGAAACTTAGAATTTCTATTAAAAATATTTGTTTTTTTTTTTTTTTTTTGTTGTTGAAAAATGTGCTTCAAAAAAAAAAACATTTTTTGGTAATTTTGGATTTCAAATTATAATAAAAGAATCAAAAAAATATTTACAACCTGAGTATTTACAAAGCAAATGGTGTGAAGTGCAAGTGCTTGACTAAGACCACTAACACGATCATCCCAGATTTGAATAAACATACATAATTTGGCCAATACAACCCTTCAGTCAGAATTACGGCCTAGCTCCTCACACCACTTATGTTGTGTGTGTTAATTTTATACATGAGTGGCGGGACCTACAGTTTAAAATCGACTCCGAAGGACAGATTTTTTGAGAAACTTTTCATGGCAATTTTATTTCGCGCTCAGAGAGTGTTTGCCAAAAATCTGTTGAGAGGAAGTCGCCGAAGGTCTGATGGAACTTTAGATTCTTCTGTAAATTATCTGATATTTGTAATCTTATTCGATGATTTAAAGACAGCCATGAAGCAAATTAGTATTAAGATATATACTGAATAGGGATTATCAGGAATTGGGAAGTCATCATAGTCTAGTAGGTACTCTATTTGCTTATCAAACGCGTGTTTTTGGTTCAAACCCAAGGTCTTACTTCCCGCATGCAACAAAGTATAAGAAAAAATTAGTTTTTTCGACAAATTGCTCTCAGCAGCCATCTGTCAAGAACTTCGACTTTCTGCAGCCTTTTTTTCGGAGACGACATTAAATTCTCATGTAAAAAATTAACAAACACAAGATTTATTTTCATTTCATCATTTATGTTGTGTTTAATAGTTCAACGTCGACTCCGAACTATAGATTTTTATAAAACTTTTTTTGCCAGAAATCTGCTGAGATTAAGTTGGCGAAAAAATATTTTCAAACATAGAATAATGAGATACAAATTGGGCGAATAAATTATGGATAGCAACTTATCCATCGAAACAATACATATTCTAATGGCAACTGATATTAAGTGGCGTAGATGAAACTCGATTGGAATTTTATCCAAACTACGGATTTCTGAGAAACTTCTCTTAGCGATTTTATTTATTTTCAGAATTTTTGTTCTAAGACTGTTGAGAGAAAGAAGCCGAAAGAAACATTTTTTTGTTTGAGATGTCTAGTAAGCCATTACCCTATCTCCTGCACTATTTATTAACATCCATAACTTTCCTAAAGTTGAGAAATCCCAACAGAATACAGCACTCAAAGGCAGAATACGCCATAGTCTAGTATTACTGTGTTAGAGCCAGAAGTCGCCGTGGTCTAGTAGGTAGTGTTGGCTTATTAGAAGTGAGGCCACGGTCCAAACCCCCCAGGTCAGACATCTCCAACTAAACGAAATATGAGAAAATATTTCTTCGGCTACTTTTCCTCATCAGTCTTCTATCAAGAACTCCAATTTTCTCCAGCCTGTTGTTCGGAGACGACATTAAATTCTCATGTTAAAAAATTAACAAACACAACATGGCTGGAGTGGAAAACTGGGACGTAATCCTAACTGAAGGGTTGTGAAGAGCAATTATGTATGTATACAAGGACAAATGGCAGCAATGAGACAATATAACCGAAGGATTCCATTACCTCGATACGTATATCAATAATGTAGAAAGAATAGGGGGCATTCACAATATCTTCATTTATTGTGGGCCTAAGACAACAACAACATAAAAATGTACTTAAGCTACTAAGCAAATATTGTCATAATTAATGTCTTCAAGGATATCATGAAGCTTCCATAAATAAATTTATAACGATGTTAAAAAGAATTCTTAGCGATCATTTAGAGTTTGCTCTGGAAGATCATTTCATACATGCGTCGTAGTCTAGTAAGTAGTGCGTTGGCTAAGACTCAAACTCCATGCCAGACATCTTAAAATATAAAAAAAAAATGGAAAAAATATTGCTTCGGCGACTTCGTCTCAGCATTTATGTGGAAAAAACTCTGAGAGGAAAAACTCTGTCATGAAAAAGTTTCTGAAAAATCTGTCGTCCGTAGTCGCCTCTATACTGTAGGTTCCGCAACTCATGTGTAAAATTAACGCATACAACGTCAGTGCTGTGAGAATCTAGGTCATAATCCTGACTGAAGAATTGTAGTGACCAATTAAGCGTGTATGTAGGTTTGTATGTACGTTAAAGGAATTGTTGACAATACTCGTCCTTGGCGACCAACTTCGAAAACCTGAGAATTCTCTGAAAGATCATTTTAATGAAATATTTATGGACCGATCCACTACTAGACATTGCTTTTTTTATTAATGAAATGAATTTATTAGGCACTCTTTTCCAATATTCACCATTTGGCTGATTTAGCGTAAGAAGTGCAATAAGGACGGAGCAATCATTAAGTAGATGTTATCGTCAACACGTTACGTAACCTGGTGTACTCGTTCCATTATTTTCCAAAGTGGTCTATAGCACCCCAACAATTCATAACCTATTCGTGATAACTTTTCTTAAAAGGGAATATTTAAGATGATATTTCCTAGAAGATGATCAAACAATCTATCATTAGAGCTCATTTTTGGATCGATCAACATTTGATTAAGTTAGATTAGGTTAGGTTAAGTTAGGTTAGGTCAGGTTTGGTTAGGTTAGATTATGTTAGGTTGGAGCGTAATTTGCCGTTCACAGGCAAGTTTCCTAGATTGAACAATCCGTTAGTGGTGGGTTGTTTAACCCAATAACAGACAATCGAATCAAAGTTAATAGTAGTCAGTCTAGAGATTATCCTCTTATGGAAGTCATAAGTTTTAAAAACGCATTTCAATTTCACAAAAGACAAAATTGTCTACTTAAAGTACTACAAACCAGTTGCGAATGTATCGCAACAACAACATCATAAACGCAGAATTAATGAAATGCTGATCTTCTGATCACAAGGCGGTCATCAACAAAAAAAAAAAAAAACTACACCCCCACTATATACCAAGAATTTTAGAACAAAAAGAGCTTCCGAGATCTTAAATATAAAATTTAATTACTTTGTTGCATGGCTGCAAGAAAAATGAAAAAATTAAAATAAAGAAAACAGCAACAACAATAACAATAAAGAAACAATTATAATGTACCCGTAAAGTCGTAATAATAATCCTTTCTGGAGAATAAAAGTCAGGTTTTAACAAAAAAAAAGTTTTTTTGTTTTTAAGTGACCGGTCTTTTGATGAGTTTTAAACTTAAAGGAAACCAATGAATTCATAATTTTTAGAAGATTTTTTTTCTGTTTTTTTTTTCTTTGCAATTCTTAAAAGGTTCAAGCCACTCACTCATTTATTTCAATGGTGGTGGACCATTTTAACGTCACTGTCAAGGTGTGCGCTTAGCTTTTGTGATACAATGTAGTTTTGTTTTGTTAAGTTCAGTTCAGTTGAGTTGATTTTATTTTATCGTTTCGTTCTTTAGTTTTATTTGCCGCCTAAGCAACAACATCATGCATGCATGCATGAGGCAAAACTTTTTAAGTACAAAGTAATTTCATGTCGTTTTTTTTTTCTTACTTTATTATTATTATTGTTGTTGTTGTTCCATTTGCTTATTACGAAATTATACGGAATCAATCTTGTTGGCTTTGAGGGTTGCTCTCTCTCTCTCTCTCTATAAATGATTTGCTTATTTGTTTAACCGCCAAACAAACAGAAAAAAAATGCAAAATCCTCATAAAATTTTCAAAAAGCATCGAAAAAATGTAAAAAAAAAATCAAATTCTGACAGTATTTCATTAATCTTTTGTAGCGTGTCGAGATAATTTGCCCAAAAACTGAAAAGGGGTTAACATTTTATTTACAAACAAACAAAAAAAAAAAGGAAGAAAACAAATACAAAAATAATGAGAAATAAAATTAAATTGAAATACAAACTCATGAACACCGCGCAACATTAATCTTTTTAATGCAAAAATATTTCAAAATAAGTCTTCATAACATGCCATGCCATTAGAAATTCCATGGAATTATCTCAGCGCTTGTCATTATTGTGATAGAGTGGAAAAAATGTGTCAAAAAAAAATATTTTTTTTATCTTCGAAATTAGACACAAAGCGGGTGCGGTTTTTTATTGTCTTCTTACAGCTCCATGAGAACTATCGATATCGATAACTGTGGTACAATAATTGAGATTGATAAACTGTGTGGATTTTCCCGTTCAATACAGTTTGTGAAAATATCATGAATCGTTTTGATGCCAGCTTTTTTGGAATTTACTTTAAAAAAAATTCAGTTCATAGAGCACATTTCAGATGCGGGTTTTTCTTCTTTTAGCTGCATAAGGCCTATCGATTTCGATAACTGGGGTACAACAGTTGAGAATATACAACTCTGCTGATTTTCCTCGACAATACAGTTTGTGAAAATATCATGAATTATTCAATGCTAGATTATTAAAATTTACTTCGAAAAAACTAGATCATATGACTCTTTATGGTCAAAATAACCAACCTAGTGTGCGCGAAGACGAAGACCAACTCTTAGTCCAGTGGTTAGTTTCGTGGCTCATTAGAAGCAAACCCGTAGTACAAACTCCTGCTCGAGTATATCAAACAAAACGAAAACAACATTTCTTTCGGGGGAAAAAAATTTCTCTAGCATCTGTCGTTTTGTAAGTCTCATCACTAGCGGATAAAATTAACATACACCACATTGGTGGTGTGAGAACCTAAGTTTTGATTCTGACTAAAGGGTTGCAATGCCCAATTAAGTAAGTAAGTAGCTGAGCAAGTAATTCGTGCAAGTAATTCTTCGCTTTGAAACTAAGTTTTACTTTTTTGAAGTCAAAACCAAGAAATACAAACCATAACACTGCTGTACGAGTACCTACATAATTGGTCATTACAACCCTTTAGTCAGGACTACGACCTAGTTTCACACACCATTAACGTTGCGTGTGTTATATGATTGATTTTTATAAAACTTTTCATGGCAATTTCATTCATTTGCTCTCAGAGTTTTTGCCAGAAATCTCCGAAGAAACATATTTTCATACTTCGTTTTGTTGGAGGTAGCTGCTCTAGGCGGCTGCTCTAGAGTTGCTGTAGTCTAGTAGGTAATGTGTTGGCTTATTAGACGAAAGGCCAGGGTTCAAATCTCCGGTCAGACATCAAAAATGAAATATGAAACGAAATATTTCTTCGGCGACTCCCTCTCAGCAGATTTCTGGCCAAAAATCTGAGAATGAATAAAATTGCCATGAAAAGTTGGTCAAAAATCTACCGTTCGAAGTCGACCTTAAACTGTAGTTCCCGCCACTCATGTATAAAATTAACACACACACAATATAAGTGATGTGAGAAGAGAGGTCGTAATCTTGATGGTTGGATTGTAATGACCAGTTATGTAAGAATGATATCACTGTGTGTGAAATTTTGTTCAAATATCTGCCCAATTTTTGTTTCTCATGTGCTCGGAATGTACTAAATGGGGTATAGTAAGTGCCACTCTGCCATTTTACATTCCATTTTTATTTGTGCAATTTAACATAATGGTATGGGTACAACATATTAAATTGAATTGAAGTCTAGAAGTTGCCTTAGTCTAGTAAACAGTGTGTTGGCTTATTAGACATTAGGTACGGGTTCAAGTCCCTAGATCATACAATTCCAATGAAACGAAATATGAAGAAATATTTATTCGGCGACTTTCTGTCGGCAGATTTCTTGAAAAAACTCTGAGAGTATATAAAAAATCTGTCATTCGGAATCGTCTTTAAACTGTAGGTCCCACCACTCATGTATTATTATTAATAATTTAACACACACACAACATAAGTGTTTTCAGAAGCCAGGTTGTAATGGTGAATGGTGATGAATGGGTTGTAATGACCAGTTATGTACGTATGTATTTAGGTATGTATGTCTGCATCGGCAACAAGAGTCATAGGCATTTTCAGTTTTAATAAAAATTCGTCTCAACTTCGTAAACCACATGGGCCTTTCGAAAGGCCTCTTCCAACATATCTCGCGACGCAAATGAAATGAATGTCATTAAAGAGAATTTTCTTTTAGAATTGTTTCTCAGTTTTATTTAAAAACTTTGCTAGTAATTTACTTCTCGTATACTTTCTCGTAACGTAGAAATTAAAAATAAAAGTCTTAACAGCGTCTTTAAAGCAGCTTTAATGCGTCTTTAAAATCTAGCTGCGATAGAGAAATTCAAATATTATGACATTACAAAGTGTCCACCATAAAAAATTAAATATAAAGTCGTCATTGTTCACATTGATGTTGTATTTCGTAGACTGCGTAAGTGAAAGATTTTAAATTTAAAAAAAAATTAAAAGAGAAAACAGAAAAATGCTCTCCTATTTTAAAAGTTGTTTGCTTAGTAATCACACGCACATTAAATTTTAATTTATTCCATACGATGAGAGTCACTCTCTATTACTTAAAATGCTATTGAAGAGGCATGGATTTGTTTCAAAATAAAACCGTAAAATAAGAAACAAAGAAAATGAAATAAAAAATTTAAATCAATAACAACAAAACAGATAAACATAAAGAGAGAGAGAGAGAGAGAGAGAGAGAGAGAAATAAGAAACAAGAAACAAAAATTTTAAAAATAAAACTAAAAAGAAGAAGAAGAAAAGAATTATTGATTTCATATACTAGAGAGCACGAGAGAGAGAGGCATGGTTTTAACTTTTCGAAGTTACTAAACGAACTTAAAGTATAGGCGGGGGCTTAAGGGAATTACAGTTTTAAAACACACTCTGACTGTATTATTGAAGTCAACTTTAGGAAGTGATAAATGAATGGTAAGAGCATGTACTATGTGCGTGTGTGTTTGTGTGTGTGTGCTATGAGTAATTTATTTAAGTTGACTAACAGCAATAACACGCACACAAATACAAGAATACTTATATACAAACGCAATTTCTTACACACTTGAACACTTGACAACAATCGACAAGATTTAAGACAATAACTCAGTGCCAACAACAACAATAACAGCAACAATAACAACAACCAAAAGCCAAAGCAGTTGTTAATAGAATAGATTTACGCAACAACACAAAATATTATTCAATAAAGAGAGTGTGTATAAAACATTTCTAAAGTCTTCTATTAAAAGGCCTGATAAAGCCTGTAATTTAAACACAAAATTTTCAAAGAAGGATCATTAATGTTTACAGGTTATGATGTCCATTCAAGGAGCCTTAATGCCTTGTCATCGAAATGAAACTCTTATGTCATTCAGAACATTGGGATACGTACATACATACATTACAATACTTGAGTCACTATTACGGCCTAGCTTCTCAGGAAATAGGGATATCATTAGAATTTCGATAGTGGTCAGCTGGTCAGAGCTGTTCAGAGCTGGCAGCGAACTCATAATCTCCGACATGTTACATGACATGACAAAAGTGTTCCGATAATCTCTATTAAACTAGATATTCTCCACTGGTTTTACAAAAGCAATAAGAGACTTTCTCACACCTCAAGTTTCAGTGCCCTCACCATCAAGAGATGGAAGTTCTTGACTTTCAATTTCCTATCATTTCTGGATTAGGTTAGGTTAGGTTTTGGGGACGTGTACTGTCATTGGGACAAGTACAAGAGGAGAGCGAGAGAGATAGAGAGAGAGACAGAGAGACAGAAAGAGAGAGAGAGAGAGAGAGAGAGAGAGCGCATAGAGAAGGAGATAGGAAAATGAAAAAGAAAAAGAAGTAGGAAAGGAAGGATAAAGAGAGCACGGTATTTTCCACGTCACAAAATACTTGTACTAGTCAGCAATATAATCTCTCCCTGCAATGAAGATTTCTACCTTTAATCTGTAATGCATAGATGGCCACAATAGCAAAATTTATTTTGGAATCGAGTTGGTTTCCCTTAGGAAATCTTTAATTCCCGCATTGGATATTAATTCGTTTATCACAATAGGTTCAAGCTGATCTAAAAGGAAGCGGGGTTCTAAAGGTGAGTCTGTCACTTAAACTAACCTAACCTGAGCTTGGTTTTGGATGCACAGAATTTAAAAGATCACCTTATTGAGCTTACACTAAGGAAATCCTTAACATTGTTAAAAGCGCCTTCGACATAAGGCAAATCTAGTGTGCATACACAGGAAAATTCTTAGATTAATGATTACTAATATCGATCATGAGAATGACCATTAGATTGGAGATTGAACATCTGCTAGAAACTAGAAAGTTATTGGCAATAAAGCACGCAACTAGTGTACCTTCTGTCGATCTGTTAAAATATAAACCAAGAATTTGGGTAGACGTGAAGTCTGCTTACACTTACACTATGAAGTCTCAAAACTTCCGTTATAAAATTAAATTTAATCCTAACAACACATCGTTTACAATTGACTACTACATCTGCAAAAGAATAATGGGCACAACTTCAGAATTTAGCTTAAAAAGATTTTTTACATGAGTGGCGGGGGACCTATAGTTTGAAGTCGACTCCGAGGGACAGATTTTTTGAGAAACTTTTCATTGCAATTTTATTTCGCGCTCAGAGTTTTTGCCAGAAATCTACTGAGAGGAAGTCGCCGAAGAAATATTTCGTTTCATATCTTTGTTTTGATGTCTGACATGGGGGGCCTTATGTCTAATAAGCCAACACACCAGACAGCCTGGATAATTCCTCTAAAAAGTGTGGAAGTAAATACGTTCGCGAAGACCATAGCTCGTGCAATTTACAATATTTATTAATGAAACTCTTTTCTAGGTAAATGGCGACGTTGGCAACGAAAATTGTCATATTCTCAAGCCGTTTGTCAGTTTGGTACCAGATTTCTCCAAAATGAGCTCATCATAATGAGATTGCATTTGTCATTGAATTTCCAGAACCACGTCTGAAAACCTAAAACAGTGTCTTTCTGAAGCATTCCGCGTTCTTAAAGGGTTATTATCACTTAAAAGTCCATTTCTTTCAATTAACCACACTGAATTCATTAGTAAATCCAATTGAATAAATATTCTAACCTATATTCGCTGAGATTCAAACCGCATCGCAAACAAAGTCCGTAAAATTGATGTGCAAAAAAATAAACAAAAAAAAAAAATAAACAAAAAATAAACAGAACGAGATACCGGAAAAGAGAAGAACCGGTAAATATTTAATTTGCGGAAGTAATTGCTCCCAAAAAAAAAAGACATTTCAATATGTCAGCTTGTTTAACACAAAAACACACACACACAGTAATACTATCGCACTTTCGCCAGCACACATACTCTACCAGTGTGTAAAATAATAAACAAGCCAGCAGGAACCAAGTGGTAATGGAAACAGAAGGAATTAAGTGGCCTTGTGAGAGGCCTCTTTTAATGTGCGAATGGAGTTTAGTTGATATTTTACATGATAATTTGAGCTAGACATACGCCCCGACCAAAAAATCTGGTTTAATTAAGAACTTGCCACACTGAGTCATTCTTTTTCTTGTTAGGAGACTTTCTAACAGGATTTTTCGAAAGAAATTCGAGTTCCTTTTAGTCTTCTTCCTGATTTGTATTTAAATTTCTCGGGTTTGTAGCCAATCATCAGCTTTGCTTATTATTCTTAATTTTTTCTGTGGAAGGCAACAATTGACTGAAATCCTTGACTGTTTCCTTACGAGTTAATTTCATACATGAGTGGCGGGACCTATAGTTTAAAGTCGAATCTGAACGTTAGTTATTTGAGAAAATTTTCATGGTAATTTTTTGCCCGAAATCTGCTGAGGAGAAGTCGCCAAAGAAATATTTTTTCATATTTTGTTTGATGTCCGATCTGGGGCTTGAACCGAGGCCTCACGTCTAATAAGCCAACAGAATAGCTACTCAACTACAGCAACTTCAATCCGCACCTATTAAAATGCTAAAGAAATTTAAAAAAAAAATCGTTTTTTTTTTTCAATTTTTCAAAGGCTCTGCATAATATAAGGCCTTATCTCTCACCATACAATTGCTTGCTTTGCTAGTTTCTCTTTTTAATGGCACCAAAAATAAACAGAGTAATTGCATTTACTGAGTACTTTTTCGTCTACTTGTGCTCTCCATGACAGTACTCTACAGCAACAGTCTCTTATACTAGAATTTACTTGCATTGCAGTAGTATGTGCAGTATCGCACGACTACAATAAGTTAACGTGAATGAAAATGGTAATACGTGTGTTTGTGCATGTTACTCAATGTATGAATAATATGCGGATGTGTTACAAATACATAGAAAGAAGACTTTACGTCAAGAATGCATGAGTTTGAGTATGAAGAGATGATACAATATAAACAGTGGGCTAACGAAGAGAAAAATTTCGATAGTTTTTAGTCAAGCTGAGAAAACTGACAGTTTCTGGCAAAATTATTTTTTTTTTTCGGATGGTGATTATCGATACAATAAAATTCTATCAAGAATTTGACCCAATAAGTCGAATGCTTTCAATATCATTTCACATACACACATGAATTCTAGCTTGACTATCGTTTACGTGTATAGTCTGATTGATAGCAGAAGAATTCGCAGCTGTAGTAGACGTCATCTGATAAGACTCTTGCGACGTTTGTTTACGGTGACAACAGAGATAGTGGATGCCTTATTTTTGCAGCCGGTGTCTCCTTCGACAGTGAATGCTACAATATTGCAACAGTACAGACATATGAAAACAATTCAGTTTCCACTCAAAGACATTCGTCAAATAGAGATCATAGATTAAAGAATTAGTTGTCCTTTGTGACGGCTTACAGGATTTTGACCCTGGGAAAACATCTGAGAAAAGCTTCCGAACATGAAATTTGTTGTAGTCGCCTTCGTTTAGTAGATAGTGTATTGGCTTATTAGATATGAAGCCTCAATTCAAACCCCAGGACAGAAATCTCCAACAAAACATAGTAAAAAAAGGAGTATTTCATCAGCGATTACTTCTGGCAAAAACTCTAAGAGGAAATAAAATTATCTCCCGTTAAGAGTCGACTTTAAACTCAAGGTCCCCTCGCTTATGCATAAAATTAACACACACAACGTAAGTGGTATGAGAAGCTAAGTTGTAATTCTGACTGAAGGCTTGTAAAGGCCAATAATGTACGTATGTATTGTAACGTTAAACTGTAGGTCTCGCCACTCTTGTATTAAATGGACACACACAACAAGATTGATATAAGAAGCTACGCCGTAATCCTGACGGCAGAGTTGTAGTTACCAATTAAGTAAGTAAGTAGGTAAGTAAGTAAGTAAGTAAGTAAGTAAGTAAATAAGTAAGTAAGTAAGTAAGTAAGTAAGTAAGTAAGTAAGTAAGTAAGTAAGTAAGTAAGTAAGTNATTAATTAAGTAAGTAAATAAGTAAGTAAGTAAGTAGGTTAGTAGCGATCAACATCTCCTAGCCATCAACACATGTTCTGTCAGTAAATTCTGGGTGCCCAAAAACCATTCATCTCAGGTTCGCAAATGCCAGACAATGACGCGAAAGGTATTCTGTGGTCCCCTCTTCTTCCTCGAGTCCACAGAAATTTTTGTAGAATATTCCCAAAAGGCGGATTACAACCTAGTTTCTAACACCACTTTACGTTATGTGTGCTAATATTATATATGAGTGACGGGACCTGAAGTTTAAAGTTGATTCGGATCAACAGACTTTTTAAAAACTTTTCCACGGCAATTTTTTTTTTTTTATTTACCAGAAATCTGCTTAGGGGAAGTCGGAGAAGACATATTTGAATTTCATTTTGTTCGATATTTCTGACCTGGGAGTTGAAGCGTAGCCTAAAAAGGCAACACCCTACCTACTAGGCTACGGTTGCTTCATTTTTGTTAGATGCAACATTCCTTTGCCTATGATACCACATTGGGGTAACCATCGAATATCTCCTAAGGAGACAGCCCAATGTTCTTGGACAATATTTGATGTTGTTTACACTATAGACCCTCTAGGGCTCTAATGACTACTTTACAGTTGAGAAATATTCGTATTTCCTCATTTACTACGCGGTATATTTATAAAACGCATTTATTAAAAGTGTTCTCATATTTCTCTATTTAAGACCACTGTCCAGCACTGTCATAATTACCAATAGCAACATCAATATTATTGTCCTATAAGCTAAACAGAAACTGTATAAAGAATCTGATCTAATACTTCAAATAAAAAAAAGAACGTATTGAATATGTAAATCCGTATCTATAACTACGTATGTACATATAAAGATAAAGACAACAGAGAACAGAGAACAGAAGGGATGGAGGTTAAGAAACGATAAAAAGTATAAAAGAATTTAGCTGACAATAGCGTAATTGTTAACGCTTTGTTAACAATATTTAAAAAAAAATAAAGAAAAAAAACAAAAGAGGCAACTAAACATACAGTAAAGTAAGTGGCTTTTTGACACCAATTTTATGGCAATTCTTCTTCTTTTCTCTCTCTCTCTCTTCTGCCACGGCTTTTGATTAACAATATTTCTTTCATAATTTATTTATTTTTTTCTTTTTCTTTTGTTTTTATGCTGTATTCTCTCTCCGATTTATCTTTTTTGAGTTGATAATTTAAATATTTTTTGAATTGCCTCGTCTCTGTCTGGATTGCTTTTATTGTCTCTGCGAGTGTTTTCTTCCTTTATTTTTTTTATCAGTTTATTCGGTTGCCGATTTCTGTCTGTACTGTACTGTGGCTTAAATTGTGCTTATTTAACATGCAGACATATGTTGTTGGCTGTTGCCCCAAAAATTAAATCCAAAACTAAATCATCCTCTTTCCTTTTGTTTTTTTTTTTTTCTTCTAAAGGAAACATAAACCAACGATACGATACGATACGAATTTCAATTCATTTTTAGTTTGGTTTTTCACTCATAATAAATATTTTTTCTTCTTCTTCTTTTTCTTCTTTTTCTTCTTCTCTAGTTTGATTTCCTAAATTAGGTCATAACTCTTTTTCCATATTGTATTTGTTGTTGTTATAGTTGATCCGCATGTTAGAGAAACTTTTCATATTTCATAGTTTTCCTTATAATCTGCATACAAAGTTATTGCCTAAGAGCTGTGTTGCCTCATGTTTCTTTCTTTGGCCCGATTTTTTATTACTTTTTTTTTTCGTTTCGTTTATTTACTCTGCACCAGAGTACAGCAGAGAAGAGCTGCATTTTATTTGAAGTTTTGCCGGAAAAGGAATTTTAATAGTTTCCTTTTGAAATTGTTGTTTATTTTTATACACACACACGTTTTTTGTTGCATTTGTGACAGTAGCAGAGTATTTTTCCTTTCCCACACTCAAAGTTTTTTTTTTTTGTTTAAATTCTCCCCCACCCCCTATGGAAGAAGCGAAATAGGATTCTGATATAATTTTGTATGCAGAGAAATCGATTGAATATGGTTTCTAGTTCCCAAATATACAGTGAAATTAGGTGTAAGTCATGCAACAAAATGGGGTATGTTTGACAAGATAAAAAGTTCTTATCCTCATGACAAAATATGTGCTTTTGGTTTTCGAAATCATACGCCTTTATTTTGAATAAGCATGCTAGGTTAGATACCAAATGAAAGTCGAAATTTTGGTTGCCACCACTATCATGAATTCTTTGAACATCTACGCGTAATAATACAAGAAAACAATACTCTTTTCTTCAAACAAAAAAATCAGTTCAACGATAAAATATATTAGCGTTGCAAGTAAGATAAAATCCACTTATACTCTCATCAATAAGCCCAAATCAGTTCCTTTTCTTTCTTACTTAAAAGGCCATTTCATCCCTTTAGTCAGGAATACAATAATGCTTCTCACACCACCCATGTTTTGTAAGTTTATCCATGAGTGGCGGGGTCTACAGTTTAAAGACGACTACGACCAACAGATTTTTGAGAAACCTTTCATGGCAATTTTATATGCTACTGAGAGAAAGACGCCAAAAGAAAGTTTTGTTCGAGATGTCTAAGCTGGGTTTTAAACCGCAGACTCTTCGTCTAATAAGTTAACACATTATTAACTAGGCAACGACGATTTCAATCAGCTCCTTTACTTACTTACTTAATTGGTTATAATACAACCCTTAAGTTGGGATTACTACCTAGTTTTCTCAGACAACCCATGTTGTTTGTCTTAATTTTATCCGCGAATGGCGGGATCTAAAAAAATATATTTTTCGTATTTCGCTTTGTCTGAGCTGAGGGTTTAAATTATGGGCTCTCGTCTAAGAATCCAACACACTACCTATGTCGACTTCAGGTCCTTTATACCAAATAATTTTCAGATAGCTTGCGGTATGTTTATTATGCACATCAGATTCAAGAAAAGATTGGTTATTATTCGAACCTAATCCAGATAGTTCTATCGTGCAAAGCCTATTATAATAACCTTTCAACCTAAGGCCTTTAAAGTATTCATTCTCAATCGGAAGTTTTGTGTTCCATCACATATGTAAAGGCACCATTATGTCAATAAAATTATGAAGTTTTTGCATGAATAGTGCAAAGAAACCAAGTGGTAATACCTGAGGCGGTATTTGCTAAAAAGAATTAAGTTTTCTCAACTTAGCGGAAGAAACTTGCCCGATATTCTCTCATCCATTAAACCTGGCGTTAGACACTACAATGATGATAGAAACCAACGAATTTCTTTTTTCCTGTGATTATTTAAGAGCAACAGATGAGCACAGAGTCAATTAAATGTGAATTTTCTCTTATCTCACCAAGCAGTCTACCATCTCATTGCCCTTATAGCCATTATATCAAGGAATTCAATCCAACGTCTCAGTGTTAAAATTTTTTGAGTGTCATATACTAGAGTCACATACTATTTTTCAAGTGAATGTCGAGAAAAATGTCTTTTACTATCCTACGGAGATATTTCCTTACTTTTATTTCAATTTAATGAATTTACGCGTGTAAAATTGTCACCAATAGACATCGATTGATTGCTACCAGTACTGGTTGCTAACTACATCTATTTGATTTCTGTGATGATTCTCCGAATCCAGTACACAAACTCTGTCAGTTATAAGTGCCTAGAAAGCTTTCAACGACTGAATAATTTGTTGGTAGATGTTTATGATTCATTCGCATTTTCTAAAATTTTTGCGTCATAACAACTAAAGCAGCAACAGGAACACAGTCATTAAATGGAATAAACGAAACGCATGAGTAGTGAAATAATGCTTAAAAAGCTAAAGCATCACCAGCAGATACAATAATTATAATGAAAGAAAAAACAATAAGAAAAAGCAAAAGTAACACAAAATATCAGTGGCTTGTAATAAATCAAAGAAACCCGCCAAATTCTGGCTAACAAGGCCAATACGTGATGATGGTTTATATTTTAAATAAAATAAGTCTGCTTTAGTTGTAACATAGAAGTGATTTTTTGGTATTGATTCCAATAGCTTTATTGCAATTATTAACACTCAATATGCAACATTCCTTTGACTTATTACTTCGAAGACAGTATTATTTCATAAAATATAAAATATTTAAATACTTAAAGGATAACATTTTTTTTTTTTGATGGCTTTATTGTTGGCCTTTGCTTCTCAGCATATGCATTTACGGAGTTAATTTCTGATTTAATTTTATAAATCAAATTTAACTCGTTAACTGATGACACAATGAGTTTAAAGTGAATTTTTAATTCGAAGTATTTTTCTAATAGAGAAGTCCCACAGTGCGGAATTTTATTATAGAGGCAGTAAATTTTATAAAAAAGAAAAAGTGTAAACTGATCTGGTTACAAGATATTAATTAATCGGTTATTACAACTTTAAGTCAGGATTACAACCTAGCTTCAAACATCAAACATGTTGTGTGTGTTAATTTAATGCAGGAATGGCGAGATCTACAGTTTAACATTGACTCCGAACTACAGATTGGAGAAACTTTTCATCCCACATTCATAATTGGCCATTCCAATCATTCAGTCAGGAATACGGCCTAGCTTGTCACACCACTTACGTTGTATGTTTTAATTTTATAAATGAGTGGCGGGACCTACAGTTTAAAGTCGAATTCGAATGACAGATTTTTTGAGAAACTTTTCAGGGCAATTTTATTTACTCTCAGAAGAGAGTTTTTGCCAGAAATCTGCTCCGAAGAATATTTTTCATATTTTGTTTTTGATGTCTGGTCGGGGATACGAACCCCTGGGCTTTCGTAGCCATAGCCATACCAACTTTATTTTATTTTTAAAGTTTTTGCCAAAAGACTGTTGAGAGGAAAGAATTCGTTAAATCTAACCCCTTTATACGAATGTAGCTTATAAGGCTGTGACGTCTTTTTCAAAATCTCACATCTCATGTAATTGACCTTTCTCTAGTATTTTCAACATGAACAATGTGGACTAATTGGTCTGAAGGATTTCGGGTATGAGTATATTTTTTTCACCATACATTTAATTAAATGAAAAAGTAATCGAACATATGTGGTTATTACAAGCCTTTAGTTAGCATTACGACCTAGCTTGTTACATCAACATGTTGTTTGCATGTCAGTTTTATCCAACAGCGATGGAACCTACATTTTAATGTAGACTCTGAATTTTCATGGCTGTTTTATTTACTTTCAGAATTATTGCCTGAATCTATCGCCGAAGAATTACTTCTCATATTTAATTATGCTTAAAATGACTAAGCCAGGGATTAAACCACGGGCTCGCACCTTATAAGCCAACACACTACTTACTAGGCTATATGATATATTTCTGTTGGTATCGCAATATGGCATCTATGCAACTACTCAATTTTAAATTTTATATCCCATTGTACTTATATTTATGACCACCACTGTTTTTGTATATTGTTTACCGGTATTTTAATATTAAATGAATATAATTGAGAGCAATAACTGTTTGTTTGTTTGTTTGTGAGTTGATTTCTGTGTGAATATTTAAATTGTAGGTGGTCGTACAGTTGTTGTAGTTGTTGTTGTTTATTAATATTTTAAATTTTTTTTTTCTTGAACAAGTCACGGTCAATACAACAAAAAAAAATTAAAAAAAAACTTACCATTGTTTATAGCAGAGCGGAGCGAATTAACAGAATAAACAAATGTTTGTTCTGAATTCGTATTAAGAAGGCAAATTATATGCGAGTACAACACAGTTCAGCCTTTAGTGTTCAGTGGCAATAGTAATTTTATTTTTAATAAAAATTATATGATGATAGAATAGTGAGTGCACGATTTAATAATTTATGGTTTGTTTGCATATTTCCAAAGAAATTTCAGAAGGTTCCGAATTATTTCATCATATGCTAATTGCAATTGTTTTCAAAAAAAATTTTGCTTAAAAAATAATTTAAAAAAATTTATTTGGAATTTAAAAAAAAAAAAAAACAATACTATGAAATCAAGATTAGAATATTTTATGGAACGTACACTATTTGGAATTAATGGAATTAAGTCGTAATAATAGTTTTTGAGAAATGCTTATTTCAGTGGTGAATCAAGTTTTTTTTCAGTTCCATACAAAAGGCGCTTCATCTCAACGATATCTTTAGCATTGATTGCTGATATTACAGACCTGACAGACTTATAGCCTCAAAGCTACAAATTTGTTTAGGATAGATGTGTTGAATGACATTATCGCTTATAACATACATAATTGGCCATTACAACACTTCAGTGAGGATTACAACCTAGTGTGTGTTAATTTTATACACCAGTAGGGAGCGGAATCTACAGTTTAAAGTTGATACTTTTTGAGAAACTTTTCTCATGAGAATTTTATTTTATTCTCAGAGTTTTTGTCACAAATCTGCTGAGAGGAAGTTCCCAAAGAAATATTTTCTTAATATTTCGTTTTATTCAACATGTCTGGACTGGGGTTTGAACCCAAGTCCTCATGTCTAATAAGGCAAAGCACTTCCAACACTTCCGAATCTATCGGCATGCCTTGTGATAGGGTTGTAGTCGGTGAGATTTGCAATGATGGGAATTTAGTACAAAAGAGCATCTTTCTTTTTCGTATATACATCAGCCCAGCGGAGTTTAGCAACACGGCGCGTAGTTATAAAAATTCAAAATTTAGCAGTCAATCTCAGCAAACAGCAAACAAATGTTCCAGCAATTAATTTAAACTATACAACCACACTCTAAGAGACCCAAATAGCTCTTCTCCGTCTATTTGATCACTAGCATTGACACCAAACTTATTAGGGAGCCGGAGACTATCCATCATATACTGGGGCTCAGATTTTTTTAAAATTTTTCAATTTTAGAGATACAAAGTGGTGATCTTTATCACAGGATTTCATTTAGTTAGAGCATTGGAGACTCTGGTAAATAGAAGCCCTACCAGTATCTAAAATTTTCAAGCAGTCCATGTTCTATTTCCAACATCAGGTTGCAAGATTTGTAATTAAGTTTCTCAGAATACAACGTTCCTTATTTGAATTTTTTTGGCATTCTATAGCTGACTTCAAAATGGGTAATTTTGATTATTTTACATAATACAGTGAGCGTCAAAAGAAACTGTACACTAAGGATAAAGTTCTAACAATCATCAAGCTCAACTTTTAACACTTAAGGGGAGTGCCCGAAAAATTTGATAAAACTTCGAAATTTTTTTTTTGTCAATGAAACAATTTTTAAATAAAAATAACGGTAATCTATTATTTTTTAACGTTCTTTTTGACGCTCACTGTATATATGCGTAGGCTACATTAACTACGTATAAACTATTAGTCCATGATATCATCCAGCCATGCTGTGTTAATGGAATATTTGCACTTTCTTTCCTATACAATGTGTTTGCCTAGACATGATTTTTATGGCACTTAATATAAAGAAACAAAAGAATTAAATTGTTTTTGTAGACCACAACTAACCACAGTGTTAAATTAATAATAATCAATGGCTCCTCCATGTTGTCATTATAAAAATTGTTGTTGTTTTTGCAAATATTTTCCAGATCATAAAAATGAAATTCACAGGCTTTTGATTTTTTGTGTTGCAATAAAAATTCTCAATAGCTTAAGGCCATAATATTTGGTTAATAAAACTGAAACTTAAAACTTTATTTAATTAATAAGTCATTAGGAAATAAATGAAGATTTTTTGGCTAGTTTCTCATTCATTAATAAATTATGAACATATTTAAACAATAAACAAATGACACAACAGTGTAGACAAAATTGAATTTGAAGATCATGAAAGTAAAAGTTTTCTTCCTTTTCAACACTATCAACAGAGTCGGAAACACGTAAATTTAAATGGAAATACCAATGCTTTGGTTCTTCTACGTTATAACCTTTGTACCTAAAGTACATAACTTCACCAGTTGATAGCTTTAATAAATTGTTCCAGTTGAAGTCGTCGTAGTCTAGTAGGTAGTATGTTGGCTTATTAGACTAGCAGACACGGTTCAAACCTCAGATCAAACATCTCCAACAAAACGAAAATATAAAGAAAAATTTCTTCGGTGACTTCCTCTCAGCAGATTTCTGGCAAAAACTCCGAAAGTAAATTAAATTGCCATGAAAAGTTTCTCACAAAAAAATCTGTCGTCCGGAGTGGACTTTAATCTGAAGGTCCTGCCACTCATGTAAAAAAATAACACACACAACATCATTGCTATGAGAAGCTAGGAGTTATGGTAGCCAATAATTTATGTCCAGTTGTAGTATGATTACGAACACGTCATTGATTTGGGGTGAATGTTCGGAAAGTTATGCTCAACGAAAGAGCAGATAAGAAGAGCGAAATAATCTTATCAAACCAAGTGGAATTTGAGGCAATCGAAATTTATTTATTTTAGTTATGCATCAGACTATCCAGGTTGGTAACCTCAAATTGGTAATCAGTCTTTTGCCAGGGCTCTGTAGACTAAGAGAACACTTATTTAGAATGGGTGTTGTATCTAGTCCTATATGTAGATTCTTTGACGTTAAGAATGAGAGACATTAATGCATTCAAGAGTGAATTATGTGGGTGCATATTAGATGCTGGACAGAGAATTGGCATTGGACGCCGTATGAAGTATGAGAGAAGTACAATAGAATATATGGTCGCAGTACTAAAAAACCTGTTTACCACAGTAATAATGGGAGCCATTTTACATATTGTTTACGATTTTACCTTTTAAAAACGTTTGAAATATGAGCTCGTAGATTGCAAATAAAAATAAAAATAAATTTTTTCTAATTTTAATTAAATCCTTTATTAATCACCAACTTTTGTGTGCCACTGTTCACAACTGATTCTAACAACAACAATTGCTTTATTTGTTATTCCTTTGTTTATGCCCTTTGCGATAAACAATAACAATTACGACACAATTGTTCTGTCGATCCTTGTAACGGAATCTTCAAACCACGATTGGTTTACTTTACACGCAACTCGTCTTCACACAAGACAGACTGAACTTCTACTCCGACTTTGCATGCTATGCCTTGCCTTTTATATCGCGACGTAAACAGTCTGATGATTGTTCTCGTAGACGAAGGTTCTAGTCTTCGCCTTCAGGAGAATTCTATGAATGTAAACAACATGTTTACATCATGATAACCGGTGTAATTGGCGTAATTGTTGCGACGTCCTCATTTTCATCCATTCATTACGCTCAATGAACATAAGTATTGTCATAAGTATTACCAGATTCGAACTAACCTAAGGTTCAAATTTAAAACGATATATGGCCCGCTATAGAACCATAGCATAGGGAGTATATGTCCTGTTTAATTGGGCTCCGCACTTAATCCTAGAATTGAAACTTTTCATCCATTGTAAGCAAACCTGACTGTCAAAAGCAGATGATTATGATAAGCAGATGATTAGTGTACAATACCTAGAACGACAAACTTGGCAACTGTCGTAGCCCAGAAACAATCTTTCTGGCTACTGGTGAGGTGGCTGTAATGCTTCCATAACTTCGCGGTCAAAAGCTTGTGATGTTCGGCGCATTAAAATTCAATACAATTTCCGCAAAAATCAGAAGATTCAAGTGCCGAAAGAAACAATCAAGCATCTGGATTTCTTAAAACGGTACAGGAAATACTACTGATCATGGTAGTCTAGTCTAGTCTCTAATGTGTTGGCTTATTAGACATGAAGCCATGGTTTGAACCTGTGGTCAGACATCTTAAACGAAAATATGAAAAATATTAGTGCGGCAACTTCCTCTCAGCAAATTTCTACTAAAAATTCTGAGAGTAAATAAAAACTTGTCATGATAAGTTCCTAAAAAAAATCTGTCGTTCGGAATCGACTTTAAACTGTAGGTCCCACCACTCAGGGAAGAGTTGTAGTGGCCAATAATGTATGTATGTACGTATGTATGTATGTATGTATGTATGTATGTATGTATGTATGTATGTATGTATGTGATGTTATGTAGGCTATGTGTATGCATGTATCTGATCTCCTTATATCTGGTCTCCTGTACCTGGCCTCTTTATTTTATTTAGGTTTCGCTACCATGTACAGGAGAGGGTAATGGTACCCATTAATGACTCTAGATTATCCAAATCGTGTGATTTATTGGAGCACTGCTTCATGTTTCTGATTGTGTTCTAGTGAATTAAAGGGTGCTGATACCCTAACACCATCCGTTCGTAGTCGATTGGTAGGGAAATGGCGTGATGTATTGTAGGGAGAATTTGTCCTTTAGCCGCACTATCCATAGGTTGAACGCTTTTCCTGCACATGATTTTTCTGTCACAAATTCAAGTCTATTATTCATGAACACTACTCTCCTTCCTTCTCACTGAAAATTTTTCGAAAAAAAAGCTAGGCGTCATTGTGCCATTATGCAGAACTCTAGTTCGAAATTATTTCAGTTTTTAATTGCGAATGAAATACACTCTCTTTGTAATATTTATTAACAATGAAATTATTTTGTATTATTCACAATTTTATTGTTGTTGTTGTTGTTGTTGTTGTTGTAATTATGTTTTTATTGTTAAAATCACAATCAAATCCGAATCAAACTAAAGTTGACTCTCTGGCAGTGTTTGTTGAGCCATGCACAATATTTCGTTAATAAAATTTCAATAAATTTTCATTTTTTTTTAATTGAATTCTTTATATTGTATTTTATAATGTTTAAAGACACAATTAAAAGATTTATTTATACTCATAACATAACAATAATAATAACAAATCATGATAATGATCATGATATTGTTTTGCTGATAATGTTGTTTCGTTACATTTGCATGAATTAAACGAATGAATTGAATTTAATTTGCATATTATCTCATGGTACTTTTTTGGATGCGTTAAGGTGATCTAAATGCACAATAATTCATCAATCCCTCAATATATTCAAAATTTTAAAGGTTACCGAATTTCGTCAAGCAAGAGTGCTAGTGGATTGTATTACAAATCCATTAATTTCCCAATGTCTGTTCAATAGTTTCAGTATGTCAAAGTGTGGGCGCCAAGTGTTCAATAAATTAAATTATTTTACAGAAAAATGTTTAATTGTTATTGGGGGTTTGAATAGCTGGAATAGCAAGTTATTTGAATTTTATTTGAATTTTATTTATGCATTCTTCCATGCTTGATTGGCAATTGCCTGTTGTTAACAATTAATGTCTTTAATTATGGTGGTGATTACTTTTTTTCGTAAATCAAATAGATTGGAAGCATTATTTACAATTTTAAGAATAATTAACACAAAGAAAAATTACCCCAAAGTTAATCTTTTACAGCACCAACATTGAGAAAAATAGTTCTGCTCAATTTGTTAGCAAGACTGTTGAGAAACATAAAGTTTCTCAATTGTTACGCACTTTACAAATGATTCACATGTCAAAATTGGATTTATATGAGAGGTTATGCCTTGGCAGTATATAAAAAACAAAAATAGAGAATAGCTTTCTGTGTTCCCAAGACCTTATTTCGTCTGTAGAACAATTTCACTTAAGTATACATGGAAGTCAGTTTGAAATTTCACTCAAAAGTCAAGTTGTTCTTAGCGATCATAGCTACAATTACCATCTTTAAAGCTATTTGCATACAATAGTTAACATACATACGTACGTATGCATATATTTGGTCATTATAACCCTTTAGCTAGGATTACAACCTAGTTTTTCTCTCCACATACATGTAGTGGGTGATAATTTTATCCATGAGTGTCTGAACCTACTGTTTAATGCTGACTTCCGAACAACAGATTTTTGTAAAACTTTTCATGGCAATTTTATTTACTCTTCGAGTTTTTGCCAGAAGAAGTTATCGAAAAAATATTTTTTTCATATTGCATTTGGTTGATGTCTGAGCTAAGTTTTGAACCACGACTTTGCATGTACACTATGGTGATTGTAATTAAATTTATTAATTATTGTTAAGTACTTAACCGTAAACATACCTGTGCTTGTAGACGTATTAATGTAAAATCACCTGGTGCTGCTGTATTTATGCCATCCAACTCAGTTAAGGATGTCTCCTGTATTTGATTGGGATTCATCCCAATTTTAAAACATTAAATTTCGTATTTAAATTAATTTATTTCGTATTTGAACTAAATTTCGTTGTAAAATTATTTTTTTTTTTTTAAATTAAAAAAAAAAAGATTTTCTTTAACAATTAAAATGGGCATAAACGATGTTCATTGGGAATTTTCTGAAAATAGAAGACAAAGAATAGATTTATAAATGCAATTGAAGAAAGAATTTTGTAAATAAGTATGTTATACAGTGGGCATCAAAAGAAACTGTACACTAAGGATAAATTTCTAGCAATCACCGAACTCAACTTTTACCATTTAAGGAGAGTGCCCTAAAAAATTTGTGAATATTTTGAAAAATTTGTTTTCAATTTTGCTTCAAACTGGCAATGAAAGAATATTTAAAAATAAAAATAACGGTAATTTTTTAACGTATATTTTTTACTGTACAGTTTCTTTTGACGCTTACTGTATGCGTCCAATAGATTTCAAACTTAAAGAAATTTTGCGAAATTAAATTTAAAATTTCATATTTTGAAACGAAGCCACAATCTACAATTGTCTGCCACCATTGTTTCATCTCTAAGAAGAGTAAGAGCACAAAAGTACTATTTTTCTTCTGTGATACATAAAAAAAGAGAAAAATCTCATGCAATTAAACAATTCGTTGTTGTTGTTCATACGCTTCTTTAGCCATATTTTAAGGAGTGTAACTGTACGTGGAAAATTAATTGCATGTTCGAGTATAAGCACAGCCTCTTGGGTTTATGAAACCATGAACAGTTTATACCACAAGAAAAACCCAACAAGAAAACAAAACTTTTTGCTTTTTTCACATGTTTTTGTTTTCATTTTTATAATTTTTTTTTTTTGTTTTTCTGTTTCGTTGGGTCCCCGAACGAAACAACAAACCTCAAACTAGAAAATGAAACGAATTAAATTGTTTTGGAAAATTATCAACACAGCACGGTAGCAGTTGAGTGTAGCATATAAGGAAGGATAAGGGGAAATGGGACTAAATTTTATAAAAAAAAACAAGAAACTTTAAATCGAATTAATTTGTTCTACCTACAGAGCATTGAAGACAATACATACGATACTTCAACTTTAAACCTCTACTTTATGCCATTTGGAGGGGAATTGTAAAGCTTAAAATGAAACTTCAATGCTAATTTGACTGGAATAAGTTTTTTAAACGTCAAAATATACCAAATAATAGCTTGTGCTCATAAGTAGCTTAAAATGTAATCGTTCGTACACTCACTATGATGATAAGTTACATTAAATGTAGGGCACCATTATCCAAACGATTTGTTCTATGCCAACGCATACATAATTCATCATTACAACCCTTTAGTTACAACCTAACTTCTCGCATCACTTATGTTGCATGCGTTAATTTTTTATATGAGTGGCGGGACCTCCATTTTAAAGTCGACTGTGAACGATAGATTTTTGAGAAACTTTTCATGGCAATTTTATTTCGCTCTCAGAGAGTTTTTCCCAGAAATATCAGAAGAATCTGCTGAGAGGAAGTCGCCGCAGCTATATTTGTTCATGTTTTCGTTTTGTTGCAGATGTCTGACAAGGGGTTTGAGCAGCGCCCCCTAGTTACTAAACTACGACGACTTCATTGCCTTTATCTCAGCCATCGAATCTTTTCGTTGTTCTAACGATACGTTTAAATTTAATTGTATTCCTTGTCTTTTCTTACAACATTGTCCAGTGTGCCTGGGAACAGAGAAAGCAACAGCTTAGGTAAGACTGGCAACGATCCTATTCTATATACTTAGACCTCAATACTCATTCAGATACCATGATAAAAAGTCTGCAGCGTAGAATCACTCTGTTCTCCTAACAAGGCTCAAGAGACTAAGCTAATAAGCTAAGCTATAGGATGCTCGAAAGAAGTGTCTTACATTCTCAACTCTTCTGCATTACAGTGGAACCCTGATAGCGCAATGACTGTCAAGAATATTTTAGTTCTATCAAGAAAACTTTGATCCATCAGCATATTTCATGAAGCAAAAACTGGAAGTGTTCTATTCCTTCCTCTTGTCTTTTAAGTCTCTACTGAATTTCACGAGTATCTTAAAATGCTGCTATGGCCACTGTCAGGTTATCTCAATAAGCTCTGTGGCCTCAGGCCATTAGTTAATGCAAAATGATGTTGAACGCAGCATTGTGACAAATCCTGCAAGTACTCATGACATTTAAACAAAGAGTTTTGTCAACTCCTTGTAGCTTATTGGAGTTAAGACTTTTACTAACAGCCTTTCATTGTACCAGGCAGCCATAGTTCGGAATAGGTGCAATATATTATTACCCAGAGTACTCCATTGTTGGCCATTTGGGCCTTTTAAATCCGTTCATTGTTTTGAGTTCACTATACCAATTAAAAAAATTTAAAATTTAGTTATTCAGACATCCGAAAATATCCCTAGAATATCATCATTGAGGTAAACTTTCCAAAACTTCTATCTGGAGTGTACACAGTACCTCGTTTAAATTTGTATTTTCAGGACACCAACGGTACACTTATGCCTCTTAGAGTCGAAGGAAACTACCTTGTAATTTCCAGTGAAAAATCATATTCTCCTACATTAGCTAATGCTCTCTCTCTCTGGAGGAACTGCTTCTACCTTTTGGAAAGTAGTAACAACAGTAATGCGTAACTTACGAAGACAAAATACTGCATTCAGTGGCAAGTAATAAGAGTCCAGAAATTTCTGAAAATGATAAAAATAAGCAAGAGCTTTCTTGTTTTTAGGAATTGGCATTGAATTAGCAAGTAGCCGTAGTCTAGTAGGTTGTATGTTGGCTTATTAGACGTCAAGCCACCGTGCAGAAATCTCGATCAAATCGAAAAAAATTTCTAAGGCGACTTCCTCTCGACTGATTTCTGGCAAAAACCCTGTGAGAGTAAAAAAATAATTCTTAAAAGTCTGTCGTTCGGAGTTGGCATTAAAATGTAGGTCCCGATACTCTGAGAGTAAAATACAATTGCCATGGAAAAGTTTTTGAAAAATCTGTCGTTCGTAGTCGCCTATAAACTGTAGGTCCTCCGCCACTTGTAGATAAAATTAATACACACAACATGAGTGCTGTGAGCAGCTAGGTTGTAATCCTGACTGAAAGGTTGTAATGACCAACTGTATACGTATGCATGTCCTAAAATTCTTCGAAATACCAATGACCTCCGATGAGAGTTTACATTCAGAAATCAGTTTTATGCTGTGTGCGGTATTACTTAGAAAATGTAAATTTTAAATAAATTTCACCTTAATTCTGTAGGTGCATATACATGCTGTCGTACTAAATATGTTCATAAATTAGAGAAAAAAACCCTCCAACAAAAAGAAAAACATTGTTTTTGAAAAAAAAACAAACCAACGAATTGTAGTAATAAACAGCTTCATGTTGCAAGTAGATTTCACATGCATGCAATAACCACTAACAAAATATGAATGAAAACCAACATTCACATACACACACACACACACACACACACTCAGACATCTGTATATTTAAATCTGAATCATTGTGAAGCAGCCCAGGACTTATTGATCCAAAGGGTAAAAGAAGAGAACATTGATGTCGCTATCATAAGCGAACCGTACAGGATACCACGGAATAATACTTGGATCACGGATGAATCTACTACTGCCGGCGATATGGATTTGTGGGTCATTACCCTTCCAGCAAACCTATACACGGGACACTGGATTCGTAATGGCCAGGATTAAGGGGGTTTTCGTTTATAGCTGTTACGCGCCACCGAGGTGGTCGATGGAGGATTTCAACATATACTGGAGAGCTGGCGTCACATGTGCGGCTAAACACCCCCGCTATTATTGGGGGGGACTTTAAGCCTGGGCGACGAATGGGGTAGTAGATATACTAACGCCAGGGGTCGCTGCCTATTGGAGACATTGCTTCCCTTCCTGTGGCGCTGTTGAATGACGGAAGAGGCAAACAATTTAGGAGGGCTGGAACGAGCTCAATAATAGATTTGTCTTTTGTGAGCGAGAGCCTTGTTTCGCGGACCGCGTGGAAACTTACAGAGGACTTTACGAATAGCGACCATCAAGCAATCGTGATGACGCTTACAGGACGCAACACGAGAGGAGACGGATTGCCGAAGTTTACGGGACCTAAATGGAAGGACCTCCTGCTTCGACAGGGAGACATACGAATTGATGCTGTCATCTTTTCATACGAATGGCAGCACTGTCGAAGAAATGGTGAGGGGCGTATACGAAGTGTGAACATCGCGTGTGATGCTGCTATGCCTAGGAGAACTGTATGTAGGGGCGTGCCCCCTGCTACTGGTGGAATGACGAAATTAGAAGTCTGCGGTCTGCATGCTTTGGGGCGCGAAGAAGGGCCCAGCGTACGAGAGGGAGACCGACATGGGAAACCGAACGGGCTGCATATTGAGGATCTAAGGCATCGACTTAGAAAAGCCATAAAAAGGAGCAAAAAACTATCCTTTCACGCGGATATGCCAGGAGGCTAACATCAATCCTTTTGGGACAGCGTACCGAGTCGTCTGCAGAAAATTCGGAGCTCAGCCTAAACTAGGCTGTCCGATTTTGCTACGGGAGATTGTCAGTACATTATTCCCACAGGGTCAGCCCTACACTTTTATAAGTAGGGAACCGGAGGCGGTTCATACCATACCCGAGGTAACAGGAGAGGAGGTACTTGCAGCATGCGCCAGAATAGGAGATAAGAAAACACCGGGACCGGATGGAATCCACAACGGAGCACTTAAGGTGGCTATTCGACATAGGCCGGATATGTTCACCAATTTGTTTCACAAATGTTTTGTAGAGGGTATTTTTCCACGTAGATGGAAGAGCAGAAATTGGTTCTCATTCCAAAACCTGGCAAACCTCCAGGTGAACCATCATCGTACCTCCCATCTGCCTACTTGACACGATGGGAAAAATATTGGAGAGGATAATATACAATCGACTGCTGACACATGCCGAGGCGAGAGGGCTCTCTCGGACCTGCAATACGGATTTAGGAAGGAACGTCCACTGTTGACGCGATAAGGAGAGTGGTCACATTGCAAAAGATGCAATAGAAGGCGAAAGATGGAGATTTGGCTCCAAGGAATATTGCGCGGTTGTCACACTTGACATTAGGAACGCGTTTAATTCGGCGAATTGGGGCGGATTATGAGAGCCCTTTTCAACATGGCTCGCCGCCATACCTAATGGAGATTCTAAATGATTATTTTCAGTACAGGAAGCTAATATACCTAACGGATGATGGAGAAAAGGAGTACGTAGTGACGCGCGGTGTCCCGCAGGGCTCTGTACTTGGGCCACTACTGTGGAACATCATGTACGATGGTGTACTTCGACTGCAATTGCCAAACGGACTACGATTGTGGGCTTTGCAGATGACATTGCCATAGTCTCGGTTGCTAAGACGGTAAAAGAAATAGAGGAGAAGACGAACATAGCGATTCGAAAGGTCGGAGCATGGCTTGATGAGGCAGGTTTGACACTTGCTGCACATAAAACGGAAGCCGTTTTGATAAGCGGCAGGAAGATAGTGAGAAGATGGAAGTGACCATTGGAGCATCAAGATCGAATCGAAGAGGTTCTAAAATACTTAGGAGTGATTATCGACGACAGGTTGAACTTTAAGGAGCACGTTAAATTCATCGGCGAAAAGGCATCTGTAACCCAGGGAGCACTGACGAGGATGATGCCAATATTGGAGGACCCAATCCATTTAAGAGAAGGATAATATCGAGGGTTGTAACCTCGATAATGTTATATGCTTGCCACATATGGTCGGAGGCACTCTCCGTCGGACAACAAGGAGGAAACTGGCTCGGTGTATCGTCTAAGTGCGATCAGGCAGAAAAGTGGCTTCAGGACAGTGTCTGATGAAGCGGTACTGGTATTGGCAAAGACAGTACCGATAGACATATTGGCGGATGAAATGAGGCGCATATACTTTCGCCGTCTCGAGCAACCGGGACAAATGGTAGCTATAAGAGCGAGGAACGAAGAACTTCCATGCACAAATGGCAGTCACGATGGGAGAACAGTTTAAAGGGGAGATGGACATTTCACCTTATTCCCGATATAACCCTTGGATGGAGAACAATCACTGCGAGCTGAACTATTACGTGACCCAGTTCCTAACTGGTCATGGATGCTTCAGGAAGTACCTGCACAGATTTGGACATGATAGTTCCCCTATTTGCCCAACTGTGTAGATGAGGAGGAAGATGCGGAGCATATTTTAACATGTGCCCAGATTTAGATGGCCGGTGAAACGAGTTTTTGTACCAAACCGGCTAATGGAAGAGGTGATGAATTCTAGGATTCTATGGAGCCAATACAGCCAGAGAATGGCTGAAGTTATGCTGCAACTGCGAAGGTTGGAGGAACGAAGGCGAATTTAAATTAGTAGGATAAGCTTTAAAGCTAAACAGCCCTCCGCGAAGTAATACCTTACGGCAGTCCCGCGGGGGGAGAGTGGTTGAAGTGTGTAGGGGGTGGGTTTAGTACGTAGGCACAGTGATGGTGAATCGTGCACTCTTTTGTTGGAACAAAGTGTCTTTCGAAGATTACCACCTCGGCTTAAGACAAAAAAAAAAAAAAAAAACATCTGTATATTTACACAAACCGAAATATACCAACATGATGTTTAAATCCACTAAAGAAAATACAAAAAAAAATTCGTAAAGAAAATGACTAAAAACCGCAAAGGTACTCTTTGGTTAACACATACACTCATGCAAGCAGCCATCATGTATCATATTTACATATGTATGTATGTATGTATGTATGTATGGATGATAAACACTTACAATATATGATATACACACGCTCAAAAGGGAATGTAAATATTATTACGGTTACACCAGGCTACAGCATTTTTTTTTTTTTTTTTTTTTGCGTAATCCATGTCACTTTTAAGAAACTCATCATTTCTGAGATCCCTAAAAATTACACTGTATACCACTGTATATCAAAATCTGTAGTGCAATGTTATCACAGCCACACTAGCAAGCACATACCATCCACCCAAAGAAGTCCGAAAAAGTATTGTTCTTGGTATCAATCGTTTAATGTTTTTTAAAAACCATTTCTTGTAGCCTAGTGTCACACCGTATTTCGACTTCGTTTCTTCTGCATACATATGTAAATATGTATGCATGTATTCAAGTATTTTATTTTATCCATACCTTCGTACCTTTTTGCGAGAACAGTAATGAAAAAGAAAACCTATTTTCATGATGACATAAAGTGTTGCCCTGTCTCAGTTTCCTTTGCCTGTCTCTACATCGACCAAATGTGTGTCCTGTGGCTATGTAACTTTGGTAATGTTAACGTATGTCTAAATGTAATTTACATGTAAATAACAGTGTTTCCCAGTGAGTTTTTTTTTCGTTTACTTTTAAAACGTAAATCCGCTCAAAGTTTTGATTCAAAGTTTACGATTTAACTTGTCTCACGACCAGGTTTTTTTTCCCTTCGCTATGAGCGATATTCTGGGAAGTGCTTTAAGAAGATATGACAGTTAAGCAAATAGATGTAGCCTAAGAGTTGTCATATGATGTTCGAATGCTCTCGATTAGAATGCCTAGACTGAATAACCAAATTGCTGCTCTAAACCTTACGTTACGTGGTTACGTGGTGCATTGAGAAGCTGTTGGTAAAAGTCTTATCCCCATTAAGCTAGAAAGAGCTGAGAGAACTCTTAGTTTAAGAGTCGTTAGAATTTGCAGGATTTGTCCTAATGGTGTCCACAAAATCCTTCTCCACTTATTAACCATTAGTCTGACACCACTGAGCCTAGGAATATTATCTTTCAGTGCCCGTAGTAGTACTTTAAAGCATCTTACTTTGCCCTTTTTGAACAAAAAAGAAATGAAAGAGATGATAAACATGTTAATAGAGCCCTGGGGTATTTTTATAAAAACTCCTTCAATGCCATTGTCCTGGCAAACTTCAGGATATTTACTCAATGCCTGCACAGAACTTGATATGGACGCAAGTGTTTCCTTCTGGTATGCTTTAATGTCTCCTAGGTTCCAAGTATGTTTGCTGATGATTCATTTCCATCACTACAGAATCTTCTTACTGGGTTCAAGATGATCAGCGTTTTAAAATAAAATTTTTATTTGTAGGGCCTCCTACTCCAAAATATGCTTTCCCATGGCTGACGGCAATGATAAAATTCACTGGTTTTTTCAAAGACGTCACAAATAGAGTTTCATCTCCATCCATACGATTTTTTGTTGTCGATTAAGGTGTTTAAGGTGATTCGTCATTGTTTTCCATTCTATGAATATGAATATTTTGCACGAGCTATCAGAACGGATTATTGAACTCGCACTGTGAACAGGACCACGAGATTATGCGTTTTGGCGAGTTTGAGTTTTTTAAGTCGCAGGCATATGCGACTAATCCTCAAGCCACAGCGATACTCAAAACCAATGCCAGCGCTCAATATCAGTCTGATTTATGCGCCAGTGTAATGGAAAATGAACATTTCAAGTACGCTTGTGGTGTTTTATGCCACATACAGTGGCATCAGTAGATCTTTCAAACGCCTATCAAATTGCGACGATAGGAGACGCTTTATGAATTGAGCGTAATTATCACGAGAGATCAGTATCGAAAACTGTTTCTACTTTGGTAAACGCGTTTTTCTTACTATCTTTTTCACAAGCTAAACATACATACATACTTAATGGGTCATTACAAACTAGCTCCTCACACCACTTATGTTATGCCTGTGTTAATTTTACACACGAGTGGTAAACTCAACTCCGAACGATAGAGCTTTTGCCAGAAATCTGTCGAAAGGAAGTCGTCGAAGAAATAATTTTTCATGTTACGTTTTTGATGTCTGACCGGGGTTTCAAACCCTGGCCTTTCGTCTAATAAGCCAACACACTACCTAATAGACTACGGCAACTTCTTGAGTACTTATTTTAGTGCAATTATTTTCCCAATTGGTTGCTGTTTTTAGGATCATCATTATCTCCCTACAAAACGTCTTTCTCTATAAACTACAATGGCGCGTCATAGTTAGAGGACAGGTGTTAGAGGACAGGTGTCCGTCGGTTTGGAACCCACTGAGTTTGTGGCGTAAACAATCTGTCATTAAACTGTTTTGCGGCAAAGCAGCAAATCGATTAACAAACTGAGACTGCAGGCAGATATAACTAGAAATTTTTTCTGGCAACCTTTATCTCCTAACAAGGAATATGGATTTTGGTCTTAATGCAATCAACCTAATCCCATTAGAAATATGCAGCCGCGCATAGTTGATTACGTACATAACGTACATAATTAGTCACTACAACCCTTCAGTCAGGATTACGACCTAGCTTCTCACACCATTCATGTTGAGTGTGTTAATTTTATACATGAGTGGCGGGACCTACAGTTTAAAGTCGACTCCAAACGACAGATTTTTGAGAAACTTTTCATGGCAGTTTTATTTACTCTCAGAGAGTTTTTGCCAGAAATCTGCTGAGAGAGGAAGTCGCCGAAGAAACATTTTCATATCCTCGTTTTTATGTCTATTTTGGGGTTTGAAGCGTGGTCTTACGTCTAATAATCCAGCACACTAACTACTAGACTATGGCAACTACAATTCCACAGTATGTGAACTTAACTTAAAGAGGTCAAGACTAGATTTAGTTCTCGATCTAGTTAATGGTCTGGTGAATAATATTGTTGGTGCCCCATTCCAGTTAAAGCTTTTTAACATCAATGGTACGATTACGAATTACACAACTTTCTGCCAAACAAATGATTATGTATTGTTTGCCAACTGTAGGGCACCATAAGAAATTTTCCAAATAAAATTTTCGTTCTTCGTAAAAATCATGTGCATGTTCATGCTTGTAAATCAATGTTTAGATTTCTTCTTCACTGCAAGACTTTTGACTGTTTTGAGAAATATTTATTTTACATAACCGTTCCACGTCCCCCCCCCCCTCTTTAATGCATAGAAATTTAAACGTGCCTGTGCTTGGAGAAAAAACGTGCCTGTGCTCGTATTTAAATGAATAAAAAAAATATTCGAAATTCTATTTTTTTTGTTTGTTTTTGCATTCGATTGCACCAAAAATGTTTGCTCTTTCAAATGAAATTATTCGAATACCAACAACGAATACAGCAGAAGGGGGGAGGGGGGGGGGGTATAATAGGTTTCCATTACATTACATGGCATGCCATATTAAAGAAAGTAAAGGGTTTTTTGCCTATGAACCCTAACAAGAGTAGCTTTGGCTGGGGCTGCAGTAACAACCTGTGCAACTGAACTGCACACAGCCCTTAAGAACGTGAGTATAACGTATCATGGTTTAGTAGCTGTTGCAAGACATGGTTTTATTTCAAACAGTTACACGTAATTTGTGTGGCAAACAAAGTGCTTTTGAGTAGACATCCTTAAGGTGGCAGTTTCACAGAAGGCAAATGGTATGACTGAGACTGAGACTCTGCCATAATTGTAGTTGCATGGAATTTTTTTTCGTTGTTGTTGTTGTTATTTTTTTTTTTTCAGATAAAAAGTCCTGTCGTATAATAAACTACAATTTACATTTTAATTCTCAGTTGCATTTATTCCCCCACTTAATAACAAATAAGAATAATAACAATGGAAACGTTGATAATGATGATGAGGATGATGATGACAAGAATGATAATGTTAAGGATAATGATAAATGTTTGGTTTTGTATCCTTTTTTTCTCCTTTTCCACTTAAGCTGATTGGTTCAGTTGTTTCATATTCTCATATTCTTTGTTTTCTTTGTCTAAAAAAGAAAAAGAAAACCAAATAAGAACGTAGTAAAGAATAAAGAGAGAAGAACGTTTAGCAAGAAAAATCCAAAACCAAGGTGTCGTATACCTAATGACGAATGACAAGCAAACAGTTTAAGAATATGTCTGAAAGACAAAAGAAAATATTTGCAGTTCTGCAAGAGTTGACAGATTTGGAGTAGAACGAACGAAAAATCTCTTGGCATTTTTTGCCGTCATTTCTTAAGGCATATGATGGTTAGTCAGCCATTATGATATTTTCTTTTACTGCCGTTAGCTTTACATGTAAAAGTTATCGAACATAATTGTCTCCCGAATATCTCAATCATTGTTTTCTCTCTCTTCGAAGCATTGACTTTGTATGTCCTTCTAATTGCAAGTCCTTTAATATACGACCCTGCAATAATATCAAGACATCGTATCAGATCCTGCTCAGAGATTTGTTGTGGTTACAAGAACTTTAAGATTCTGCGGGTGATGACAGTAAACGAAATCGTTTAAATTTCACACTCCATGCGATATTAAGGAATCTCAGCCATCCATTCCCTTAAAAAGGAGAAAACCTTTACAGCTACAATTCGCCGTATTCCAGTGGGTAGTGTGTTGACTTATTAAACATGAGGCCTTGGTTCAATAGCCCAGGTCAGACGTTCTCTAATAAATCGAAATGTGAAACAATAGTTCTTGGGTGACTTCCGCTCAGCAGATTTCTGGTAAAAACTTCCAAGTTTCTTTCAAGTTGTTAAAAAATCTGTCGATTGGAATCGTCCTTAAACTGTATATCCTGCCACTCATGTATAAAATTAACACACACAACATAAGTGTTGTGAGAGGCTAGGTTGTAATCCTGACTGAAGGGTTGAAGGGTTGTAATGACCAATTATCTCACTAGCTCTCACTAGCTCTCACTAGCTCTCACTAGCTCTCACTAGCTCTCACTGTATTTAAATCCTAACTCAACCTGTACTATAGATATCCTGCAATTCTGTGCATAGTCACAACCAGGTCTATTACTGCTTCGTTATAAATTAATAAAAACGATATTCGATATCAGAATTCCAATTAGCGACTTGGGATCAGAAGATGTGGAATCTAGTAAAGGAGCCTTTGAAGAGTACACCGATGGCTTTAAAACACCGCACAGGGCGGGCTGTAATAATATTAAGGGTTTCGATATAAAATTCCTGTGTTTCCAGACGGACTTCATGGCCATTTTGAAAGTCGCAATATGCTAGCTTGGCGTTGGGAGTTTTCGCTCTTTATTTAATCAGACTGCATTTAAGTTCCAAACGAACTTCAGCTAACGCCCCTGCTCATTCATGTATTCACAGAGAACTTACAAATCATTCAAAAGTCGACTCTAATATGAGTTCTAGAATATAAAAATATTGTAGGAAATTACATCGCTAATGAGCTGACCAGCGCTGTACCGACCAGCGCTGATAATCTCACAATTTACAACTTCGTTGCCAGCAATAGATTACGTTCAGTATTGCTGTACTCTGATGGAATTCTAAACTGATTGCATTCTGCCCTTAAATCGCATGAGCGTTGATCGCGGAATTGCAATTCTAACTCGAATAAATTCTGTGCAAGCTGCCATTTTTTGTTATCCTTGATCGAAGTTTCCATTATAAAAACAGCTGCAATAGCAAGATTTATTATGACGGAGTATAGTTTTCCTATAAGAAATGTTTGCTTTCCCAGTTAAATATTAAATGTAGTATTGCCATGGGACTAAATGCTAAACTAAGTGGGATCTAATCTAACCTATTGTATGCTATGACGTCATATGTCATAAGCTTTTTCGTTTGAACTATTAACACTGTTATTAGCTAAGCTAGTTTCTATAAAATTATAATGTTTCTAATGAAAAACTAATACACATGTTGACAAATGTTGTCAGTCATCATAACCCACTCAAAATATGTGACTGACTGACTGGCCAATTACTTTGGCTTCTTGTAAGCTGCCTGTGTAAATGGTTTTCCATTAAAATTTATTTTTTTTTTGTGTTATTTTACGGACTGACTGTATAACTGAACAGCACAGGACATTAATAAACAACCAGAAGGACAAAAGACAACAACAAATAAAATGAAATTAAAAAAACAAAAATTAAAAATAGGTAAGGAAGGTACGCACCAAGTAATGGCCATACAAAGAAAAAAAAACTAAAGAACTTTTAACACTCAACTATAATGATGATAAAATATTAAAAAAACAACAACAAAAAATATAGAAAATGTTTCTCAAGGGTATTGTTTTGTTAAAAAGTTAAGCAAAAAAACTTCTTCACAAAGCGTAACTGTATGTGTGGTGTGTGTGTGCCTGTGTGTAACTTGACCTATTTGGCTCGTTTACAGGTTTTTTGCTATGCTTTTTAACGATAGAAAGGAAAAAAATTTACGTGGAAAAAACTTTCGAAAATGCTGTGATGCACACAGCACACAGCACACAATACACTGTGCGTCTCTTATTTCCAGGGTGCGTCTGTGTGCCCGTGTATTTAATTTAATCAAAAAAAAAAAAAAAAATTTTAGTCGCGTTTTTTTTTTTTTTTTTATTACCATTTTTTGTCAATTTCAGTTTTACTTCGATGTTATAGACCACGTGTGACGAGATAATGACGTTATGGTGATGGCATAATGGAAAGCACAAAAAAAAATGGCGAAAAAGTGAATTTCACTCGCATAAATGAATGGGAATTAAACGAGAAAAAAAAAAGACACACACAGTGCTATAAAACTGTAAATAATTTGGCTAATGAATAAAATATTTCGTAAAAATGTTGACAATGCTTGTACACCAACAACAACAACAACAACAACAACAACAAATAATTGAATTATTTTTTTGTTTGTTTGAAACTATTTTTATTGTATTTGAATGAAGTCAAGGTCTCAAGTCACTTAAATTGTTTCTGCCATAGGATTGATGTTCCATTAATTAATTCAACAACAAATTGACAAAAATCTCCTCTATAATCCTTCCTGAATAATTAGCCTTGTTTACGTTTACAAACAACAACAGTTTGTGAGTGAAAGCAAATATAAGCGTAAAACCAATCGTTGGCATCTTATTTTGGATTTCAAAAGGCCAGTGTACAGTTACAAATTAATTTTGTAGCGGAATTTAATGCTTGGATAACAGCTTAATGAAGCCAAAGGAAATAAAGGAAGACATAAAGTTCGGCTGCACAACTCAAAGCTGCTGTTGTAGAAACTGTTGTTGAAAATTCAATTTTCACAGAATATCGGTCCTTATATTGAGTATGTGGGAGATACATTTCCATTTTTTATTTGTTTGTAAGATTTTCCATTATGTGTTAGGAGTATAACATCGAGTAAATGATCTCCAAGGCGTCTTTAGCTGGAGTACATACGAAATTTTTAATTTCTCATGACACTCTAGAGCATAAAAGAGGTAAAATCTCACCAAGCTTAGCTTTGAGTGCTTTAAGTGCTTTGAGTGCCTCTGTGGTTCGTGGCTTATGCAGGGTAAAATCGAAATGTCAATGTGACAATTTGCAGGGCGGTTCGTGGCGCGTCATCACCCATCTCATCCAACTTTGGCCAATAGAAGTTGGTAAACAAAGACTTTTCTTGTACTCAAAGAAATATGGACTGATGATGCCGCCAGTCCAAAATCCAAAGCGAACGGTGAGTTTTAGAAAGCCATTTAATCTCTTCGATCTCATTTGATTTGGTATCATACTGAAATTCAATATTTTTGTTTGTTCACGTACCCAATCATTCTGAAGCTAGATCTCGCTGGATCTCGCTGGATCCTGGCTGAGGCCGATTTTTTAACGTAAATTTGGTTCTGTTACCAATCACTCCAGAGCCATCTTTCTTTTTTAATTTTCTCTGGAAAAAAAGCCCTTCAAATGCCTCTTCTCTCTATAGAAATATGTTGGCCAAAGTAGTGGTGAGGCTGTTCTTCACATGGCCTGCTCATGGCCACGAATATCCATACGCTATTGCACCCAGAGCCTGATTAGCGACCTGATTGTCAGATATTGTTATTGACCAGGTTTTATAGTTTCTATACAAATTGAATTGAGTATGTCTTAAGATGCCATAGACTTCAGCGAGTTCCACTATGGTTTGGGAATATTTCAATCTAGAACAAGGACTTGTGCTCATATCCCAACATTTGATGTCTAACAATCCGTATACCCCTTAATAGTGCCCGCTCTAAGAGAGTATATAGGTTCTACGTCTGACGTAGAGCCTCTACGTTATACCAAAACTACAAAAGAAAACTTAAACTTGCTGACGCTTAGCTATACTCCTGTAAGTACATGCTGATAATGTGCTCCTACAAATTTTCTTTGCACAGGTTACTGGAGAAGCATCATAATTCGAATGCAGTTCATAAGTCAGCTTATAGAACCACTGAGAACTGTGGAACTGGGAATCTAGTAAGGATAAGAGTGAGTAAATCAATAAACAGATTGACATAACAAGCGTGCTCATTATGAGATGCTTAGTAATTAGATGACTAGATAATCGAATACCGAACATGCCTGAATGAATAGCTCCTATGAGTAATGAACCAAGCGTTATCGCATTATCTCGAACATTATCTACAATCGCGCATTTTAAAGTCTAGCGGTAAAATGAGTGGTGTCTGCAATACGTTGGCGCAGGCAAAATGTGGCGGCAAACCTACTTGTGCTGTAACGCGTCGGCCAGTCTATAAACATCAGCAATCAATATTCCTTGACCAGAACTCACAGACATGATTTGTACATGATAGTTGATATGATTACTAGTCACTGCCTCATTATCGCTTACTCAAGAAGGAATAAGTAATTCACATCACAGTTTTAAGGTGGCAGCAATAACATAGAGGAGTACGAGACTTTCACCCTCAATTAACTCCGTCGATGTAAAAGAACTAGGAAGTCCGCGTAGTTTAGTAGGTAGCGTGTCAAGTCATTAGATGTGAGGCCAGTCTCAGTCTCAGTCTCTCCAGGTCAGACATCTTCAACAAAAGAAAATATCAAAAAGAATATTTCTTTGGCGACTTTCTCTCAGCGGATTTCTGACAAAAACTCCGAGAAAAAAAAAGTGGCTATGAAAAGTTTGTCTAAACAAAATCTGTCATTCGAAGTTGACATTTAACTGTAGGTCCTGCCATTCATGCATAAAACTATCACACCCAATACGAATAGTGTTAGAGGCTAGATCGTAATCCTGACTGAATGGTAGTGATGAGACTATCACTTTGCTGTATTAATTAACAGAAAACAGTTTTTATTATGCAACTTTTTAGACAGTCTAACTAAAATCCGAAGCCTGTGGACGTCCTTAAGAGCTTTGGGTACGTACAGTTCAATGCTGTGATTTTAAGGCCCGATTTGTTGTGAATAATAACTAAAGGCCTCAAGAATTTATAGTAACTCTTATTGAGACCATTGCTGAAATAGATTGATTGATTAATTCCCTGATCTAATGTAGTCGATATCAGTATGCCACGATTACATGCTATCCTATAATTTAAGGAGGAGATAGCCAGTCCCCTGGATGTTGTACTTCAAACATTATCAATCGATGATATTTTTTCACTTCATTAGATTGGCCACTGTTGATCAATATCACTTCTCCGAAAGTTAGCTCACTCACTAGTTTGCATATAGAAAACGTTGCTGGGAGACTGATAATCTTGTTTACTTGTTTCGCTTATGGGCAACCATTACAATAACAGCCGTGAGGCTGGATCAATGGTTAGGTAATTAGATTTCTAAGTTACATGAACAACTGTATTCTATTCGATTGAAAATTTAAACTTTAATGCAAAATATTCTCGAGTGTAATAAGATTTCTAAACAAATTGTAGATCCTCTTGCCCCATATAAATCCACAATCTGTTTAAAACATTGTGATTTTATTTCATTTGCTGCTAAAAACTTAATTTAGAAAGCTTATCTTATTAAATAATGGCATAAAAATTTATTCTTTAATGAAAATTATAATTTAAGATTTTACTACTAACCACCTCATGTTAAATATATACAAACACATACACACACACACATACAATTTATTAACTTAAAAGATGAAAATCCAATGAAGGAAATAATGTTACAACAATAGAAGAGAGCACACATAATGAGTGTGAGTGAATAAATGAATAAGAGAGAGTATTGTCACTCACAGTCATAAAGCAAGTAAACAGTGTCATAAACGTACATATGCTTTAGAAATAAATAGATATGTACAGTTACCACAGCTGTTAATACCACACTAATACAATAGAAACATAAAATAATACATGAAAATATGTACGTATGTATTTGTATAATACATCCTTATCCTGTAGATGAACTCAAGTGGCTAAAGAAACAAAAGACACTGCCTGTCAGTATTTAATGCTCACACATCCTTGTCATTGTTATACACACATCTACTATTATTTATTCGCCATTCATAATTACGTATGCATAATACATTATAATGTTATTAAATGCATATTTTCTTATGTACGAGTATACATGTATATGTATACAGGAATATATGTATGTATGTATGTATTTATGTATGTATGTATGTATTTGTGACAATGTCATCAACATAAAAAAAATTTTTTTATTACAAATACAATTCATACATACACATAATATACATATGAATACGAGTAATTTATATAAAGGACTATACTGGGTGTTAATTTCAAATTTATATTCTGAATATATCCTTGTTTATCGAAAACGTCGAGTTGTAGTGGTTTAAGAATGCAAATGTAAGCATCCCAAAGTAGAATACAGTAAAGCACAAGCAATTTATAAAAAAAATAAATTTTAATGACGTCATTTGCCCTCTAAATAAGTCATTCAAAACTCAGGAAGATTTTGTCCCATGCTGCCAAGAAACAGAATATTCTCTGGTCTATTCTTTCTCTGCCACATAAGCTTCTGCACAAAGTGTTGTAAGGTCTCTAAGCAATAAGAGGCCTGTGACCCATTATAACTACAATCTGTGGTCTATTCTTCTCTTCCATAACAACTTCTGCACAAAGCGTTGTGAGGTTCTTGAGCAACCACAGGCCAGTGTGCCATTATAACTATTAACTGGCCAGGTTTAATGCAAATTTTATACTCCATATACCCATATTAGACCAGATATATCTGGTCTCACTACAATTTCGCTAAATTGCAATGGAGAACCATAGAGAACCAAATGTGTTCGCTAAAGGGATCCTACAGTAGTTAGCAAAAGGACTTTAATTCTCATTTAAAAACTATTTTCAGTGATGAGGGTATATTTTGGGATGAATAGATATGTAAACAAACAAAATTATCGAATTTGGAACGATACCAATCCACAAGGAATCCTAAAGGATCCAATTAATGTAGACCCGACTGTTTGATAGCTGAATATTGCACTTCAACGACATTGCTCAAGCAATCACAGCCAACGGAGAGGACTACAGGTCGATGATTATCAACTTCTTTTGACTTGAATTGAATGATCAGGATACCAATGACATGTGGTTTAAACAAAATGCCGCTACATAGCACATTGGATATTCTGCACGAGCGTAAATGTGATGTGAACTGATAAACGAGGACAACCCATGCCAAACACAATAAATACAAAAGCGAGCTATGGTTACAACCTAGTTTCTTACATCACCCATCTTACATCTCATTTTAACATCGACTCCGTCAGACTCAAGACAGCCTTGAGAAACTTTTCATGGTAATTGTATTTACTCTCAGAGTTTTTGGCCAAAAGACTGTTGAGAGGAAGTGGTCGAAGTAACACTTTTTTGTTTTATACACCGCGGCTGGCCTCACAGTACCACATTCGATCGGACCAATTTTCGAGTGTATGCAGTCGTACCTCGGCAATGTCATCACGCATCACGATATCAAATCGCAGCTGCTTGGCGGCCAATTGCCATCACCATTTCGAATAAAAAAACCGGCCATCAAACGTTTGACGCAATAAATCAATTGTGGCAAGAGATGCGTGCCAAGTTGCACCATCCTGTTGTAACCAAATACATCGTTCACATGAATACCATAAAGAACGGGAACAAGAAAAAATTGGTTATCATTGTGAAATGGGTGTCTCCATTGACCGTAATGGTTGTTCCGTCCTCATTTTCAAAGAGTTATGGGCGAATGGTGTCTTCAATCTACAAGACGCACCAACTAGACAGTCGTAAGACCAAACAGAATCGCATAATAGAAGTATTGCCAGATTTGAAATAACCTATGGTCCAACTTTAAACCGATAGATGGCCCACCCTACATGTGCACAAGATTTTACCACAAAATTTAGCTCGAGTAATTATGCGTATGCCTTATCTGTGCTTTCTAAGAGAACTCAATTGAAGGACATCCATTATTCGATTCACCGATGCCTTATATGTTCAAAATGTATTGACATTTCACAGCAGCATAACAGAATAATCATCATCATTATTCCATAGGATACGTTTCCCAAAAACCTTCGCAACACCCATTGTTATTGCAATATTTTAAAGAGCAAATAAGAAGAGTAGAAAAAAAACCCATTACCGTGCATACAATATGGAGGGAATAAGTAGAAGAAAAAAAAAACAAATACAATCAAATCTAAGTAGGATTATATGTGAGTATTATTTGTATTTTATGCTTGTATTTGTGTCCGTGTTTGTGTTTATGCTTATTTGCTTATACAGTTGCCATATATTTGTATTGTGTGTCAAATGTTTATATGCATAGTTGCCATGTTTATCTTCTGCTTCAACTGTAATCCTAATGTATAGACTCGATATTACGATTTAAATTATTTAAAAATATAAAAGCAACAACAACAACAACAACAATATTTTACCTATATACAGGTTCCTTCATGTTTCAGTTGGTTTTATTCAAAATTCTGTACAATTTATCGTAATTGATTACAATTCTATTGAGATTGGTCGACATTTGAAAATCTTTGGTAACTATAATGGCCTAACAGATGATATCTTAACTTGAAGTGGGCTAGGCTGCTGTAAAAAGCCATGTCCTTGCTAGTGAATTTAAAGTCAATATGATGACAACTGCTTTTGTTGCTTGATTTTGAAGAAGAGAAAAATAATCATCAAACCCGGTTTGAGCAGGTTTAATATCCTGAGGCACTTTTTATTCTCCTAAACTGATTAACACCAGACCTGTTAGTGAAACAAGTGGCTGAGTGCACAGCAACGAGACTGAGCTTACATAAGAGCATGACAGATAAAAGTTATAAGCGTGCAATAATCTTTAGTATAGTTGATCTGGATATACTCATTAACTACAAAATACCTCAATCCTGATTTTCGATCCAAGTTCTAGATCCGATTCGAATAGATTCTCATATGTCCTCCGTATACACAGCAACAACAACCGAAAACGGAAAATTCAATTAAATTCATTCGTTTAATTGGCATTCCTTTGAAAAAGAGATGACAAATGACGTCACACACCCTTGATTTATTTGCAGCGGAAACATGAGATAATACGTCCATTAAATCCTCTCAGAATCCATCTTCGGAAACTCATAACAATTGTAAAGGGATACTGGCTTGCGCAGAAAGAGAAAGAGAAGGATAACAGCGAACATCTTATCTGTATTGTGAGGCACTTACGAAGCTGAAATGAAGGATTCTTGATTACATACGTACATAATTACCCATTACAACTCTTTAGTCATGATTACGACTTAGCTCCTAACACCATTTATTTTGTGTGTGATAATTTTATACATGAGTAGCGGCACCTGTAGTTTAAAGTATTAAATTTGCTTTTGAAAAAAAAAACTCATACTTGAAAGACCTTGTGTTTTCGTTTAATAAAAATTTTATTTGAATTTCGTTCAACAAAAAAGGAAAAATCAATGTTTCGAAATACAGGCAGGCAGGCAGTCTGCCTAGCAAACTGGCATAAGCTCTTGTATCTTGTATCACGAGGCAAATGAGAGAAGAAGACAACGTTGCCGTCTTCTTAAGTAAGTAGGCAAGAAAATTTGAAAGAGAAAACGAAAGAAACGAAATTATAAATGAGTGCGAGAAATAATGTGGCATAAATGAGATTGTCAATGTATAAGTGTACACTACACAGTATTTAATGCTAATAATAAATACACACACACAGACATAGGCTTACAATTACATACACTTACAGTGTGTTAAATAAGTATCCTACCGATGTTTTAAGTACTTTTTAACACATTTTTTCTTTCTTTTTTTTTCTTTTTTTTTTGTTGTTGTCTGATTCCCTTTAACAAAGACATTTTAAGTCTCACACCAAGAACAACATCAACAACAACATCCATGCGCTGTAGAAATTTCCATTTCTTCCGCACTGTATGTATGAATGGTTAGTGTAAGGCTGTGTTGTTGCCTTTTCTATTCAAAAAAAAAAAAAATTTGTGAATATTTTATTTTGCTTTCAGTTCCTTGTATAAAACTTAACTCTCTTTACACCCCCACCCCACCCCCCTTCTCGCATAACCATTCCATCCATCCTATCAATTTCTATTACAAGTGTAACCAGCCACCAGTATTTGCATTTATCTTGCGCTACAAAGTTTATTTAAGTCAAGTTTTACACGTTGTTGTAGAGATATTGTAGAGATTCTAGGAATGATGCCTAAGGGATCTTTGTAGATGGATTTTTTAAGAAATTACATAAAGGGGGATAATAAATTTCGAATTTCAAAACTATTGCAAAAGAATATTAAGTTTCTGTATGTATTTGTTTTAAACAGAAAGTTTGTGTTTTTAAGTTGAATTAGTTGATGGTTTTGAGTTTTGAAAAAAATTGAATGTAAGGATGAGATCTTCATAAGATCCTGTATTCGAACAAAGAAGGCTAGCATCCATCAATTCCAGCAGAAGTGAAATCGACTTTAGCAACTCAATTAATTCGTGCAAAGAGCATACATGCATACGTAATTGGTCTTTACAACACTTCAGTCAGGATTACAACCTAGTTCCTCATATCACTCATGTGGAGTGTGTTAAATTTATACAGAAGTGGCGGGACCTACATTTGGAAGCCGAGTCCGAACGACAGATTTTTGGGAATTTTTCATGGCATAAACAGAGCACACGTTTCCCACAAATTAATGCCACTTCGTTCGCTCGTGGTGAAGCATTTTGGCGTTCCCATGTTCCAGAAGGAATGATTTTACATTTAAGCCGAATAGTCTAACATTTACTTTTAACTTCCACGCCCTGTTTTGTGGACTAAGCTTTGTTTGCCTGGGAATTATTATTATTGAAGAGATATTACTGCGACCTTACGATCTATTTTACAGTTCTCTCTTTATAAATCCCTCTTATATTTCCACCAAGCCTACTCTTCCAACAAACTTTAGAAAGCCGCTCTTTGCCCAGCGTCTCATATGCACTTACGTGTTCAATTTTGAACCTTAATGCCTCAGAGTTTTCCAGAACCTGTTCTGATAATTCATTCTCATCATCACAGTTTAAAGTTACTGTGTTCAAAACGATTCCCTCTATCTGCACAAGTGCTCTCTGAGCCTACAGTGTCCAATGAAATCATGTTTACTAACCTAAGATTATTTCCGGATAGTCTAATGCATGACTTTAATCTCTTCTTATTATAATTAACCAACAAAAGCCTAGATTGCTTCAAACCTATTGAGTTTGAAAGAAGTCTTCAGGCTTCACTATCTTTCCTATCACTCCTACTGCACAGAAAGTTTACGCCAGGTTATCTGCCTATTTGATGTGGTAGCCAGCAAAAGATAATCCTATTTAGCCCCCCCCCCCTTGGCTGAATTACTTTCCGAAGACAATAATAAACTATCATCGAGTTAACTTCGTAAGAGCCGGATACTAGCATTGTGATTTGACAGCCAGATAGCAATACTATGTCCTGTTCTTTGTATTCCATAAAGGACTTTGACTTTCTCTTAGAAGACAGGCTTGTGCTTTCCCCTGAGCACTGGATATTTCACGATGAAACCAAAAGCGTACACTTCGTTCTCAATAGAGAAAAGTAAGGTCCCACGGTTATAGGAATATATAGCCTCTTGGTCACTTCAATCACCTTTATTACAAAATTTCCTTTTGAAGTATTTTCGAAAATCAAAAGCCGATTGCATCTGTTCAGGGTACAGTTAAGGAGAGAGCTGTCAACGATTCGATTTATTAGGTCAGGAAATCCTCTGATGGTTCTCATATTAGACTTGTCTCTTATTATGCTAAGAGTAATCCATATAGGTCTAGTCTACACTACCACATTCAAAGAACTTAAATCCAATAGAGCCTCCAGCCTCTTGCTTGTCATTGTAAGCTTTCCATGTCCTGGCCAGTAGTCTTCCGTGGAACTACCAGTCACAAAGACTACACTTTACACTTGGGTATCCATTGATGTTGAAATATTTCTCATCTTTAACGTTTACCCACATTATTTTGAATTTATTCACGAAGCAAATTTGGTAACTTACTTGCTGGTCATTGTGTTGTTTACTTGTGGGCCATTAGAGAGTTATGTTTGCCTCTGTAAAATGGGCAGCTTATTTGCTAGATGTCATAGAAACTTTATTTCTTTTGACAACTCTCTCTCTCTCTCTCTCTCTCGCTCTCAGTAGTCTTTTCGCAAAAACCGAAGTTTCGTAGACCAAAGTGTTACTCGGGGATACAACGTATGTGAGGAACTAGGCCGTAATTCTTACTCCAAAGAGTTGTACTTTTTTTAGTCTCTCGAGTATATTGCGTTTCCTGGACTGTTGCCTCTCCACAATAAACTCCAAGAAGTGCTTCTCATCTGTTGATAAAAACTTAGAGGTTTTACCTTCTAGTGAAAACTATTTACCACCATCTTTTTCCGGGATTCACAACTAAGCTGCAATTAATCGCTCTGCAGCTAATGTGATTCGCGAAACTGCTCGAAATTATAAGAAAAATGCTACCATGATGATGACCCATTGTTGATCTATTTTATTTTAAGTCCTCTGCAGTCCAATTCAGAGCCCAAGAAATACTTCCAGCAGTATAATGAAGCAGTCATGTGGACTATGAACTCTTAGGAAATATTTTTACCCTTTAACACAATCTGCATTGCTTCGAGGTATATGCTGTCAAAGGCTTTTCGAAAACAAATGAAGGCGTACTATAGAGGTGATCATCATTCAATGCAAGCTTATTGAGATCACAATCTAGCTAAACAATCTGTGCTACTGCCATTAGGATAACCGATGAATATTTAAGACGACTGACTACGCAATGACGACATAAAGAAGGAAAAATTAATCAAAAAAAAAAGTTCTCCTTAAAATTATGAAAAAAGAAATTCTAATGAACACCATTTAACACTTTCCAAATCGCTTAACAAAACTGTAACGGTTTCCTTCCTTCCTTGCCATAAACGAGTATTGCCGCCTCTAAAAAAAGAAAAAAAGTACTTCAAGTCAACGACTGTTTAGTTGCAAGACGGAAGAATTTAGAATTTTATTCCCATCCTATTTATTTTGTACCGTTATTCTCTTTTTTGCTTCCTCTTTACTGGCTGGAGAACGTATAGCAATGAAATGGAATCAAAAATGCACAGATAAGTACTTAGACGAGGATAGGTTTACTTATAAAAAGAAATGGTGGTTAGGGGAAGCAGGTTAAAAGAGAGCTTGACTGTGTGGTGACTGGTTATGCATAGTCTTCATGGCACACATACATACATACATACATATATACATACACCAGTGATGTATATGGTGATGTTTTATTTCAGGCATATGTTAGAAGGCAACGATGCTGTATTTCAAATGAAAGTGGAACAACAGTAGATACAGTCAACTGCAGATATTCATTTAAGGCATTAGACAGCTAACAGTATAGAAATACACTATGCGCAGTAAGGCATACATCTTTAATAGCAGCCATATGCATAGCTGCTAGAATTTTGCTTGCAACTGTTTGCGAAAAAAAAAATAATTGTGTAAGCTGCTGTTGTCTTACTTTATTTGACAACCCATAGACATTGAGTAAAATACTCTTCAAATTAACACGAGAGTATATCGCACACACACACACACACACCCATACTTATATACACACATACAGGGACATATGGCCATAAATATTTGGGATTTTAAAGGCATGCCAAGTTGAATTAATGGCGTGAGAAGAAAAAAAATTTTTTTTTTGTTTCAATATTTTTAAAGATTCATTCCAACACTTAATAACAATTCCTTGGCATTAAATTTGTAGAGACTTTTACACAATTTCTATGATATTTTATCTTAAAAAGGTTTTCTAATGAACTTGTCATCGCCATGTTAATTGTCTTCTTCTCATGGTTGCCTTTAAAGTCTCTATAATGCTTATTAACCCTATTGCTGTCATTTCTGCTGCTGCGGTTGCTGCTGCTGATGCTGCTGATGCTTTAGTGAATCAATGATGCATGTAAACAATTGAATCAGCATTACAATGTCAAGATACAAGTGCTTATTATTATTGCCACCATCACCGTCACCATCACATCATCATCGTCTCTTTAAAGTGCCTTCTACTTGACCTACGCCAATAAGTTGTGATACCTTGAAAATCATTTATCGCTGCTCTTATATCTCCTTCTCTCTCTCTCTCTCTCTCTCTCTCTCTCTCTCTCTCTCTGTACATTTAAACTGCTGTTAATTATTCATATTTGCCAATAATTTTATTCATAAATTTAATTTCTATTGTGAATATATTAAAGGAACTTACAAGGACTCTTTTGCTAGAAGGAAGCATACATGAAAGGATTTTAAAATGTTTACAACCCATGCCATAGGAAAAGATTAATTTGTTTGACTTTCAAAACGGTTAATACTAGGAACCTATCAAGTTGTATAGAAATCGTATTGTATTGGAAATGATGTAGAACTTGTGGCATATTTTGATTTGCAACAAAGCAAATATCCTTAAAAGCTGTAAACCTGATATATAAAAGGGTTTGGAAAAACCTTCAAGGGCTGCCACAACAACCAAGATCAAAGCTATAACCCTTAAGGTCAGGGACTTGTTGACAGGCTCTTGACAATATGGAGCAGCAACACAAGGCATGCTTATTTGGAATTTAAGCAGACTTTCTAATCTTGCACCTTATCCGTAGTCGACCTTAACTGCATTGTAAATTAGAACCTGCCAGGTTTACAAAAGTATTGTTTCTGTCACGCCCTGGTGGGTACATTTACAGTTAGGTTCCCGTACTCATATGATCCGCAATATCATACCACGCCCTCGATCTCGTGAAGAGATTCACAGCAGCCATAAATCATCTTAGCGTTCATTAAATTAGAACCCAGTGCCTTGGTGTTTTCCTGACAGAAGGTATATCCTTTCCAGAGACGCGTTCATTGTTAATAAAACTTAATGCAGCCTATCCGGCTGACAATTAATTCAGAAATATATTGCAGTGATACGATAGCCTCATGAAATAAGCTTTGCCTGCCGACTCCGAAAAGATTTCACTACACACCTTTCCATCTTGTCTCAATGAAGTCTTTAACGAAGTGCGTTACAACACGTTTCCAAACCTCTCTTTCCGATATTGATATTGTCAACTAACTTGAGAAGTCATAGCCTTGCACTATTTACTTAGGGGCTTCAAATAATAGATGCTGACTAGTTTAAGCTACTGTATCCTTACAATAAAAGTCTTCAGTCTGCTGGAAGGGTAGATATAGTACGCACGGGATCACTTATAATAATGCAGGTGGACTATTCAGTAGGCATTAGATGTTCTCGCAAGGAATCCGTTGGTTAAAATAGGTTTGAGTATTTCTGTGAGTCAACTTAGGCGCGGGACTTAATTTTTCTTTAACACTTTGGAAGGTAATGGAGGCTTTGTGTAGCTCTTGAGGCTTGGTGTAGCCCTTCAGTCCGTTAACAGTTTCTTCTCCGCAAAAAACTCTAAGCTGTGCTCCTCATTCTCCTCATTCTAGTGAAAGCTACCACCTACGTTTTTTTGGTTTCACTTCTTAACTAAGATCACTCGTTCTCATCTGTCAGTCCAAGTTGCATTCTGTGGCTAACAGGATACGCAAAATTACTTGGAATTGTAAGAAAGATTTTATCCATAAGGACAACCGGCCCATTTCTGATCTCTTCTATCAGCACGTTTAATCACAAAATTCCTTAACTGGGGAAGAGGATCTCTCCTTGTGGAATTCTGCTTCCTATCCATGACTATATTTCGTAAGGATAGTCTAGTAGGTAGTATGTTGGTTTATTAGAAGTGAGTTGACAGTTCAAATCCCAGGTCGAACATCTCCAACGAAACGAAATATGAAAGAAAATATTTCTTCAGTGACTACCAGAGAAAGTAAATAAAATTACCATGAAGAAGTTTCTCCAGAATCTGTCGTTCGGAGTCGAATTTTAACTGTAAACACACACAACATAAGGTCGTAATCCTGACTGAAGCATTTGAATGACCAATTATGTATGAGAGTAAGAGAAATCTAAGCAGAATAATAGATGCCCGTAGAATCGACTTCTCGGGTATTTGTCTAGGCCAAGGAATTGAAAGGAATTTAAAGGAAAGCAACTATAAAACAATTTCAATGGCACTTCCGGCTTCTGAACACTTGAGATTCCGACATTTTATGGATGGCAACTCACCAAACTTTACTCAGCTAATATGTACACGTAGGGATATGGAAAGAATTTGCGGAAATACTTTGGGATGAGACGATTGGTCTCCCTCATTGCTAAGTACATAACAGGCGAAACCGTCTGTCCATATTTTGAGATGATATGATGACCAACAAGTGACAACTTATTTTCATTAAATTCACTTTAAACCATACGTAGTCTTTTTCTATCCACAAGTTCGCAAGTAGCCAAGCCAGTCAACCAACCACAAATTTGTGGACACATTTGAATATTTTTTTTCTCTCCGGTTTTTGTTGTCCTTATTGTAGTTCGTATACATACATACATACATACATATGTATGGTATGATGTAATATTTGTTTCCTATACTACACTCTATATGTTATTAAATTAGTTACAATAACAACAACAATAACAACAAAAATTACAAGAAATTTTTTTGAATTCAAATAAACTTGCGTCATAATTTCCATTGAAATTAATAGGCTTCTCTACTCCTCCATTATCACTGGGGACAATAAGAAAAAGCCAATTGCTAGGGATAGAATGCAAAAAAAAAATGAAAAACAAAAACTAACACGAGGACTATTTGATTACGAATCTCTAAAAAAAAAAATGGCGTAACTCATGGTATTCCTTCCATGCAAATGGAAATGATAAGAGAGAGAGAAATTGAAATGAAATGATAATAATTACCGTATACAACGATGACATCTTTATGAACAAAATTGTACAAACTGACAAACTGACAAACTGACAAACGAGTAGAAAAAATTTTGATGATATAAACGGAAGGTATGTAATAAAATAAATGAATAAACAAATGTATGTATGTGTGTATGTATGTATGTATGTAAATAGGTAATGAATTGAAATCGAATTGAAAATGTAAATAAATATGCAGAAAATAATAAGAGTGCGTGTTTAAAGTGAGTGAATGAGTATTTGTGGCCTATAATTGTAATTTAATTTATTTAATACAAACGAAACATGTTTAATGGCATATACATAGGTAGGTCGTTTGTAAATTCATTAAAAAATCATATTCAGAATTGTGACGGCAACGTAGCCTGGTAGATAGCGTTTCAGATTATTAGACGAGAGGTCACGGTTCAAACACCAAGGCAGGCAGGCGATTTCCTCTCAGCAAATTTCTGGCAAAAACTCTCTGAGATTAAATAAAATTGCCATGAACAGTTACTCCAAAAATCTGTCATTCGGAGACGACTTTAAACTGTAGGTCCCGCCATTCATAGATAAATCTAAGACACACAACATAAACATTGTGAGAAACTAGGTACTAGAAACTTCTGACTGAAGAGTAAAACTAAATTGTAAAACATACAATTTCAGTCACTTATGAATTGATTCACTTATTTCAAACGCACTAAAGAGGAAAACATATAATTTCACTACAATAAAATAAAATAAATACGACACAAGGCGATGATCAAATTAATGAAGTAGGACAGTTAAAAAAAGATTTATTATTACACACAACAACAACAACACCAACAACAACAAATGAAATTAAAATAAATAAATAAATTAACGATGTGAAAAATTCATTGCTGACATTGCTAATTAAACAGAAAAGGAATGTTGTCATCAGATCTGAATTTAATATGGAGTGACTTGAATGCAGGATACGTTTTATGGAAAAATCAAAAAAAAAAGAAAATTTTTTTTGAAAAGAATTAAAAATTGTTCAAAGCATTATAATAAAAGGCTTAGAAATATAAACTTAAATTTATTTTGCACTCGTTGTCACATCAATCAAACATTACACATACGCACATAATTGGCCCTTCAGTCAGGATTACAACCTAGCTTCTCAGGTATGTGTTAACTTTATATATGAATGGAGGGACCGACAGTATGAAATCGACATCGAACGACAGATTTTTGAGAAATCTTTCATGGCAGTTTTATTTTCTCTCAGACTTTTTGCCAAAAATTTGCTCAGAGGAAGTCGTCGAAGAAATAATTTTGTTGGAGATGTCAGACCTATTGGACCATGGCGACTTTGCACTATAACGTTAGCGGATGTGATCAGTTTTAAAATAAAAATTCACTACAAAACAATTCGAAAAATGCTTTAAAACATCAACAAATTTATTAAAAATAAAACAACAAAAAAAAATTGTCCAAAACCGTCTACACAATAACCTTTACCTGACAGTGAAAAATGTTCATACTTTCCGAAAAGAAGTACAGATTCACCTACTGCTTCAGATACTACAAGTAACAGTCATGCTCAACTAAAGTTTTGCGTAAATAAGTGAACTGCGCTTGTGTCACAGAAATAGGCTACAAAAACTCTGTACAGGCAGTGCCTTCTTTTCCTCAGATTATTTATTAAGAGTATGACTTGTGGTGACCAGATATTTCTACGTTCAGTTCTTAAAACTTCTCATAGAGATCAATAACGATTTTGTTACTTAAATCGTATTTGAAAGGCTGTCAATACAACGTTTAATCGGGATTACAGTCTAGCTTGCCACGCCTACCAAATCCCGTGTGTATAGATTATTCAATAGTGGCAGTTCCTACGGTATAATGTGGATAGGAAACGTCAGATGTAAGAAACTCTTTTTTGCCAGAAGACTGCTGTGTGCTGTGTGTTCGGAAAATTTGTTGCAAATTCCTAAAACAATTTGCTGTGGAATGTATGATGGTGTAGCTTTTTCCTCCTTTCTGGTATTGCATGTAAAAAAATTTTATAAAAACATTCGTTCTGTAATTGAGGGTTTACATACATACATACATAATTGATCGTTGCAACCCCTCAGAGAGAATTACGATCTCGCTTCCCACATCACATATGTTGTGTGTGTTAATTTCATACATGAATGGCGGCATCTAAAGTTCGAAGTCAACTCCGAATGACAGATTCTTTTCAAGGCAATTTTTTATTGACTCTCTGAGTTTTTGTCAGAAATCCGTTGAGAAGAAATGGCCAGAGAAATATTTTTTCATATTCGATTTTGTTGGGTTCGAAGCGGGGCCATACTACGTATGCTCATATTCAGTCTAATTGGCCAGCAATCAGCACAACTGTCTTCTGTGAATATGAAAAAAATATTTTTCTGAGAGAAGAAAGAATTGTCATGAAAAGTTTCTCAAAAGTCTGTAGTTCGGAGTCGACTTTAAACTGTAGGTCCCGCCCACTCATGTATAAAATTAGCACACTCAACATAAGTGGTGTAAGAAACTAGACCGTAATCCTGACTGAAGGGTTGTAATGGCCAATTATGTATGTATATAATGTATGTCGTGGTATTTATAGAACAACATAAGTAAGTTTGGGCCTATTGTATGCCGCAAGAAATAAAAACAAAAAAAATTGTTTAAAACAACGACAACAACTACAATGTCGATGAAAGCAAAAATCAATTTTTTTGTGGAAACAAAAAAAAAAAGAAAATCGAATATCAAATTGACCACGAATTTTCGTTTTCAACGACAACAAACAATAACAACAAATTGTTTCATTTGCTGGAGACAATAAATACCATGTACGTATGTAACATGTATGTACATGTGAATGTGTGTGTAAAAAAAAAGCAAATCAATAAACTCATGTATTTGTTTAAAGAAATTTTATGTGTTGGTTTGTTTGTTTGTTTATACACAAGCTCTCTATCTATACTTGTCTCTCTCTCTCACTCTCTTACTCTCTCATAAGTATTCGTTCGATATTGTACATGTGAATACTTTTACATTTTATTTCATATGCGTTTTTGTTGTTACACGCATACATATACACACACATACACACTCGTAGTGAAAATTTATTTGGTTTGACTAGTTGGTGGTTCGATGACTAGTGGTTGTGTGGCGGTTTAAAATGGACTGGGTGTTGAGCTGTTCCGGCTAGTAGAATTGCCTACCGAATGACTTTGTAATGCGATACAATTGTCATGGCAAATACACGTGTATGCCCACACACTCGCATTTTTTTTTTTTAATCCATAAATATATTCATTTGAGAGAAACAGAGAAAACACAGTGATGGTGATAATAATGGGGATTAAGTCGCGAGCTTACAAAAAACACAAAAAAGTAATACGAAAGGGTCTTCCTAAAGACCAAATGCCAAGTATGGAGTTCAAGTGAAATTATGTTCAGTCATACGCAGTTGTGTTAACAAAGAAATCATTGATTTGGTTTAAATGCCTTTAGGTTACGTTCGATTATAGTTCGCCATTGTTAGGTCGGATGCAATTAGGCTCCTTCTGATGAAAAGATCTTAGCACAACATTTCTTTCAACATTTATAATGCCAGACTAGAGAGAGATGTCAGCTGTAATTTTTGTGAGATCCGAATAATTGTAAAGAAGTCGCTGCCTGAATTCTTTTCTTTTGCCACACAGCTCTCGATGCCATGATCTATTAACGATGATGTACTAAACTTTACACTCAACACCGGTAAGTTGACTTTAAGCTATGCGGCTAAAATTGGTGGTGGTTGCACAAAAGTGGCTTGAGACTGTGAAAAATAAAGTGCCGTTGTGCTGGAACGAATATATGTAAACGCATGAAGAATTTCTAAGTGTCTTCTGTCCTGTCTTGAAGAATACACGAATTATCTAAGCCTTCTCCTTATCACAAAAAAAGTTCTTACGAGCGCATTGTATGGACGACTGAAGACACTCGTCAAATCACTGATTGGGCCTTATTAATATGGCTTCAGACCTGGTAAGTATTGACCATTGACCATATGTTCACATTACGTCAAATCCTGGAGAAGACCCCTTGAAAACCAAGTTTGCACACACCATCTTTTTGTCCACTATAAGGCAGCCTTCAATAGTCCCATTAGAAATCGGGTTTTTGTCTGAGCTCAATAGGAATGAACCTCCACCAACCTTTTTATACTTATCATAGGCGAAATTCAACTTCGTCATAAAGAGTATTCTGCGAAGGAAGGGAAGTACATTGTAATGCCACTATTTTTCCACATTCGTACGCTGCCGATATTTCCGTCATTAAGCGTACCAAACGAGGTGCATGGGAGCTATTGAATGGGAGCCTATTAAGATGAGCCTGGCAGGACAAAACGAAGTATAGGCTGTCGACAAGTAGGAACATACATCAGATCCCAAATAACGGCCAATAACTATGCTTTTGATGTTGTCAGCATGTTTGTTTACCTTGGCTCCACCGTTAACATCATATATGATGTCTGGAGGTCTGGAGGTCTGGAGGTTAAGAGTAAGATTACTGTTGTTAACATGAGCTACTATGGTCTTAATAGGCCTTTGAGTTGCATAGACCTCTTTCGTATGACGAAACTTGTTAAGGCTTTTGCTGTTATTTATTTAATCTGTTCTGCTAAATCATCATGGATGACCATAGACAATCATTTGTGTTCGCTGAATAGCCTCTGGAAAAGTTGGCAAACGAACTGTAATTTTCATCAGAAAATCCTCAGCGATAAAACCCATTTTCGGATGAATTTTTACGTCGAAAAAAAAAATAATTTCTGAAAGGCTATGCAAATAGATAATGAGGCCTTGGCTTAGGTCCCAGATAAGACACCTGCATCAAACTGAAATACAAAAAAAAAATAGTTTTTCAGCGACTTCCTCTTAGCTGATATCCGGCAAAAACTCTCTGAGAGTAAATAGAAACTGTCATGAAAAGTTTCTCAAAAATTCTGTCGCTTACAGCCAGCTTTAAACTGTGGGACCCGCCACTCATGTATAAAAATTAACATTCACAGAATAAGTAGTGTGAGAAGCTCGATAGTAATCCTGATTGAAGGGTTGTAATGATCAAATGTGTTATGTATGTTGGTAAGACATGAACCTTTCCTGATAGGAATGGCCAACATTTCGAGTTTTTTTTTAAACTTTACGCTACACCAACAAAAATTCCCTGCAGAAGTCTTTCTCCTGTTGATGCCTTCATATGAATAAGAATTAAAGTGCCGTTATTATTATTATTTTTTATTATAAAATGGTTGTTGTCCTTACATAACTATTATGATAGGCTCCCAAAGCTTTTGTAAAACATAAAGTATGCAAATAATTAAGAAAGCAAACCATTCCTCAAAGTCATTCTTTCGCCAGAGCCATGGAAAATTGATGATTTCAGATGCGCTCCAGCCAGAGAAGCCTTGGCAAACATTATATTCCAAATATAAGGCAATTAATTGGTCTGACAAAGGAATGAAAATTTTTGATGATGTCCGACACACACCAAGTTGTTTTATTTAAAATTGAAGATAGGTTGGGGTTCACAATGCGACCCAAGTTGCCATCTCTGTCTTCTCCTAATCTAACATTTAAACGATGGTTCTGAGGCTTTCCATTTATTAGATTAAATGTTTTCAAAACAATATTTACAAATGATTTCCACTGTCCCTGTAATACCCCTGCATAACCCACTGAACGATGACACACATCTCACTACATGGTTAAACGATAACATACCCTTACGAACGATTGTTTTTTATGCCACAGAATTTATCATTGAAGTGAAAAGAGAAAAAAATACTCAACTATTGTACAATTAACACACAGGCAATTGCAATTGCCAATGGTTAATGATGACTTATGAAAAGCAGAGAGAAAAAAAAGAGATTGTAAAACAACTTCATTTATTTACAATTGAGTGAAGTGAAGACAACAGAAGTTAAAATTAATTTGAAATGAAAATATGAATTGAACAGAATGCAACAAGAAAAAAAGAAAAGAAAACAAAAAAAGAAAAAAACAGAAGAACTGTGTGTGATAAAAATTAATTTAAATTCCATATGGCAAATGAGAACGGAAGGAAGAAAGGAAGGAAGGAAGGAACAGCAAGAAAGGAAATGAAATGAAAGTCAAATACATTAAAAGATAATGAAGATACAATACAATACAATACGAATAATAATAATAATTTGTTTAGACCATAACAAAACAAGTCAATAAGTTTCTAGGTCACATTCAAATACATGGAAATCGCCCGAAATGCGTTGATAATGCAAGTGTACGATATGTAGTACGGTGTACGAATGTGCAATGCAAACAACATCATTGACATCAGAAGGAAAATCATTTGAAAGTGTTTTGAATTTTTATTGAAATTCAAATTTACAGCTCTCATGTGTAAAAATGTTTTATTGTTTAATAAACTACTGCTACTGCTGCTACTGCTGTTGCTGCTGTTGCCGCTGCTGCCGCTGCTGCTGCTTATATAGATCATAGAAACCAACAGTACGTATGAGTAATATGAAAATGTTATTATTATTACTCATACACCAGAGAGAGAGAGAGAGAGAGAGCTAAGATAAGAAGAAATTTCTTTATTTAATGACAACCAATACAATAATAAAGTAATTTGGAAAATTATGGAAATATTAGAAGAAAATTAAGTGAAACTGAGTATCCTTCTTCTTCTTCTTCTTCCTCGAACATTATTTATAGAAGAAGACTCCAATTCATGCAATGTTTTGTCTTTTTTTTTGTGAGAAAAAAAAATGATGGAAAACATAAGCGGTAGCACCGAATCATATTTTTATTATAATCAACTCCGAGTAAAATCTCTGCTTATTTAGTGCATTATGTTGGCTCTAGAAAAATAAGTTAAGGGGAGAGGAAAGAGGGAGTAGTGCTTATGGTCGCAAGAAGTAAATTTCTTGACATTCTAAGTAACGCGCAAAACTTCTGCGGGTAAAGTGTTCCATACATGAAGAGTGCGACTGAAAAACGATTTTTCTCTGCTTTGCACAGGACCAATCGACTATAAGTGGATAAGCTCTGCTAGGAAGCCAAAATATATGATTGGCGGGAGTAAGTTTGTTTATCTTGCTTGAGCATAATCCGTTGTATTAGCGATAGCAAAGACAAACACAAGCCACATTGCAATTTTAACCTGCAATAAGATTAAGTTAGGGTACTTGGACTTCATGTATCCGAATGTACTAGCAGGCCTGTGAGTTGTTATAAAATTCGGGCTTTAATCCATGTAATCCTTACAGGCGATTTGATAATTTTTCCTGATCCCCCAATCTGTAACATCTACGATCTCATCACTGGATGCATCAAGGGGGAAAAGCAGAGGCTTTGGGTGGTGGATTGATATGCTAGGTGGCTAGGTGCTATATATAGTGATAGAAAAAGTTTGCTGCTGACCTTAGATAAGGCTAGTCTGATGATGTCCTTACAGGACACTGCTAGATTAGACCGTTGATAAGGATCTGGAAGAGATCCCAGCCGGGTTTTTGCAGGGTATGTTGCCGCAAGGAGATGTTGGAAGCTATCGAACTCCTTCTCTGCATCTATTCAGACCTTAGTAGGTTGAGGCTGAGAGCTCTGGACCAGACTCTTTGTCGAAAGCTGACACTAAGGCGTTTCTTAGAATCATAGATAGATTAAGCTGGTTGAGAAGTACTAGGATATAGTCGCGCTCGCGCACCAAGGTGCCTAAATCTAAACTCCCTTAGAATGGCGAAGCTGAAGCTGTATGTCCTTTCGATCTTTCTCAAAAGACTGCATTGTTGGCAATAATCGATTTTTGCTGACTTAATTACTGAGTACAACCTTACAATCTTATTAGTCAAGACCCATGTTGTGTGTTATCCATAAGTGGCGGAACCTACAGTTTAAAGGCGACTCATAACCACAGATTTTTTGAGAAACTTTTCATGGCAATTTTATTTACTCTCAGAATTTTGCCAGAAATCCGCTGAGTGGAAGTGTCGAAGTAACATTTTTTCCCTATTTCGTTTTGTTCGAGATGTCTACCCCGGGGTTTGAACCATGGCTTCACGTCTAATATGGCAACACACTATCAACTAAGATACGGCGACTTCTGAATTCCAAGAATATGTCCGGATTATTGAATTTAATCATTACAGAATTTCCATGTTGAACTCGAGACAATCCACAATTCTGAATAAGTATCCTACAGTGTCCTGTCTATAGACCGTTTAGCAACCGCAAGTTATTCCTGGATAATTTGGGCTCCTTGTATTGTTATTTGCTAACAAGTCTAGCTAGTAGCTAAAGGATCACAGAACAATTTCTTTTAGCGCATTGAAAACGAATCTACGAAAATGTGCAAAAAAGTTACAAAGCCTATGAGGAACAATTGCCTAGAATGGGAAAAATTACAAAGATACTCTGGCGTAATTCTAACGGCAGGAAACTCAAGTGCATTTGAAAAGTAACTCCGTTCTAAGAACATCAGAACTGCATTTGCATGTGGTAAAAATTACAAAGATACTCTGGCGTAATTCTAACGGTAGGGAACCCAAGTGTATTTGAAAAGTAACTACGTTCTAAGAACATCAGAACCGCATATAAATGGAGGCCATGTGGAGATGGAAAACTGTCATTCGCTGTCATTACCCAGTCTTTCAGGCACAACTTATCTCGGAGCAATAATTTGGAATAAATTAAGGACTTTTTTAAAGATATACAAAGTTTTATAGACCACATGGTTGATATCTCTTAACGGTAAGGGCACAAACAAGCCGGCATAATGCCTTATGCATTCCGAAAGGCATGTTATTTGGGACTAAAATGGTCAATCTTCTGCCACTCAAGCTGCCTATCTATTTACCTATTTAAAAACATTGGTATCAAACAAAGGTCCTCACCACTACGGCATCGACAACAACAACAGCTTAATACAATTGCACAAAAGGGGTTTGTTTCTAAGCTATCTAATCAAGTTCAGTGGTATGTTCTTTAGGGATATGAATTTACTTTTGATCTGATTGCATTTAATCTACAGATACACTGAGCGTCAAAAGAAAATGTACACTATGGATAAAATTCTAACAATTTCCAAACTCAACTTTTTGCACTTAAGGAGAGTACCCGAAAAAATTTAAAAAAAATTTTGAAATTTAAAAAAAAAAAATTTTTTTTTTTTGTTTCAATTTTAAAAACTGGCAATGATTTAAAAACTTGAAAGAAGATAACGGCAATTTATTAATGTTTATTTTTTTAAGGTACATTTTCTTTTGGCGTTCACTGTATATGTACTACATCACTGTAAAATAAAAAATTGTAATTTAAATATGCTTTTGAAAAAGTTTACGAATTAAAGCGTTAATCGATAAATTTCTATCGTATTTTTTTTTATTTAAATGGCAACACTTCTGATAAGACAACGAACTAAAAAAAACGCGAAAAACATCTTTTTGCCAATATTGTCTATAGAATGTCTGCCATGCTAATTAAGTAAAAAAAGTCGCTGCTTAACGACAATAGCAACAACAACAGTAACAACAAAAAAATAGTTTTCAGTTAGCAACCATAACTGCTGACCACAAAAACGAAACGCAAACAACAATACGTTGTGAAATTTTAAGGAAAGGAAATTAAATTTTGTTTTATGATTATCAAGCATATGTTCTGAGGGGAAGGGAAAGCTAAACAAAATGAAACCCAAATGTAGGAAACACCTGCTTTGAATAACCCACAAAATGCTATTGGCTTTCAAAAAAAGGGGCTGCTAAAGTTTTTGTCAAACTTAATTAAAATTTTTAAGGACTTTAAGGACTTTAATTAAATTTAACATTTCCCTTACAATGCCTAAGGGCTGTGATAACAATTGATGGTTTGGGGGGATGGTTGTTGTTCAGGAATAGGGAAAAATCTTTGAAAAAAATTTGAAAGGAAAAGGAAACGTTAAAACACTTTTGCTGTTTAATTGCCAAGAGGGACTTTTCATTTTCTTTTCTTTTTTTTTCTATTCTAAGGACTTAATAATGATTTTTGTTGACGTTAAGACTTACAGTCTTGCTTGTTAAGGGCTATAGTTTTGCTTTCTGGTGCTCTAAAGCTGCTTTGATCATAAATTCTGAAGTGTTAGTGTTGAAGTATAGAAATATGAAGGATGTAGGACAGAGACAGAGAGAGAGAGAGAGAAATAAGGAAAAAATATGAATTTTTACTTACTTTTATGCTTTCATTTAATATTACTCTGCCCCTCTTGCCTTTGCTTTGACCAAAAAAAATTTGTTTTTTTTCTTTTTTGGTGTTTATTTTTTATTTTATTACACTTCCTTTGGCTTATACATACAAACATACACTCTAAAAGTATGCAATAAAACGCACTTTTTTTGTTCTTTTTTTTTCTTTGCTTACTTAGCATAACATGCAAGCACAGACATGTTCATATTTGCTGGTTTATGGCTTATGCTCGTATACTTTAGTGGATATGACACCATTTATGCAGGTTAATAAAAAAAATTTTCTTTTTTCTTTTTCTTTAATTTCTTATTTTCCATGCATTAACATTCTCTCTTTCTCTCTTGATCTCTCTCTTTTACTTTTTCTTCGTTTGTTTAGAATTTCTTTGTTCTTCTTATTTTATTACCCGTAAATACCAGCTGAATTAAAAATTTTCTTTTTTTTTTTAATTCTGCTTTACACTCGTGAATTTAAAATATCACTCACACACTCACGCTTTATACATTTGATAGCCTTACAAAAAAACGAATAAACAAACAAACAAGCAAACAATCAACCAACAACAGCATACAATAATTCCTCACTTTTGCCTCCTCTCTTACTTGTGTTTTTTTTTTTTTTTTTCTTATTATTAACCCCACAGTGCGTGTTTTCTTTAAAGTTGTTTTCGTCCTCTTTTATTATTTTTTTTTTTGCTTTCCTTTAAATGTTTAATTTTCTTATGCGTATATTGTAAGTCAAAATTGAAAAGCAAACAACAACAACAACAATATATTGTAGTTTAACTATCCAATATTTTATTTTCCACTTTTTCCTCTCTTTCTCTCTTACACTCTCCTTCGTTTCTCTTTTTAATATTTCCTTGTAATTGTACCACTTTTTTAATTTCGATTTTTTTTCTCCCTTTTTTCCTCGTTGCACTCGTTGTTAGTATGTATTGTTGCTGCTGGTGTTGTTGTTGTTGTTGTATTTTGATTATTACTTCTTCTTTCTTTCTTTTGATATTTCTTGCACTTGTTTTCCTTATTATTTTTTGTAATAATTTTTTTCCTTTAAATTTTTCTTTCAAAACAACAACAAAAAAAAACAAGTACACACCAACCGTTAGATTTTTTTTCTTCCGTGTTGCGTTTGTAGACGCGTTAAACTAACAACTGACTTATGGGTCTTACGTTCGTCATTGTCAATTTCTAGTTTGAGCTTTCAATTGCTCTCTCTTTCTCTTTAGTTTCATGCTTTTTCCACTCGCCTTCCCTTGATACCCTTAAAAACAACAACACTAGTACCTTCAAATATGTAAGCGAAAGCGTGTGTCCAGCAGGAAATCCTCTGTAAATTCATTTCCAGTGGTTTAGAAAAGCTTTTTTCAGTTGAGTTTCAGTTAGTTATTCACCAGGCCTTATTAGGCTTTTGTATTTTACAAAGCTTTTAAGCCTATCATAGTTGTTAAGTAAGGACAACAACCATTTATCTCTTTCGCTTTCATGTAAAGCCATCAGCAAGAGAAAGAATTCTTTGTAACGAAGAGAATTTTTGTTGGTGTAACATAAAGCCTTGATAAATACGCCAAAATGTTGGTGTTCGGTCCTAGACTATTTGGAGAATTTTACGTGAGAATCATATCTTACATACATACAACTCTTGCATCAGGATTACAATCTGACTTAAGGGACCCACTGTTTAAAGTCGACTCCGAACAACGGATTTTTGAGAAACTTTTCGTGAAAATTTTATTTCGCGTTCAGAGAGTTTTTGCCACAAATCTGCTGAGAGGAAGTTGTCGAAGTAATATTTTGTTTTGTAGGAAATGTCTGACCTGGAGGCCAACACACTGCCTACAAGTTTTCATATTGAAAATACCGATTGACTCTTAATTTAAATCCCCATAACCATTATCATACACCATCACTGTTAAAGAAAATCAATTTATTAACTAACACCACTGTACTTTCAAGTGTTTACAAATCAATTTAATTTCTAACGGTATTTTAGAGGCCTCTAAGCTTTCTCTCTCAAACACTACTTAGTCACCAATAAACTTTAAGACAAATTTTCCACATTACAGTTGGACGACCTATCCCAACAGCGAGTTGAAAAGCTCTCTTTTACTCTCTTTAATGCGGTTTATTTTTCGTTAAAACAAGATTTCCAAAATCTTAAGGTGGATTCAGCGCCGTGTAAGCACTACCCCCACCATAAACAGCTGAAACCTATAAAAAAAATAGAAAAAAAACGACAACAACAAAGAAAAAAAAGGGAAACATAATGAACAAAATATGGAGAGAGAAAAAAATGTAAAATTCATGCGAAAAAGCGGCATGTTGACGTCGTAAAAAATGCTTCTTCTTCTTCCTTAGTCAATGCTACCACATACAGGCAGTGATTCTTGCTCTTTCTTAACACATCGGTGAGCATGAATAGATGAGTCCTGCGGATGAGTGTGTGGACAGTGTTTTTCTATCACTCACCAGTTGTTGTTGTTGTTGTTGTTGTTATTTTAACATTAAATATTACTTGATGTGTACAAGTCTAACAGCACTGAGTACTTGTCTATGAAGTAGTGCACACGCATACACACATGTATACTCTCGTATACAGGATTAATAAACAAACAATATAAAACGTGCTCTTGGATTTTTAAACATGTGTGCCTTTGTCTATATGTATGCATGTGTGTATGTGTAAGTGTTAGAATTTTCTTTCCATTTTTTTTTTACCTTGAAATATTGGAGAGTATATAACGGTAATGCAATAACAGTTTTTAATGAATTACACTCGTCAGCCATGTGTTTCGCTTTGAAAAGCAAGAGCAGAACAATAACAAAAACTATAATCACTGCACGTCATTGATCAGAGTACTGCAAGTGCTTAAATGTACAAACACACATGCACAATCACTCGTAAAATGCTTTTCTTACGCTGTTATTAAGCAATTTCTAATAAATTTTTATTTGCTTTTCATTGTTAGTTTTTGTTTGTGTGTGTGTGTGTGGCATGACATTATTACTATGATGTAAGCAGAATAGAAGAAAAAAACATCGTTTTGTATTTCATTTCGTTTGCAACCTGATAAATTGTGTCAAAGTCTCTTTATTTTTTCTTTCTCTTTCATTTGTTTTCTTTCTATTTTTATATTTATTTATTTTTTTTTTACCTTGCCTTTACTTTGTCATCTTGAGTTTTTTCTTTTTCCTACGTATTTATGCAATCAGAACATTACTTAAGAACGATTCTTCAATTCGCTGTAAAGTAAGTCCAATAGTTTTGTTTTTGTTTTTGTTTTTTTCTATTTCATAAACTTTTCTTTAGGTTTTATTTTTCTGTGGAATAGTTTTTCATTTCTAACTGTTTTTTATTTTCACTTGAACTATGTAACGGTGTAATTGGGTTTACAGGTCATATTTGTGTTGCATATCCGTTATATTTATGAAATTTAGATTCAATAATAAAGAGTGCTTACCAATTAATACGAGGGCTGCAGCTAATGAAACCAAAAAGCAATTTTATATACTCTCAGAGAGCCTTTGCCAGAAGTCTGCTGAGAGACAGTCACCTAAGAAATATCTCTTTAATACTTCGTTTTGTCTGATGCCTGAGATGTCTGACCTGAGAACGCATGCCTAAAGTCGTATTCAAAAATGTAATACCATCTAAGCTATCTACCAGCGTATATTAAAACAAATTTCGTTCTGATAAGATTGTCATTTTTAATCTCAAGCTCTTACTCGATATTGCCTGATGGATAATTAGCGACTTTATTTGGAGAGCCTTAGAGGAAATACAGACATTGATACTGGATTTCCAACAAGGCACTGAGTGCCTAAGAAACTTGAAACAAAAAGGCGGTTATTTGGCTCTTGTTAGCTTTTCATGTCCCTATGGCTACAGAACTATGATTGTCTTTGCTAAACCCGCTTTATCACCAAGAATGAGAAGAGAGAATCGATTTTTTAATCACCGTACTCTAACAGACTCATATCAGTTCGCTTCAAAACACACGACAGCTAGCTTTCTGTCATTTAATGAAATGCTCAAAAACTCTACTGATAGGCCACTTCAATGCCTAGGTGGGATCAGCGAGAAAGCAATGGGTAGGTAGTTATCGCCATGATGACACAGAATGATTGAAATGTTAATGAATATATGCATGAATAGTCAAGTAAGTGAGTAACCCCCTAAAGTGATCGTATTGTGACCTGCAAATAGTAAAGATTTTTTATGTACGTGCCATATAAGCGTGGTGCGAACTGTAACAACAACTATCACTCACTTATAGACATTGTCGGTATGAGAATCTCATCTATAAAATGAAAAAATCGAGTTTAAAAACCTAAGATGTATTGGCGAAAGCTGCTGATCACCACCAAGAGCGTAGCAGAGAGCATGGGAACCAATGGACTTAATAGAGAGCAGACAAGTTCTAAAATAAGGCTCAAATATGATTAGAATTCAAGTAAGCATGAAAAGACCTCACGCAGAGTATAGCAGCGGTGGCAAGAGAAGCCCATTTAATGATCTGGCAAGATACGCCACTGTTCAAGATAAAACCACAATGTAAACCTTAGATTAGACATCTCCAACAACCCGAAATATAAAAAAATATTTCGCAGGCGACTTCCTCTCACCAGATAACTGGCAAAAACTCTGAGAGTAACTAAAAAAAATTTGACGTGAACAGTTTCTCAAAAATCTGTCGTTAGGAGTCGACTTTAAACTGTAGGTCTCACCATTCGTGTATAAAATTAACACACACAACATAAGTGGTGTGAGAAGATAGGTCGTAAGATGTAGCTATATTGGCAGATCCTTTCGGTATACGGAAAATAGCCTATGCCAACAAAGACTAGTACGTTCGCATTACTGAAAACATCGCCGTAATCTCGTAAGAGAGCATGTGGTTCAAACCCCAGCTCAGACATCTTGAATAAAACGAAATATAAAAAAATATTTCTAGTTCTCTGCAGTCTTCTGGCAAAAACTCTGTCATTCAGTCTAAATCTGATGTAATAGAAGTCAGCCTCTCTTTATATTTAGACGTCTCTACAGTAAATCTATCTTGATGTGTAATGTTGCTACTGATACAGCTTTAAATCTCCTAACTCCCTCCAATGACGTAATGAACATGCTTCTAAACACTTCATAAAACTTAACAGAATTGGATGACAGTCTTATTTGTTATTATCAAAAGCAAATTATCTTAAAACACACACAAATATACAGACACACACAAAAAAGAATTAAAAAGAACTCTTGACTCTCTCTCTCTCTCTCTCTGTATAGTTAAGTGAGTGTTTAAACCAAAAAGTCAAAATTCTCCTTAAAACAATGGAAAATCATCACACCACTAAATCATTATACAATGAAACGAAATGGATGAGATCAGAGATGCATAAAATTCATGAAAATACCGCAGGGTATCGACACTTTAAAACACTTTCAAACAAAAGGATTTGCAGGCAGGCAGGCAACCAAGCTGACAAACTATTTTCAACTGATACTGCCTTAGCTTAGTTATGCGAGCAACTCAAATTCTATTGCATGATTATGTGTGAATAGATGTTTAGTTATGCTTACGAAAAAAATAAAAAAAATTCTTTGTAATGCGGTTGTAAAAGACAAAAGCCTCGAAAAAAAATGTTTCTGCATTAAAAAAAAATTACAAAAAAAAAGACGAGAAATATGCGGCAATTTGGGTATTGAGTACAGCAGAGAAAGGAATAAAGAAAGAAAAAAAACAAAAACGCTTTATAGTCAAAAATAATTGATTAGCGATTAAAACCAAATCGAAACAAAAGAAAAGTCACAAACAATTGTTAACAACAACAATAAAAGTAACCGAATTGAGAAATAAACTCTCTTGTGTGTAGAATCAGCAAAAGATTATGAACAAAAATTTATTTTTTTTTTTGCAATATGAAATACAAATAATTATACACTCAAAAAATAACGATTCGTAAAAAATTCACAATGAAAATATAAGAATAAAAACCTACAGGATTAAGAAGAAAATGTTAATAAAGGCTTTTGCTCACTAACCATAAACTACAGTGATGACAAGAGATTTGTAAATTCACAAAAAAAAAAAACGCTAAAACTGCTCACTTAAATGCAGTATCGGGAATTTTCTTATCTCGACTCATGAACAACTTTGAAAAAGTCAAGACCAGTTCACCTCAAATAACAGCACTTATTAAGAAACTCAAAATTGCATGTGTATTGTGGAGCCCGAGCGAAAGACGGAAACTGTATACTCTTTTATCTTCCAAGATTACTAAAGTCAGACAATGTGTCAACAAATGTGTCATGAGGACGCTTATCATAATTTCAAACAATGCGAGTTGTTCGTGAGCATAATGCTTCTCTCAATACCAATAACGTACTCATTTGATCACGACAAACACTTTAGTTAGGATTAGAACCCAGTTTCTTCCAACACATATATTATGTTTGTAAATTTTATTCACGTGCGGCAGTACCGAAGTACCGATTTGAGAGACTTTTAATACTCATACTGTACTCTCAGAGTTCTTTGCCAGAAGACTGCTTAGAGGATGTCAAAATTTTTAAGATTTGTTTGAGATATCTGAATTGAGCCTTGAACCACAGGCTCTCGTCTAATAAACCTAACTACCTACTAGTCTACGGCAATCTTAGTATCAACAATGTTTCTGGAACAACCGTTGTTAAGCAGAATAAATCATATCTAAATCAGGATGGAACCTTTAATCCGAAGACATCAATACACATGTCAACAAAACACCTTAGCCTCCTAATGATACAAGGGCTTAAAATGGCGGATTATGTGGAAGCTTCAGCCTCACCTAGGACTGCAAGAAGTCGCCAAATTTTTTATTAAGTTTTTCCTAACGATTTTTCATGATAGGGCCTAGCCAGTAAAGAGTGCGGCACTAATTAGATCTTCTGGAAGGTTTTGATTACGCCCATGACCATTTTCAGATTCTATTTTAAAACAACGAATAAAATTGATGTCTTGAAACGTGCGTCCATAAGAATGTTTTTGACCAAGAATTTGGATTCTGATGAAGAATTATCTCGAGTTCAGAGTTCTGTGCAAATGTAATGAAAAGTTAATGTCGTTATGGACCAACTGAAGAACTTCTCAAAAAGGTAATGAATTGCAGCCCGCAATGGCTTTAAATGACGAAATTTAGGCCTCTAAGAAACACTGGAGCAGAAAAAAAGACCACTGCTTACAATAACTTACTTACTTAATTGGCCATAACAACCCGATTAACGGATTTCGGCCTGCCGCATCATATCCTTCCAGGCGCCTCAGCTTTGGTCACACCAATCGATGACAGGGCTTCCTCGATTTGGTCCTTCCAACGGATACAAGGTCGTCCTCTTCGCCGAAATCCACAGATCCCCACAATAAATACCCGTCTCGCTGGAGCATCCTCCTCCATTCGAACGACATGGCCTAGCCAGCCGCTGGATATTAATACGCTGCACAACGTCTCTCTCGTTGAGGAGCTCATACAGCTCAATGTTGTATCGAATACGGAAATCTTCGCCAACTCACACTGGACCGAAGATCTTACGTAGGACTCTTTCCCTCGAATACTCTCGAGGCTGCTGCATCAGTGCTTAATATGGTCCATGCCTCTGCGCCATAAAGAAACACGTGTAAGGATGAGCGTCTTGTAGAGTATTAGTTTCGTCGCACGAGAGAGGTTTCTATTACTCAATTGCCTATTGAGACCATAGTAGTATCTGTTGGCAACAGTGATCGTGGGTACAATAAATAGAATTGGAAAAAAATGTATGAATATGCTGTTAAGGCCACAGAACTAGTGGCACAACTTACGCTAAAAGGCTCAAGAGTGACAATTTTAGTATGCGTATAATATGGTCTGGGAATGTAAAATTCAGCTAAGCGCTCTTATGTCAGCTTATCGAATTAGATTATGCTACATTCCTGGTCATTGCGACGCTATTGGTAACGAAGTAGCTGTTAAACAGACAAAATTAAAAAAAAGACCTCCGTGACGGAATTGTTAAGAAAAATTGCAATTCAAAATCATACATGAAGATACATATCGAACTATAGGTTCACAAGCCCTTATGGCAAAGCTCAGCTCTACAGGGATGAATCTAACCTTAACCATAGGAGAGAATAGGAGAGAGTTGAAACCTATTATAGGAGAATTAAGACAAGACATAACCCTTAAAACACAAGATCAACAATGGGAATGGGAAAATTTTTGCTGTCTGCAGTATATACAGTGAGCGCCAAGAGACTTTTAACAGTAGAGTGCCCGAAAAAAATTGGCAATATTACATACATATGAAGTTGCCGTAATATAACACGTGTCGACGCTGTAAAGTACTGCCTCGAACATCTCGAACAATTCTAAATAGAAAAAGAATCTTTCTATGGTAATTTTCCTCGGATTAGTAGTCTTCTGTGAGTGTGAATATAATTGCCACAAAAGTCGATCCTTTTCAGTTGATGGATAAAATTTATACACACAATATGGATGGTATAGGAAGCTATGTCGTAATCCTGACTACAGGGTTGTAATGATCAATTAAATACTTATGCCTTGACTAGTCGAATTTTCTGAGTGTATTTTGCTTTCGCAACGCATTAATAATTGTCACAATAAAATCATACTTACTTAATAACAATTGCAATCTGTTTCTTTCTGTTTCTTTCTCTTTCATTCTATTTTATTTTATTTTATTTCATGGTAACTAAAAAATATTGCCAAACTGATTACAATGCTGCCATATAAGCAGAATTACAACGAAAATAAATATTCATGATAAGTCTTGCCCCCATGGTAAGTTTATGCCCTATTTTGGCATAAAATTGTGCTTAAGTTGACACTTTTCTAAAGTATATAATCGCGGTTCATTTACCGTTTATCATTCAGTTTTATATTCATCATCACATCGTATTCAATAGCCGTTCAGTCACTCCATTCAACCGTTCATTTGCTTAGTCGTTATGAAATCGTGTGCTTTAGTTGTTATAGCTCTTTGCCTGGCTATTATTGTGCAGGCTGATGATACACAAGTTGGTTCACCGTATAATGGTGGTAATAATGCTGGCTACGGTAATTATGGCGGTGGTAGTCCTGGTACTCCACCTGGCCCTCCTGTTCCTGAGCCTATACCAGCTCCTCCTTGCCCCAAAAACTATTTGTTTAGCTGCCAGCCTAGTCTACAACCTGCTCCCTGTTCTCAAGCTGTTCCTGCTAACTTTGGCGGTGCTGGTGCCTATTCACAAAATTATCCTGTTTACGCTTTGCAAGTTCCCCAATACATCAATGGATATCAATTTCATTAGAATTGTTAATTGAAATAAATTTTAAGGCATTACTATTGAGTTCGTGATGAAAATATTGTAAAAAAGAAAAAAAGCGATAACAAGTGTGGTGTAAATAAATCGTTTATAACCTCAAAGCTAAAGGTGTTTTATTTAAATAATAGTTCTAGAATAATTACAGTCCTCACATGTATATATAAATATTAAAGAAGGTACTTTTTCAAATAGTACTTTTTTCAAATTGTACTTTTTGAAATAGTACTTTTTTCAAATAGTACTTTTTGAGATAGTACTTTTTGAGATAGTACTTTTTGAAAAAGTACTTTTTTCAAATAGTACCTTTTCAAATAGTACTTTTTCAATTAGTACTTTTTCAAATGGAACATTTTTGAAACTTATATGCTCAATGAGAGAATGAGGAATATTTAGAAAGTGAATATTAAAGTGATAATTAAGAAAACTTCAGAAACCTTTGGAAACATTTAAACGAGATAGTGCCACGAGCTGCAGGACGCAATCGATTTTGGAACTTTTACATGAGAAATTTACAAATTAATTTACAAAATAATTCCAAGATTTGGTGTCATCAATCGTGAGATTTGACGCTGTTAGACCAATTTATGGCTTAAGATCACTTCTTTAAATTCGAAATTAGAACAACATTCAAGAGCTCTCGTTTTTAAGGACCTCATGACCTCAAGAAGTTTTATAAGGTCTTGCTGTCACTTGAGAAATTATTTTTAAAATTTTTTAATGCCAACTTCGATTGACAGAGATTAGGAATATCATGGCAATTTTATTTTACTTTGAAAGTTTTTGCCAAAAGACTGCTAAGGTTCAGGTTTGAACCATGGGCTCTCGTTTACTAAGCTAATCCTCTACCTACTAGACTACATATTGAGAGTGAAAATTCAAGCATTCGACTGAATTACTCAAGCTGAGTGTCATATGTAATCAAAATTGTTCAAAACCAACAACGAATTAATGACTCCGAGCAGTGTTTGAAGCTGTTCCACCCTAAAAAACACGGATTGTTCGATCGATATAAGAGAGAGTATATTGTAGTCGCCGCAGTCTAATAGGTAGTGCGTTAAGTTATTAAACGTGAAGACACGGCGCAAACCCCAGAAACGAAATCGGTAATTAATATTTTTGCAGATTTTTGGCACAAACTGTTGAGTGTAAATAAAAATAGTTCTTCATGAATCTGTCATTCGGAATCGACTTTAAACTACAGGTCCGCCACTCATGTATACAATTAACACACCCAACATAAGTGGTGTAAGAAGCTAAATTGTAATTCTGACTGAAGGGTAGTAATGACCCATTATGTATGGATGTATGTATGTATACATGCAGCAATGCTTGAATCATGGCTCCAGAATTACATCAGAATCAAAACAATCGCCATCGTAGTGTAGTACAATTAGTGAACCCAGCGCAAAGCATGCAATGCCTCAACTCAGGGGCGCCAAGTTTATGGCATAAGTATGTATTTTGGGATGCGCATGGTATAAGATTCATGGGCTATCTCGAAAACAGTAAAACCCATCTACAGCGACCATTACGGTTTTTTATGTTAACCTGCATACTTTCCATACCTGCAAATACAGTTAGGGGTAATATTGCTGCTCGTTTGTATTAATGTATGTACAGTGAGCGTCAAAAGAAACTGTACACTAAGGATAAAATTCTAACAATCATCAAACTCAACTTTTACCACTTAAGGACAGTGATCGAAAAAAATTTGACAATATTTCGATTTTTTTCAATTTTAAAAACTGTCAGTGAAACCAGTTAAGAAGAGTGCCCGAAAAAAATGTGACAATATTTCGATTTTTTTCAATTTTAAAAACTGGCAATGAAACAATTTTAAAATAGAAATAACGGCAATTTATTAATGCATATTTTTTCAGTACACTTGCTTTTGACGCCCACTGTATATACCGTATGGTACAGTAAGTTCACAGTGGAGTTTCAGATTTCTAGTAAAAGGATCGTAACCGTAAGGATAATACGAGCATAAGAATTAAATTGTATTGCCAAAGTAAAAAAATTGATGAAAAATTGAACATTTTAAGAAACCATTTGAAATCACTGGCATTATTTTGTATATTCTAAGCACTGGCGAGGATTTTTACTTCTTAATCAAATGAAACACATCCACCCACCAAATATTTTTTTTCATTTAACTTTCCTCCACTTTCAATTATCAATTACAAATTGACAGGTGTTTCTGCTAAGGCTCGCTAGCACTATGGCAGAATATTTTGTTACAAAAAAAATTTGAAAATTAATTGCAAATACAGAAAATAGAACAACAACAACAACAACCAAAATGAAAAACCTAATTTATCACCAACAATCATGAAATTATTGAAAACAGAAACTACCTCCCCCCAAAAAAATATAAAAAAATAAGCACCGAAAATAATTTATAATTTGTTTTAAAACAACAACAACAATAATAACAACAACAACAATAATAACAATAACAACAATAATAAACAATTACGTAAATTATTCAACTTTAATGCATCATCAGCACTTTTAATGAATGTGTAATACAAGATCACCATGGAGAATAACGATTATTTTTAATAAAAACACAAAGAGAAAAACACAAAAAAAAAACTATTTTTATGTTAAATACCAGGGGAAAGGGGCCAGGAAGAAGTATAGTGAAAGAACCACTGTTAAAAACCACATTTATCAGCATAATAATACACGAAATTTATTTATTCACCATAAAACAAGAACAAAAACAATGAAAGAAACACTGGAACTATACAAAATAATTAATAAATATAAATACAACAACAACAACAACACCAACAACAACAACACATTCACACATTCGTTTATAATATTTCGTGTAGCAAATTTTTTTTTTTTTGGTTATCGAACGTAATATGATGTGACCACCTCTTTAATAATAATTTATCTAAAATAAAATTGGCTAAAATACAACAACAACAATAATAACAACAATAATAATAACAACTATAACAAACAATAAAAATAATGTAGTTTATACTAGCAACAAATCTGTAAAACAGAAGCAGTTAAGAACGATTGGAATATACGCTGCACAACAATGGCAGTATGATATTGGATCTCGCATAAACTGTTTGACGTTGTACCATTCTGTTTAAACTACATGTCGTTATTGTCCAAATCCTTCAAATCTGGCCAAAAGATAGTCATGGCCTGGCCAACATTAGTTTCAAAGTAATGTGGACCGACAAAGCTTCGAAACCAAAATCCACAGCAAATTTTGAAATAAGCCTCGTCGTAGAACATGATTTTTCGATGAAAATTCTGAAATCTTTCAGCGAATACTCGCTATTATCTATTGTTGCCCATAGGGATTTGGTAAAACAGTCTATTGGAAAGTCCCTGTTGGAACGCCCTACACTAAGCCAAATAAGAAGATTTGATCATGCCCTATACTCCGTTAAGGCGTGAATACGTAATTGCGTATTACAATCCTTCAGTCACGATTACGACCTAGCTTCTCATGTTGTATACATGAGTATACATGAGTAAAGGAACCAACAGTTTAAACTCGACTCGGAACGACATATTTTTGAGAAACTTTTCATGGCAATTTTTTATTTTCTCTCTGAGTTTTTGCCAGAAATCTGTTGAGAGGAAGTCATTGAAGATATATTTTTCCATATTTCGTTTTGTTAGAGATGTCTGACCTGGGGGATTTGAACCGTGGACTCATGTCTAATAAGCTTGCACTCTACCTTCTGGACTACGGCAACTTCACTCACTTAAGATATTTCATTTTATTATCCCAACCAGAAATTTTTAGTCTATAGAAAGTCCCTAGTGGGATGCCTTCAGGCTTATACCGATGTCTCCAAGAGGTTGACCAACGTGTGTTATGGAATATCTTTTAGGTGGATGCCAAGGCCATCTTGTACTTGTACGTCGATAATTCCTCAAAAAATTTTAAAATCTCTCAAAGACAATGCTCTCCAGGACAAATAACATTGCTGATGACCTAGCCAAGGCCGGTGTGTCATTTATAGACGACCTAGATATTCCAAATCATTTCTCATTTCACTGGAAGGCTTAATTTCGTTTACAGCAGGAGAGTACGATCAATATTTTAAGCTGTGCTGGATTTATAAGTAAAACAGACGGATTATCTTCTGTCTTTAAATCGCTTGGTCATCTATAACACGGTTGCGATACTCACGCGTCAATGTCCTATTGGAAGATATACCGATAGACCTGACATTTCCTCAAATAGCTTCGGCAGTAACTTTGGATCCAAGGAGGATGAAGAAACTCTTTTTCATTTCATGCCTCAATGTTCTGCACTTGCCACGAAAAAGTGGAGTTTCTCAACCTCTCAGTTTCCGTCATTCTTTAGTAAACTTCTCAATGTAAAGTTTGACAGCTGCGTTTACCGGGACCGTGCCCTTCAAGGAACCTAACCTATACTTCATTATAGAAATTTTTATTGATTTTAATGATCAATTGCACAAAGCAACACATCGAAAAGGAAATATACTCAAAAGACCATTAACTTATGACGTAGGGCGTCACTTTAAATTGTTACAAACATCCAGCACCTTCTAATATTATATTGTAGAGACGTAGGATATAAAATTTTCTAAAATATTATATTGAACAATAACAATAACAATAACAATGTTGCTGATAATGATTGTTGTTGTTTATGAATAATTATTAATTATTTTTGAAAAAAACCCGTGTACCCCGTCTATGCCTCTCGTCCGCCTGAAATGTACTGTAATAAATGCTTAAAAACACTTTAAACTTTTAAATTACAGGCTTCAATACTTAACAATTGCATGGTGAAGCTAAACATATGGACGAATTGAAAAAAAATAATTAAAAAAAAAACAGAGAGATGAAGTATTGGAAACTGAAAACAGCGAAATTGTTTACTTGGCCACCACCACCACACTATTAAAAATTAAAAATCGAAAATAATAACAACAAACACTGAAACAACCATTATTAATAATTTCAGAGTTGAATGAACTTGAACCAGATGTTCCCAAACTTTTAAAAATAAATTTTTTTTTTGGGTTATGACTCGTAACAAAACTGTTTGGATCTTCAGACATTTTAGAAGCTCAGACTTCCCCCAATATCAAACAATCTACAACAAATTTTGCCGTTGTAGCAATCTTTATATTCGAAGGGCTGTCAAAAGTGTCAAACAGTGTCTGTGCGAGGTTAGGAAAGAAGTTAAACACCGATACATAAAGTGAAAAGCAGTCTTCTTCCCCTCCACAGACCAGAAGTCATTTGCCGGAATGCTAAGTCTTTGTGAATGCATACCAAAAAGACAGTGGTCCGTGAAAATCAGGTTTGTAGGTTGACTAACGGTTAAGGACAGTAGTGAGTCTCGCCACTTCTTGTCAAAATATGTCCAGCAGAGTCTTACAATATTGTTCGTGCCAACAAGATTCGAACTTCCTGTAAAACGAGTGAATAATATTCAATCTAACTGGGACAATTGGAATACCTTGAGACTGTAGCATGTCTGAGATTGTAATTGCTGTACAGGATCTGTTTGGCTAGGAACTTAATCTCAACTTAGCTTTCAAATTAAATCAAGAGATTTTCAGTGAAAATCCCACCATCTAACTAACACTTGGATAGCTTTTTAAATTGCCATGACCTTTGCCTAGACAACACTAGATTGGTCAGACAGCATATAAGGAAGTTTCATATCAGAACCCTTAATACCTAGATCGTAGCTCACCCTATCAAATGTATGTTGGACTTGGATCCCTTTCACTTAGTGTATCTGGAATCTTGTTAAGCTGTAGGAACAATATTGCTGGACTTTACTGGATACGTGTGGATAAGATGAGGACCAACTCACTTCAGACTGTATGGCCATCCATCGCACAAAAGCTATTCTCAATGCCCATGACTTCCACCTGGAAAACACAGCAGTGGTCAGAAAGAAAGTTTGATATCATAACCCTGAATAAAGACAACAGCTCCGCCTGTCAAAAGTAGGATCGACTTGAATCTGTTTCACTAAACGTTTCGCTGAAATCCCGTAGATTTAAAAGAGTAATTTGCTATATAGCCGACGATGATGTATTATTTTTGAAAAGACGGAACGGTAGAGCAACTAGTCGAACAACTATTGACTGACATGTGTTTTAGTAATGCATCGTCCTTGGTTATTATAGAAAGCCAAGAAGCTATTACTAACACATGACTGGCATCTGGTCGATAAAGCTTCGGCAGAAACTGTTGTAACCCTTCAACGTTTATGTCCAATTCCAATGTGCAATTGTTAAGTTAAACGTCAACTTTGTTCCGCTTATATACATACATAGATAGCCGAAGTCTAGTGGCCTATTGAACGAGAACTCTTGATCTAAAAACCCGAATAATACATTCGAACAAAAACGAAGCATGAAAAAATATTTCTTTTTGCAATTCTGACATTTGGAATGGACGTTAAACTATTGGTCTTGCCTCTCATGGATAAAATAAATTCACATGCACGACATGGATGGTGTGAGAAGCTAGGTTGTAACCTTGACTATAGAGTTGTAATGATTAATTAAACATTGAAGTTGTTTTCACAAAGCATATGAAAACTTTGTCTAGAGAGAGAGAGAGCATCAATTGAAGTCGTTATAGAGTAGATGGTAGTGTGTTGACATGAGGTCTCGGTTCAAACACCAGGTTAGACCTGTTGAACAAAACGAAATATGAAGAAAATATTCCTTTGACGTCTGCTTCTTAGCAGATTTCTGGCAAAAACTCTGAGAGTAAATAAAAATCTTCCATGAAAAATTTCTCAAAACAAATCAGTCGTTCGGAGTCAACTTAAAACTCTAGGTCCCGCCTCTACACACATGCTACATAAGTGGTGTGAGAAGCTAGGTTGCTATCCTGACCAAAGGGTTGTAATGACCAGTTATGTACATATGTATGCATGCATGAGAGTATTAATTAAAACCAAAGCGTGAATATAATGAGGGTTCGGACTGTTGCTGAATTGTGGCATTCAAAATTTTTACCTTACTCAGTGGTTGCCACCTTTTCAAATGCAGCTTAAGGCTGCCAGAGCACAAACAAATGTACATCAAAAGCGATTCCAGGATTAAGAAAAACATTAAAAACACCATATTTTAAGAATCCCTGCCTATTCATTAAATATCGCGGATGGGTTTTTTGTTGGACTTTCTGTAACATAATTTAAGCTATTGTTTCTATCAGCTAGGTGATGTGTTGTTGGTAATAAACGTTGGTAATAAATGTGGTAATTATTGTACTTCAATTATTCGCTTCATTGTTTCTTTTCTTTTTTTCTTTTTTTTTTTTTTAATCACATTTTTAGGAAATGCCAAAACAATGATGAGTTTTTGCACCTCAGCGTTAGAAAAATTAGAAGAAGAAGAAGAAGAAGAAGAGGAAGAAGAAGGGAAAAAACACAAATTAATCAATCATTTTGCATATTAGTTTTGTTTTGTTTTGGTTTTGGTTTTTTTTTTTAATTTTTCTAAACACACGTTAAGCACAATGTAGTTGAAGTGTGTAACGTAAAAGTAAACGTTGTTAATGAGAACGTATTGTTAACAACAAATAAATAAAAAAAAAACAAAAATGAAGGTAACAATCGTCTGTAAATGTATGTTAAATGGCTAATTATTTAAAGTAATGAAATGCTCCATTTCATGCCAAAAGTAATTTATAAAAAAATAATGGTTAAGAACGATCACTTAAGTAATGGTTGAGTAAAGAAGAGTGGTGGTTTTAAAACATATTTTAGCAATTGAAACATATAATTAACAGAATATGGTTTAAAAGAATCTGAAAAATAATTATAATTTTTTTTAATATTTAAATGAAGACTACACTTGAGACTAAACGTAGTTGTGGCCTTATTATCATACGTCGTCTTAGAAAATATGAATAAAATATCAGGGAGATATAGAATATGGCCTCCCTCTCTCAACTAAGTGCACACAACCCCGAACATCCAATGCACACATACATACACACATAATTGGTCATTACAACCCTTTAGTCAGGAATACAACCTAGTTTCTCATGCCACTTATGTTGTGTATATTAATATTCGACATGAGTGGCGACAGCTACAGTTTAAAGTCGACTCCGAATGACAGATTTCTTTAAGAAACTTCGCACGAAAATTTTTCATTCACTAAAGAAATATTTTTTCGTATTTAATTTTATTGGAGATAACTGACCTCGGGTTTGAACAATGGCCTCACATCTAATAAACCAACACTCTACCTAACAGACTACGGCGATTTCAATGCTTTTTTGAAATTGCATGCTTTGACGCGAACGCTAAACTCCTAGCATATTCATCTTCCTGTTTGCCTGACATAGAGCATTTTTGACTAAATGCGTACATCAGCACATAGAATTACCGAATTTGGTATGAAGCCTAACCGGATGTAGTTTATGATCCGCTAATACCTCCTGAGATATTCACTGTTTGGCGTGGTTTGTGGATTAGAAGCATCAGTGGACCATGCTTTTACAGAAGCGAAAAAATCGCAAAGTTTTTGTCAATCAAACAAGACTACATACGATGATTATTGATTTCTTTTCTCCCAAAATGGCAGAACCATAAGACAATTTTCGATAGCCCCATATGAGATTGTGGTTTTACCGCAATATCTGAGCTCGGTATTCCTGCAAAGCTCATAAGACTGCCCAGAATGACATTGAGCAACTCTTGCAGCTCTATTCGAACCTTATGATAACATGCGGGATTTCAGACAAGGCGATCCTTTATCAAAACCCTTATCTTCAATTTTTTCATGGAAAATGTTCTGCAGAACGCGGGTGTGCATCGTATTGGCACTATTTCCCACAAAACTGTCCAGTTGCTTGTGTACGCAGGCGACATTGCCATTATAGGACGTACCAAGCAAGATGTTACTGCTGCCTTTAACGCCATTGAACGTGAGTCTGGAAGTGAATAAAAACAAAACGGAACATATGTTGCCAACATGTAGCGACATGTGGCATATCAGATTCCAGGTTACGAACGGATAACTATGCTTTCGATTTTGTCAATTAAGATTTTTATTTTGGCACCGCCTTTAACAGCAAATAATGTCAGTCTGGTTATCAAGCGTAGGATTACTCTTATCAACAGCTGCTACTATGGCCTCAGCATGCAACCTCTTTCGCGTGATTTAACTGATGCTCTACAAGTTACTTCTCCATTACACAAAAGCATACATGCCGCTACGCACCACGTTTATACAGAATGGAGAGTATTCAATGGTGTATTCAAAACCCCTGACATCTCTTTGGCCGTGTACAAGTAAGCAGTGATTTCTGCATCCGATTCAACAATTAACTGCATGATCTCCTCAACGACATGAACGTGATGCAGAACCCTAACATCCAGCGGCTGCACTGGCTAGGCAATATCGTTCAGATGGAAAACAATGTTCAGGCGAGACAGATATTCCACGTAAAGACCAAAAGTAGGCATGGAGATCAAACATGTCTTCGTTGAGGGGACCAAATCGAGGAAGCCTCGTCATCGATTGGCGTGACCAAATGGCTTGTAAAAAGCAAAGGTAGGACGAAATACGATAAACGTTACAACCAAGGCAAATTAAGTAAGTAACATAGAAAAACTGGACTGGACTTGGTTAATTCATAAGTCACAAACTACATGATAGTATGAATATACTGAGAGGTGAGTTTGTTGCGCAATTAGTTTCAGAATTTTAAGCAGTCCGTTTGTACTCCAAGATCTTGAAGGTAGACTGGTTAAATCAAATTTTGTGTGGATACATGAAGTAGTCTATTATATGTGTTGGCTTATAAGATATGAGGCCAAGGTTCAAAGCCCAGCACAGACCTCTGTAACAGAATGAAATATGAAAAATATTTCTTTGGCGATTTTCTGTCAAAAGCTCTGAAAGCAATTAATAAAAAAAATTGCCATGAAAAAAATTCTCAAAAATCTATCGTTCAGAGTCTTCTAAAAACTGTAGGTCACGCCACTTCTGTATAAAACTAACACACGCAACGTAAGTGATATGAGAAACTAGGTTGTAATCCTAGTTGAAGGGCTGTAATGAGCAGTTTTGTGTGTATGGCAATAGCAAAACAATATGGAATTGGTTTGCAATCAAATGAAGTGTTTTCTAAGAGCCCACGGTTTCCTGTTTGGATTTGAAAATAAATGTTTGTCAAATAGGCTGCCCACGGTTTCCTGTTTGGATTCGTAGAAAAAGTCTCAACAAATCCGGTTTGAGCCTAGTGTGAATATCATGATAAGGGATGCTTTGTATCATTAAAGGCCACCAGATGTGTAGGCTCCACTCATGTATAAAATTATCACACACAACATATGTGGTATGAGAAGCTAGATTGTAGGCCTAGCTGAAGAATTGTAATGATCAGTACATGAAGTGTTTTGTGTACACATTTCCATACTGACAGTCTTTGGGATTTATTATTACAGCTGTGATTTGACCGCACTTGGTCGCTTTTTATAGGGAGACGTAAAATCTGTGGTGTACAGATTCAGGTTTGATACATTTTTAGTCATGGAGGATTACAATTGACATTGTTGAGATATCGGCCACGGCTGGATCATCTACGGCAAAGCATAAAACTTATAGACTTCTTTACATAAATAACAACAAATTAATTTTTATTATAACTAAAGCTGTATATGCGCTCATCGGATTAAAAAAGAAAAACGTTTAATTTTTAGTTTTATGATTCCATAAATTAAAGCATAATAAAACTAGCGAAGCACAACGGGTTATGACTAAAATAATAAATAATAAGAAGAAAAAAATGTGTTTCCTATTGAGCAATAAATAATTTAATTGATAAAACAAAAAATATCATTGTCATTTGACTATTTATTTCAAGTATTTCTACAAGATTTAAAAACTATTTTTTTTTTAATTCAAACGAACGATCACAAGTTCGACCGGTTATTGACAATAGAATCGAAATAAAAAAAAAAACGAAAAACTTAAATTAAATTTTATTATACAAAAACAAAAAAAGCATTAACTATTTATGGTATAATATTAAATTTATTTTCAAAAATTATTAAAAATTTATAAACAACAAGACATAAAAAAAATTTGTCATTAAACACGCGTATACTCGCACGGAGGGGATCTTCACAACAAGCAAAGTGCTGTGTATACCCCTTAGCAGCATTGAATAGCCAATCGAAATTAAATAAAAAAAAACAAATAAAACAATACCATTAAATAATTTATAATTATTTAAACTTTTTTGGAGGGAAAAAAAAATTTTTTTAAAAAAAAAAAATCTCGAAAGTGCCATCATCATTACCAATAGCTACGCAAATAACTAAAACCGACAATAATAACAACCATATGCGATAGAAGAAAATAAAAAATAAAATTAAAAAAAAAATAAAAACACTAAAACCAGTATTTTAACAATACTAAAAACAAATACGAAAATAATTTAAAAATTTATTTTTTTTTTTTTTTAATTTTTATTTACGCTGAGATGCGAACAATCAAATACGCATTGAATTTAAAGATTTTGTATCAAACTACGCTATACTACGCCAAAAGAAATAATGATCCACTAATTGTTCTCCGATATTATCGTTAGTGTATGGTTATAATGATCATTATCATGGCAATTAGCATATGCCAACAATAACAACTAAAACGAGATCATCATTAGTTATAGCCGCAGCCATAGCCACAGCCACAGCCTCGGCAACAACATCATGATCGGGCAGATTTTAATTGGTTGTAAAAATAATGAAAGAATTGGAAAAAAAATTGTAAATAAAACTACTTGTTGTTGGCATATGCAATGCCCTACTTCACTGGCAGGCATTATCGGTACATTGCTAGTATTTGTAACATCTAAAGAGATACAGAATTATGAGTTTCATGACCAAAGTTTAGAACACAATCCAATAAAAGATCCGTTAAAGATTAAATATTGTTAACCTTTAAGTGGAAATATGTTCCGGCTTTTGTGATTAAAATAGGCAAGTAATCTGTGATATTCCTATTGGAAATAGATCTCGCTTTGGAAACTATTAGGCATCTACTCGGTGACTATTCGGCTCTTTGTAGAAAAAAAAACGTCTTTCTTTGGTGGTTTAAATTACCATTTGGGCTCATACTTACTTCGTTAACCCTTTAGACAGATTTACAACCTAGCTTCACACACTGACCATGTTGCAAATGCTAATTTTCTCCATTTGTGGCGGGACCCACAGTTTAAAGTTCAACATAAAATTTTTAAAAATTTCAAAAAATCTTTTTTAAAAATTTCAAAAAATCTTTTAAAAATTTACAAAACAAAGCCCGTTCTTGTATTAGACTAGGCAAGATGTATTCGTAAGAGGAGTCTCGTGCTCAAGATTACAACATGGACTACACTTTCAAGGAGTTAAAATGTTTAAAACACCAAAAAACATCATCTGTATAGACCACTGTGCAATAAATTTTTCGTCTACTTGAACATTCTTAAAATACTCATTCTCCCAGTAGAATATGACGTCAGAGTCTGTCCTTATCTAACGATTCAATTGAAAGTTATTTTTCATACTAAATCCACCCAGTTTTCCTCTCCAAACTTTATTTTACTTTTACTTTTGGCCAATCAACCACGAAAGACTTCAAGAAACTTAAATGCACTACGTATAGCACTTAAGCAGGCTATAGCAGCCATTTTGAATTGACTTTACACTCCTTGATTACGTATATAATCCATATAACCATATGAATAGCTGTTTACCTACTTAATTGTCCATTAAAAACCCGATTAACGGATGCTTCGAAGCTCAGCTAACTTTTCCGCGACTTTGCCAATTGATTACACCAGTCGATGACAAGGCTTCTACGATTTGGTTTTTTGCAACGTAGACAAGGTTGCATTTCTCTTGAATACTCGCATACTCTCAAAGCTGCTACACAGGTTTTAAGAGCGAAAATACTTCTGCATGGCTATTTGGACACCGTAAGCCCAAGCAGCTAGATTCCACATCAAATTATTTGAAAACATATTCCGATGTGTCGAATTGTCCAAACGTCCAAACGTTCTCTATAATTGTTGCCTATCTTACTTACTTACTTTGTTAGTCATTACAACCCTTTCAACGGGATTACAACCTAGTTTCGCACAACACCCATGTTGTGTGTGTATTTGTATTCATGCTTGGCAGGATCTACAGTTTAACGTCGTCTCCGAAGGACAAATATTTGAGAAACTTTTCACAGTTTTTTTTAAAAGATTGCTGAGGTCTCTGAAAGAAATATTTTTTCATTGTTTGTTTTGAACTACGGGTTCTCGTCTACCTACTAGACTACAGCCATTGCAAATGTCGTCTATCTCCCCGGAAAGTTGAAAATGTTTCGAAAGTTTCTTTAATTTGGGTCCGTAGGCATAGTGCGCTACTCCTCATGTAAACCGATGAGTCTGAAAATTAGAGATAAATTGCACTTTACGGCTAACACATCTAGGGTAGTAGAGAAATACCGAACTGGCCGAACTCTAATCCGCAAAGAATGTTCATCCGGAAAGCGATTTCCGTAGAAGTTACGAATTGGAGAAATACGCAATACTAGATTTGGCAATCGCATTCTCTCAGATAAGTTAACAATTCTGACCGGCATACTTCACTGGTGTTTGTAAAACGATTTTCACCAGATCGGGAAAGGGACTTCATAGTCAATTGAAAACTTTGAGTTACTTTTCTGAATGCCTTGTCAAATAGAAGTTTTGTCTAAAAGTCTGAGAACAAAAACAAAAACAATCACGTTGTAAAATAAAACAAATATACCAGGACTATGGTTATTCGCCTATTTGTCTTCATTTAGCCAAAAACGCCTTTAAAGGAATGCATTCTATCTTGTAATTCTTAAATAATTTGCGATCTTTTGCCTCTATCCTAGATTTTTCTTCCAGTTTTTTCTGTGTTATAAAGCGATCATTTTATCTGAAGATGTATGTTTCATTTGCTTTGGTCACCTTAATCAAAAATCCAGATTAATTTTGTATTGTATTGCTAACTGTACTGTCCTTAATCTATATATCTTTGTAATGACCTCTCTAAAGCTCTTGCCCCGGGTAAATCCTAGGACACTGTTCAGGACCTCAGGATGCTGTCAGTAAGCAGAACTTTGTCTTGGTAAAGTTATCAGATATATTGTAAGAAAAATTTTCAGATGAATTTTTAGATAAATTAGCAGATAAGTTGTCAGAAAACTTGTCAAAAAATTAATCAGCGGCGTCATGTTGGGCGAAGTCATATTTGGCAACGTTTTATTATGCGACTTAATGTTTGGCGACAACTATGATAAGGCCTGTTTCTTTCAGTGAAATAAGAAGCATGGTTTGGAGTAAGGCAGGACAATGAGAGACGGACACTCTTAGCTAGTCAAATGGTTTGATTGGATGACTATTGACTATTGAGAAGTAATCCGAGCAAAGTAATAGGCATTTTAAAGCGAATCGTAAACTTTGTTTAGCATTAGCATTCTGAAATGAAGCCTCCTTAATAGAGAGAATAAGTTACTAGAACTCACAACCCGCACGTAGGAGGGCTTTTACGAAAAGGATCACAATGAACCCCCTCTGTGTCCAAATGGAGTCAGACTTGATCTTCATTTTTGAAGACGTTAAGAGAATGGAATCATCAATCAATAACCAACGCTATGATACGCCGTAGTCTAATGGGTAATGTGTTGGCTTATTAGACGAAAGGCCAGGGTTCAAATCCCCGGTGAGACATCAAAAACGAAATATAAAAAAAATATTTCTTCTGCGGCTTCTTCTCAGCAGATTTCTGGCAAAAACTCTCTGAAAGTAAATAAAACTGCCATGGAAAGTTTCTCAAAAATCTGTCGTTCGGAGTCGACTTTAAACTGTAGGTCCCGCGGCTCATTTATAAAATTAACAAACACAACATAAGTGGTGTGCAAAGCTAGGCCGTAATCCTGACTGCAGGGTTGTTTGTAATGGCCAATTATGTATGTATGATACGTTGCCTCATGTGGGGGTTTCAATGTAATGTGTTCCAGGTGGTCGAATAATACATACCAAATTATAGCCACTGGGGTCGAATCGTTTATACCGCTAAGTCCATTGATTCTAGCCTATATACCTATAACACTGTATATATCCTCCTTGGTACGTATTCTATGTAAACTACAAACTGAATCTGCAATACAATTTAGTTTGAAAAGCTTGTTTAGATCGTTGACCAAACGAAACAAAGATTACATTCTCTTACAAACTGTAATATTTCGTATGAGCACGCGCATTAGAATGAATAGGCCCCACATTATAAAAAAAAACAAATGAAATATTCATTATGCCACTAGAGAAGACAATGTGTCTTAATACATATACACGATCACTTTTGTATATGCGTGTGTGTGTGTGTGTGTAGATTTGTATTTAAGAAGCTGCGTCATTGTCGACAATTGATTTTCATTTGCGTTCAGTTTTTAATTCAATCGTTGAATTTAAAATTCAGAAAAAAAATTCATGAGATGTACGTATACGTATGTATATGTATGTATGATGTATGTTAGTGGTGTGTTTTACATTAAAATTTTTTATTTTTCATTTATATTCTTGATGTTGTATAAAATTTAATTGTTGTTGTTGTGGATGTTTTTTTTTTGTATTTTTTGTGTTCAATTCTCCAACTTCCAATCTAATTTCATTGAGTAATCGTAAGCACCACCCACTTGTTTCTATTAGTTGTATGAGCAATAACAACAACAACAACAACAACATCTAATATTTAAATAATAATTTTAATTTCTGATAAGTAATATGGTGTTTGCTGTTGTTGTTATTGTTATTATTGTCTCTAGCAATGTTACTGCGTAATGGTCTCCATAATAATCTGAATCCCTCATAAATTTTTGTTGTTATTTTTGTTGTTGTATTTTTAATCTGTAGTGTGTGTGTTTTTTGCTAAAGAAACACATAATTTTACTTAAAATTTCTTTTGTAAAGATTTTTAAAATTTTTTTCTTTATTTTTCTTCGTTTGTCTGGATTCGGTCTATAGCGCCTTATTTACCACAACCTAATCTACCAGACATCAATTGATCACATGTATGTGGACACGTGTTTTTTTTTTCGATAATTTTTTTTTGTCTTCTTCTCTTTTTAACAAATTCTTAACGGATATGGAAAAAGTTGAAAAAAGTCATCGTTGACACTTTTTTGTTTATGCTGGTGATAAATTGTTTTGTTTGGTTTTTGTTGCACAGTGTTTAATAAATGAAATAAAATTAGTTTTTAATGTAAAGTACCACAAAGGGTACGTACATTCTTTGAACGATTTTAAAATTTGATTTTTCAGAAAAATAAAATGCAGGTACAGTCAACGAAAAAAGTCTACATACACCACTGTCAACAGTACATACACCACGGTTTATACAGTGCTTTTTAAAGCTTGAGAACTGAAAATAACAAAACAAGGCTAAAATTTTGTTAGAATAGAATTGTTTTATTATAATTTGGTAAATGGTTTAATGTCATTATCCCCCCGCGGTCAGAAAGGACATTTTAGTACTCTTTCCAATACAGGCTTAATGATCCTAGAGTATTGGCTTTCAATAATTCAAAGGTTACTGGTTACCGGTTTGTAGATATAAAACCATGACTCACGAGCCAGGGATCAAACAAACAGAACCGTATTTGGAAATAAAGTTGCCACGTATTGGGGCTTAAATGACAGAATATCTCATTACCATCTAGCCTACAGAAACTTTACTACAAAACATACTTTTTTTTTAAGAACAATGCTCATCTTCTGTCAGTTTCAAATGCATCCACTTAGCAAAAAATGAGATACTGATGATGGACGCTTGGATGTAAATCTACCATCTAGAGCCTTATACGGCCCGATTTCAATTTATTTTGAATCTGGCAATACTTATGTCATTCTATTCTGTCAGAAAATTATGTCTGCTATCTCCACTGAACGTAATGAATGGATTTAAGCTTCGTTTTCACTTGGCTAGATGGGCCAACTAGCAACTGCACGATGATGTTGATTTTGCAAAAAAAAAAAAAAAAAAAGAAAGCTTTCATTTCGGATGAAGTCTCTTTTCATCATGGTGGCTACATTAATAAGGCAAAATTGCCGTATTTGGGTCTGCCATATCAGAAGCTAATGCACGAGTGACTGTTTGATGAGGCTTGTGGAGCGGAGGCATCACTGGCCCATATTTCTTTGAAAGTGAGAAAGTTGCAACCATTTACGATCAATGGAGACACCTAACGCACCATGTTAACCGATTTTTTTTTTGCATCCGCTCTTCATCTTATTGATGTGAACGATGTTTGATTTCAACAGCATGATGCAACTTGCCATAAATCTCATGCTACAATCGATTTATTGTGTCAAACGTTTGATGGC